>CM059565.1:49483849-49512442 GCA_030386875.1 Morinoia aosen | reverse complement strand
AAGTACCATCATTGGTTTTTAAAATATCTTAAAATTAATACACTTAGATGATACACACACACGAGTATTGAAAAACTCGTGTCACTAGTCAAAAGAAATGATTGAGGGCAATGAACTCCTAATCTAGCTTAATCTACATCTGATAATACATGTAATGAAAATTGTAAGAGATAACACAATTTCATGGACGATGCATTTTCATTGTGGGGTGAAAACACTTTTGACAGTTTACAGATTAGATTAGTCGTTAGTTTTAGCCTCCCTACCCAGCAACAATTGCGATCCAAAGAGAGGAAGGAGGAAGGCACCATTTAGTATGGAGTTAAGGAAACGCGGAATCTACGCAGAAAGGCATAGAAACAGTTAGTTGTGAAAGAAGATTATGAAACAAGAAAAAGTTGAAGAAGAAAGTAGTAGGTGCTGAAAAACAGGACAGCAGTGAACCGAAAAAAGATGGTCCTTAACATAACAAAAATATTTTATTTCAACAAAAAGAAGGCCTACCTAACTCTCAGCTCAGGCCCTCACATTGTCCCCCTGGGAGCGCTAGTTCCCATAGATACAATAATTGTATCCCCCTGAGGGGGTTGACAGTTTACATGTACATGACATAAGACTTCGCAATTCTTGACGCCAGGAAATAATATATGAAATCGCTTGTTTCGGTCAATGTTCACAAGTGTCATTTTGAGGAAGCATAAAAAAAAGAAAAATATATATAAATATATACCCACATACACACATATGTACATATACGTATGCATGTGTGTATATATTTATACACACACTCACACACATACACACACACACACACACATATATATACACGCGTTTTACGGCCATGTGTGTGCCTAGGTTACGAAAAACACCGGTTTCGTTAACATGGACACACACGTGTGTACATATAAGCAAGAGGACCAAGAAGACTATAGGTTTTGTATTTCTGATTCAACAATTTTAACATAACGGTCATTAGTTAACAAGCATTTTATTTAAATATAAATGGATGATCGCACAACAAATGTATAGTTTTTACATGAATGCTTTACAATACTAAAGATATGACGAGTTAGGTAATGTTACAAGTTGAGAGTGCACTGAAAAAAAGACCATTATCTCTAGTAAAATGCTAGTTGTCAGTCTAGTACACACATATATGCACGTATACATGTAAATATTTACACATACACATGCACACATATACCCACGCACATATTTACACCTGACTCGTAAGCATACGCAAATGCATTTCTATGCATCGAGGCAATACATACGCATTCTACAGAGTGTCATACGCATAGCGTGGACACGTACACATTTACACAAGTAAGCATGTGCGCAAATATCAGCGTAAACTAGTCAGTATAAACCAGAATTCCAATCGAGGGAAACGGAGAAAATATCTTTTATTATAGCATGAATTTTATAAAATTTCGTACTTAAAATAGTGGCACAAAACAGTCTACTTAAGTCAGAAACATGAAAACGATTGTGGGACGTGAATAAGAAAGAAAACCTTAATGTCCTATAATGGTTTCATATTAGAAAAAAAAAAAATCACATTATCTTTGAAATATGGCGCAAATTGTCGTCAATTGATAAACAAACATAGGTATCACATTATTATAAGCATATAACTATAGGCCGAATAAGTATATTACTGCAGTATAAATGGATGATCACACAACGAATTTATTTTTTTTTACATGGATGCTTTACAATTTCATATTAGAAAAAATACATTATCTTTGTAATATGGTGCAGAATGTCTGTAATTGATCAACACACACACACATAGGTACCATGACGGTCTAGTTTGATGCTTGCACAGAAACGGAGAGGAATGACATAAAATGCACCTTCGACTGGTTCATCTACTCTAGTGCACACAGTTTTACGTGCACATATACACACCCATATGCGCACATACACCTATATACGTACACACATATACAAGTAAGCATGTTTGCAAATGACAACGTATAGGCGGTCAAATCATAATACCTACGCATACTTCAAAACTGTTGTTTGATGTCTTGAATTATAACACAATGAGCGAGGGAGATTGTTCAGCAATGGAGATACCAGGTAAATGAGATTCGTCAGTACTCATTCAGTATGTTCTGTAACTAAGGATTATTATTGAGACACAAGATGACGAGTTATTTTGGCTTTAAATTCTCTCGGTCTTTGAGGGACTTTAATACTCAGGGGAAGTTTGTTCCACAGTAAGGCGCCTGATATGGACAGAGCCTTCTGCCCTAAGTGAGATGAACGATAGTTGACTAAGACATCATTGTTTCTGTTCGGTTTTTGATTGGTTACAGTGGGTGGATGGAAACGCACTATCTCAGCATTGCTCTGAGGAAGATATAACGAGGAGAATACGTATTGGGCCTTCTGCATGAGGAGCCTTTCTTGGATAGGGATCCAGCCGAGTTTATTGAGGAGAGGGGTTACGTGATCACGTCTTTTGAAATTACCGTTGCATACCACCTTGGCTGCAAAATTCATGCATTTTTGTAAGTCCCTTTGAAGGTATTGAGGTAAGTCTCCCCATACTAGGCTGCAGTAGTCAATGCGCGATAACACAAGGGATTGAATGGCTAATAATCTGGATTTTTCGTCTAGCATACTTTTTATTCGATGAAAAAAACATTAAAGTTCCGTAGATTTTGTTGCAAGTAGTCTCAACGTGAGATTTGAAGGACATATTTCTATCGAACCAGATACCTAGATTTTTAACTTTTTCTGATGCATTAATTTTATCATTTCCAACTGCAAGAGTAAGATCTGAAGTTTTTTTAATTGCATCTTTGGATCCAAAAATGATGCATTGTGTTTTGTTAGCATTTAATTTGAGACCATTTCGGTCGTACCATGATTTCAGGCTAGTCAGTAAAGTTTCGGCTTTAATTTGCGTCTGTGGTATTTCCGATACAGAACTTGTTATTGCAATTTGAACATCATCTGCATACATAGAGATCCGTGTGTTAGAAGGCATTGGAGGGAAATCATTAATGAAAATAGAAAACAGTAGGGGACCAAGAGTGGATCCTTGGGGAACACCAAAATTGTTTTGAATGAATGGGGACAATTTGTTTTCTATGCGGACTGCATGAGATCGATTTGACAAGTAACTTTCAAACCATTGCGTGTCTATTCCCAAGTTCAGTATTTTACGTAGAAGTCTTTCATGTTGGACGCTATCGAACGCCTTAGAGAGATCGAGTAGTAGCAAGAGTGTTACATTCTTTTGATCGATGTCACTGTATATTTTTTCAGATATATTGAGCAGAGCGTCTTGAGTGCTAGTATTTCTTCTATAGGCATATTGATTTTGGTGGAGTAAATTTGACTCGTCCAGGTGAAATGACAGTTGATTTGTCACCACTTTCTCCAGTAGTTTGGACATGACAGGCAAAAGACTGATGGGCCTGTAGTTTGATGCTGTATTTAGGTCACCACTTTTGGGCAACGGTCTAATAATGGAGTGTTTCCATTGGTTTGGAAACGTATTGGTTACTATTGATGTATTAATTATCAGACGAATCCATGGTGCTGTAACAGGGAAACTGTCTTTGATATATTGAAGACTGATACCATCATGTCCAACTGCCTTTGTGTTTTTTAGTGAGTATAAGATGTTTCGTAACTCTGGTAAATCGACAGGGCGTGGTCTCCACTTGACATCAGTCCTCGAGGGTGCAGTGGGGCATGAATTTTCAATTGTCGTTTCATCTGGATTGGTACACACCTCACTGAAAACTTGAGCCCCTACTTTTGAAAAGAATGTGTTGAAATCCGTGGCTGTTGCCATGGGATTTTCAAAATTACTTATGCGATCTAAATTTTTATATGGGGCTACCTCACTAATGATTTCCCAAGTTCGCTTCGGTTTATTTTTAGCCGTTATCAGTGCCTGGTGGAAGTGAGTTTGTTTCGCTTCAGTGATTTTCTTTCGAAGAATTTTTTCATGTTCTTTATATCTCTTGTATAAGGTACTGTTTGATCTATTGTTTTTGTACTCTCGCAAGTTAGCTTTCTTTATTCTGCTCATCTCTTTAACTTCGTCAGTGATCCAAACAGTTCGTTTTGGCTTGGTTTTTTTGGTGACGTAAGGTGCACATTCGTCGAGAGCTGCTGTGAAGTTCTCGTTGAAAATTGACACTTGTATATCAACATCGTCAGATTGCATCATTTTCTGGAATTCGGTAGACCTATCGAGTAGTTTTTCTTGAAATAGTTCTGCTGAATAGTGCCTTTTCGAGCGATAGGTCATTAAGCGGTATTTTTGTCTTTCCTTCGCAATATTAATTTCACATTCTATAGAGTGGTGATCGGAAATAGAAGGTGATATTACTGTACTAAGTATTTCGGTGGGATTATTTGTGATTGCTAGATCGAGGAGAGTTGCAGAGATTTTAGTGATGCGAGTCGGTTCTTTGACCATTTGTGATAAGCTTAGTTTATACAATAGTTTGCTTAGCTGATTGTTTTTATCCGTTAGGTCAACATTGAAATCTCCGAAAGCAAAGAATGATCTTTTTGCCTGAAGGATTTCTTTGAAGGTTTCCTCAATGAAATCTAGTGTTCGATTTAGGGGAGACGATGGGTGCCGGTAAAGGCTGCCAATGATTATTGATTTGTGTTTATTTATTTGCACTTCTAACCAAACCATTTCAATGCCTTCGCAAACTTTATTCACTAGTAGTGAAGATGTTGAGTACATTTCTTTCACAAAAATACAAGATCCACTACCTCGGCTGGTTTTAGCGCCATCGTAGCGGTACAACACGTAATCAGGAATGTTAAAAAATGAACTTTGGGTTCGTGAATCAAACCATGTTTCTGAGACACACAAAATGTCAATTTTTTCAGTGACCAACATTACTCTGATTTCATCCAATTTACCATTCAGGCTTCGAGCATTTACATGCTTAATTTTGATTTTACCTATATTAGCACTCTTTTTAAAGGTAGCGAGGTTACTATCTCGATAAGATCGTTCAGGGGATTTATCGATTTTGTCTAAGTTGCCCAGGGTGTTTGGCCCAGCATCTGCTATGTAAGAAAGTCTACTATTTGGCTGGGCAGCGGCACTTTGTCAAGATGAGGTAACCCCGGTCTGATTTTTGCCTTGTGTGACAAGAGCACTGTAGTGATCGTTTTTACGATGGAGCAGTAGTGGAGGGTTATTATTTGATAACTCTGAAATGGGAACGACTGATATTTTCAAAACACAATGATCTTTTTCATCCAGGACGAGAAGTTTTTGGCCTGTCACATTTGAAATGATTAGTGGTATAAGGTCTACAGCAGCTTGGTCAAAATGGTTTTTGTCAATGTAATTATCTATGAGGTTTTGCATGTCGCCACTGTTCTTGTCAAAAAACTTAGCATATGTGCTGTAGTTTGCTTTACTCTCTGTTTTGATTGCAGCCTTTAGGGAATTGTAATTCCATTTTGATGCTGGTTGTTTTGTAAGTAGATGAGCTACTGCGTGGAGGAGGCAGTGTCCATCGGCTTTGGTGGGAATCAGTTTTATGTTCCATGATCGTTTCAATTCATCCATTGTGGAATTCATGCGTTTCACAAATGGGGCTGGAGACGTTTTTTTTCGCACTTTTTTCATCATTAAGAGGTTCTGAGAGGTGCGGGGAATTTACGTTTTTCTGGCTCTGAATTCCTGTTCTGTGGTAATTTCTCGTATGGGGATTTGCAGAGAACTGAGAAATGCTCGTGTCAATTATACTTTTCTGGTGATGATTGTGCATACCGTTGGGTAGTGGATTTTCCATCGATTGTCGACTGCAATTTTGCAGCGATTTCTCTCTTCCTATTGATTTTACTGCTTCCGAGTATGTGATTGGATGTTGATTTATACTCGTGTCTGAGAGGGGCTTTTCATCCTCTTCATCAGCATTGGATAGCAATGAAAACCTATTTTTTGTAGGCACTCCGCAGTTGTTTGTGGCGGATGCAGGAGAGGGCTTGTTATATGAGGGCAAACATCGGGAGGAGAGGGGAGGAGAGGGTTTGTTATATGAAGGCAAACATCGGTTTATGCTGCTGGAGGTTTCACGTGGATAGGCGGTCAACTTAGAACAATCATTCAACTCATTTTGCTGTTTTGAATAATCATTAGAGTATTCAATTTCTTCATTCAGATCATGGGAGTTTCTGACACAGGAGATAAAATGTGAAGTTAGTCTCAAAGGTGATTTTAGAGCAATTTGTTGAAGAAAATGATGCGTGTCTTCTCGCGTAACGGGCCAAGTGCGGACATTGTTGTAAGCTTCATCAACAGGACCGGTTTTTACATTTGCTCGCAGCGGAATCAGTTTAAGACCAATTTTTCTGCACAGGCTCGATGCCATGTACAATTGCTGCCCACTGCAGGCACTCACCACATAAATACGAGAAAGAAAATTCTTTGTCCTGATCAAATTTTTTAATTTCGTGAGATTTTGGGACGAGAGGCTCAAACCTTTGAAACTAATTATATAGTTCCTGAAAGGAGGTGCGCGTTCAATCTCATCATAGAGATCATTTAGACGTTCCGAAGTTATGGTCTGAATCCTGCATGCACTATCAATGTCATCTCTGTTGATTTTTGTGAGACTATTGTCTCCAACGAGAAAAGTGTCTAAAGGGGATTTCGCATATGGATGGTTACTCGCAGCTACCACTGGCGTAAAATCATGAGCGCTGATACGATAATTTAAAGCAAAAAGCTGTTCTGTAATCACTTGAATATTTGATACAGTGGAAGAAATCGACGCTGGGCTTGGGGGACAATTTTGTCTCAAAGCTTTATTGAGAAATGCAGCTGTAAGAGACAGCGTGTTATTTATTTCGTGAATAGTTTGGGAACTGGTCATTTGGAGAGGATGTAAGTACCCATCAAAAGCGGTAACAGGTCTGGTTGTATTTTTCTCCACTGAAAATCTTACGTTATCCTCGCAGTTTACGCTCTGAGGTATTTTACTGCCAGTATTAGCTGCTTCGTATGCATTTTCAAACATAACTTCGCCACCTGAAAGGTCTACACACAATTTATCATTAAAATTATAATTAAAATTACCCCTTTTACTCTCTGACTGGTTGCACACATCCAAAATTTTATCGCGTTCTAACGATGACGTTGGTGTTTCCGTCGGCGGTGAACGATTTTGAGCTTTCTCAGTGACGCAGGGCAGGGGCGACGTCGCCATGACGCAATCGTTTCGGCGAGACGAAAGAGCTAGCAGTGCTGTGGCATCTTCCGCCAGTGAGGACGTATCTTCTTCACTAAAGATTCTCGGCTTTGTGGACGATGAATCTTCTCGGACACAGTCCAAAGCGTGGGGTTGAGAGTCGAGTGCTGCTTGTACGGAATTTCTTGAACTCGCTTCGGGTGTGCCCGTAGCAGGTTTCAGAACTTGAGAAGATGAATTATTACTGGGAGCTGAATTATTACAAGCAGCGCCTGAAAGATTTTCGCCCGTGTCAGATGACTCTGATTTTGCAGTCATTAGTGATGCTTCAGGGGCTGAGAAACACTTGCTGATACTAGACTTCACGAACGTCCGAGAAGCATTTTTCGTTTTGAGTGTTTGAGGACCTTGAACAGATGGATTCACATGGGCGGATTTATTAGGTCTGCCTTTCCGCTTTATGGCTGGTGCTTGACGCTTTTTACTGAGCTTTTCGTGCGAAGCTGTACTGGAGGATGTTTTTTCAGATGGAGCAACCTTCCGAGTAGTTGAACGAGTTCTATATTTATACATTGTGACGTTGATAGAGAGGAAGAAAAATTAAAATTTGTTCATTGGGTTAAAGTAGAAGACCTCGCCTTTTAAAGGTAGATAAAAAGAGACTGCCAGTAGGAAAGCAAGGGGGGGGGGGGGGGGGGCTTGGGGTGTAAGACAGAGGAGGACAGAGTGTGAGCGGGAGGAGGGGGCAGGATGCTTGCGGTCGGCAGAGCAGCGTTGCTTGCTGTCCTGCTTGGGGAAGAAAAGGGAACAGAAAAAAAGAAGAAGAAAAGAAGAAAAAGAACTTCAACTCTTCCATCAGGAGATTGCTCTGGTGAACTTTTCGAGAAACGTCGGATTGTTCAAGTTTACTTCACATTGTGGAATTATGCTCTGTCTGTGAACACAGGCTTACTATGTTTAACATGGTAAATTTTTCCCGAAGTTGCTGGATCAAGTTTAATTAATTTTTATATTTAAAAGTTCCTTCAAAGAAGAAGAAGTTTTTTATCCTTCTCACATTTAACGTCAATAGTTAACCAAAATTGTCCATCAAAAGAACATGAGGTAAGCTAATTTTTTTTTAATCAAAAATTGAATGAGTACATTAGGAATTTTCAACATTCATGCTCTATTGTAACAAAAATAGTTCAAAATAGTTCGTTACAATTCATAACAAAGGAAAGCTATCTGATTCAGAATAAATTTTAATATGTAGTGTTGAAGGGAAAGTAAACGTTCTTATTTTCATTTATCATAATTTAAGGCCTCCAAAGCTGCTTCCGCTTTTGTTAAATGATAAATGAAGGCAAGCATGAAAAGGCAGATAAAAAAGGCATCAATAAATTCGACTGAAGTTTTGGTTGTCAGTATTTGCTTTTGCACCTAACTCACTATTAATTCCTTCCTCGAATCTTTTCTAATTGAAAAGGCTGTTGCAAAGCTGGATTTGTGACAAAGAGCTAACAGTTGAAAGCGGAGGAAAGCTAACGGAAAGTTAACTGTATAAAGCAGAGGAAAGTTAACAGTTGAAAGCAGAGGAAAGATAACAGTTGAAAGTAGAGAAAGTTAACAGCTGAAAGTAAAAGAAATGTATTGAGAGTTTTACAATTCATAACAAAGGAAAGCTATCTGTTGATAGGAAAATAAATTTTAAAAAAGTTAAAATAATAGAAAAATTAACAGTTCAAAAGAAAAGTAAATTTAACGGGAATCTAATAGTTCATAGGAAAGGAAGTGTTAACAGTTGATAGCAAAGGAAAGTTAACAGTCGAGAGTAAAAGAAATTCAACCGTTGGCAGGAATTCAACGATGTTTTTTCGATTCTGTGTTAGCTCTTGAAGAACACAGCCCGATTCGCAGCGAAGCGAACACTCCGACACATGAGCGCTCCTGAGCCTTGGTATCGGCCTCACAGCGAGCTGACGCAAAGCTTCTTATTTTCAGGCTGAATCTATTTTTTCCTTCCCAGAAAAGATGTTCAGTCTGCGAAGAATACGAGGTGGAATTACAAAAGAACTTGTCAACGTTGCGCTTTGGTGGACATCTTTCCGTCAGAGGAAGCCGATCAACCTCTTCGACTTGATCAACCTCTTCGACTTACCTAAGCGTGCCTGATGTTTCAATATTGAAATTATTGACTGGTGAATCAATTAAAATATTGTTTGTTTTTATTTCACATGATCAGAATTATTTGCATTTTGTTTGTTACATTTCGCATTCATTGCTTATTTATTTAAATTCTTCCCTCTGTGACCATCGTATAGGCAATAGTCTAACCTATGCTAGAGGGACAGGTGTCCCCAGAGGGATACTGTTGGGTTACTTCAGCTATAGGTAGACCTTCAGTTCTTCCATCTTTCGTGCTCGCTCTGTTTCCCTCTTCTTTCATTTCTTCTTTATGGTTTCTTCTTTATATTTTCTTCCTCTACCTGCGTGAATTTCCGTTTCTGAGTGCGGGGTATCCTGAGGGGAGCACACCACTGTAGAAGAAACAAGGTAGGGCCAAACCAGTCTTATTTTCGTCGACCTTGTGGTAATGCTGACGTCATGGCAACGAACCAATTGCAGCGCTTATGTTGCATGTGACAATACTGCTAGCCCCAAATCTAGCACCAATGTTGGCTCATCGACATTTCGCAATGGTGACGTCGTAAAGTTTGTTTGAAATAAAGCCGTTCTATTGGCTGGCCGAATAAGAGGTGTCTTTTCCCTGATAGAAATGGCCTTACCTTGTTTCCTCTACCGTAGAACACACCTTGTGTATGGATTCTCCTTTTCCTTAGTCTATGCTAAGTGGTCCCTTCTCTTTTGCTGGACTCAGTTTCTACTTGTTAAACTCAGGTAGTATTCATAGTGCACATGTACCAGGACAAAAATCCATTCTCAAAGCAAGACGGGCCCGGTCGGAATTCAAAAAATCTTAGGCATTTGATGGCACATATGGCGCAGGACAGTTCTTAAATGATAGGTAATAATGTCATGCTGTAGATGTTCAAACTCATGCTTCCTGCTATTCTTTAGTAAATTTCTGACGCCATTAATGTTTAAAGCTCATTTTCTCAAAAGTGTGTTTTTGCTCTTGCCCATTGAAATGCATGTCAGCTTCCTCATGAACCGAACGATGAATATTCATGAAATTTCGCCGAGTTGTACAGTATGTATACCACCTAAGTTTGTACCAAAATTAAATTCTTAGTTATAATAATTTCTGAACTATGCCCTTTCAGTTTCTGAATACTGTTGTAAAAATAGCGCTTTTCTGCCTACCCGATGTAGATTACCAGAGTTTAGTTATAAAATATTTTCTCTTGAACTCTGTGGGTGATAAAATACTTTTAAGGGCCAATGACTCGCTCATGAAATTTCATGAAAAATCGTTAAGTTTTGACTTGGATTTCGTAATATCTCTGAAGTTGTATTTCGAATTCTCACCACGGTGGCAGCCATTTTGAATTAATGTAAATTTGCATAAATAGGTATACCTTTGATTTGATGGACAGAAAATGAGTAATTGGGACTTGGTCAAAACAGGTTGAACGCAAATTAACTATGGAGCTGATATTCATAGTCTGAGGCTCGTTTGAAAATACCCTACTTTTCAGCTCTTTCAGTTTCAACCCTTGCCTTAATGAGATGACGGTAATTATGCGCGACGAATTATTACTCTTCGTATCATTGATTCAATCAATGCTGTGCTTGTATAAATTGAATGAAATGAAAATACAAATCCATTGTAAAGAAAATGTGCAACCTGAATAACACTTTATTTCTTATTGAACAGAATGTTTTTTTTCATGTTTTATTCTATATTTTTTTGCAATAAAATATCTAACCCAGTTGTTTTAAAGCGCAATCTGACATTGAACTTACTTTAAACTTATTGCATTATTTTAGAATAGGAAATAGAGTTTTAAATTATGGTAAGCAAGGCAAAGAACCTTCTCATTTTCTCATCAACTTCACATTTACCCATCTTCTCTACATCTACTCATCTACATCACATTTACTCATCCATCCTCACATTTACTCATCTACCTCACATTTACACATCTACCTCACATTTACTCATCTGCTTCACATTTACTCATCTACCTCACATTTACTCATCTACCGCACATTTATTCATCTACCTCACATTTACTCATCTACCTCACATTTACTCGTTTATCTCAAATTTACTCATCTACCTCATATTTACTCATCTAACTCACATTTACTCATCTACCGCACATTTATTCATCTACCTCACATTTACTCATCTACTTCACATCCCTGACAAGCACTCGGCCCTAGCTGAAAAGCGTGCGGCGCGGCACGCACACACACACACACACACACAAACGGTCGCTGTAGGCGCGCAATTTGCGTTTCATTTAACTGGGCGCTTATCACATAATTAAATGTCACTCAAACGCCTCATCAGCGCAGCAAACTTACCTGGATTTAGCGCAAAATTATCTCATCGCTGCGCAGCAAAATTATTTGGCGCAAAATTGTAGCTTCACCGAGGACCGAGACTCGATTTGAGACTTTTTTGGGTTCAGCTGCGCCATTAGGTGGGAGTTTATGGGCTGATCTTGGGTGCAGGTTTGACGGGAGAGTATTCCCTCTGTTGATGAATCTTGTAGGTTTGTTTATGGAATATTTCAATTTTTTAATTTTTAGTTGAGGTTTATTCAAGTAGTGATTCTCACTACTGTTTATTGAACTGTCTGTTTATTTTTTCTTCAAATTTATTATTTAGTATTTTCGATATGGTTTTCCGTTTTTACTAGGTCACAATAGGTTACGCTGATCGAAAAGCTGAATTAAGGGACTTGAGGAAAGTTATTTGAATTTCGGGAAGATGATGATAACCATAACTGAGAATGGTGGGGAAAATACGATGCAAATACGATAAAAAAATAACTGGATACGATGGAAAAATGGACTGGATACGACAAAAAATTACTGCTGGTATATATGATTAAATAATTTTTTGAAATATTGATGAGGGGAGCTACGACAAGCGGCTTTTTGTCTGTTTAAAATTGAACAATTGGAAATGATAGTAGGCATCCTGACCGAAGAGAAATGTAAATGACCGCATTACTGACGCTGTCAGTAATGAACCTACACTAAATGGAAATACAATTACTTTTCGACATTCCAAGGTCTGGAGGCAAAAATGTTCGGGTAAAGAATTAAGTATCATAAATATATGTTTTGTATTTTCTAACATGGCTTAGTGAAAATTACGTCCAACTTTTCCATGTTCTATATTGTGTAACATGGAGTTAATTCGGTTGTGTTCAGCATAATTCTCTATTTTCCTACTATTGCATTTAGTTTTCTCGTAGGTTGAATACAATGTGGTTGTGAACACAACTTTAGCTAAGCTCTGGCGAGTCATGAATTATTTTGATATTCTGAGTAACTCATTAATGGAGGGAGACACGAAGAATTTCAAGTACAGAATATCTAAAAAAAATTAAAATTATTTTCAACGAATAAGTAATTTAAGAGCAATTAAAGCGTTTTTTGATAGGATTATCCCTAAAGCAGTATTTGAAACACTAAAATATTTTTTAATAGAGAATTACCTAACATAGGTAACACAATTTGTAAGCAACACAATGTAATCTTGCGTAAAATAAATCAGTGAAAACATTTTACTCCTGCCCTCCGAGCATGTGACGATTCAGAGAATTCGAGCTCTAAAAGAAGAGTTTTAGACCTCATTCGGAACATATACACTGCAATAATATTCCTTCTCTTATTTCATCTGTGAATAACAGATGAAACATCTTATTATTTCTCGGTGAAACTAAGTTACTGGATTTTAATGTTTTCCGAGAGAAAAATGAATGAAATGAAGAATAGCTTCGCAATTCATCTAATAATCCAAATAGCTTCGAATTTTTGATATTAACAGCAGCTATTTTTGATACCTGCACATGAGTTTCTGCATTTTAAAGTCTTAGGTATAAAATTTTTACCATCTAGCGGAAAATCTATATATTAATACAAATTAAAACCATGTTCGTGTGTAACGCTCTCATCCAACTTTGCGGTATCAAGATACCGAATTCTGAGTGTTGCATAAAAAGATCGCTTTTACAGGCATTGATACGTTTAACATTTTATCAGGATAGGATAGGTAGGATAGGTTATATTAGCTTAGGTTCGGATGTTTATTATTTTTATAATAATTTTCTTTTCATGTTCATTTTAATTTTTTTCCATTTTTTTATTACCTAATTTTTTCTTTGTATTTCGTATTTTTTTATTTTATTTTTTTGTTTTTTCCATTTTTTTCAATTTTTTAAAATTTTTTATCTCTATTTATTTTCTTCTTTTTGTATTTGTTCATCTCTTTATTTCATGTTTTTCAATTTAATTTTTTACTCAATTGCTTTTTGAATAATTTTCTATTATTTTATTTTTATCATTTTTTACCTTTTTGGGTTTCTTTATATATTGTTTGTTCGTTTTAATTTTTCTTTATATTTTTTTATCGTTCATTTCAATTATTTATATACTAAAATTCTTCAATTGTTTTATTTACTTAATTTTTAATTTTTTTCTATTTATTCAATTTTTTATCTTATTCAAATTTTCCAATTTTTGTACTTATTCAATTTCAAAAATACTTTATTGGAATTCTTCAATCAAACTAATTTTTATCTTTTTATTTCTTTTATATTTTATTGCTCAACTTTTTATTTTTTTACATTTTTCCAATTTTTATTATTTAATTTTATCTCATTTTTCATATTCTCAATATTTTCCATTTTTTCATATCATGTTTTTTACTGTAGTTATTTATTTTTTCTCATATGTTTTCAATTTTTTCTAATTTTCTAATTTCGTATTAAATTTTTAACCTTTTTTTTATCTATATTTTAATAATTTTACAACCAAGTTCTCGTGTAACGCTCTCATCCGAGTTTACGGTATCTTGGATACCGAAATCCTGAGTGTTACGTGAAATGCTCGCCTATTTTGATACGTTTCACATTTTATCAGGTCATCATAGTTTAGGTAATGTTGACGATATTTTTTCACGGGTCCATGTTTTTTATGCTCGATATATGCTAGGTTAGAATGAATTTGGTTAGATATGTTATTTTAGAATTTCTTAGGTAATTTAATGAATTTTTCACGGGTCCACCTAGCTTAAACGATGACATTGGTAAGTTAGGTTAGGCTAGGCAGAGTTATAATAGGTTAGGTTAGCATAAGTTAGGTTATGTTGACGAAATTTATCATGGGTCCACGTTTTTTGATGTTTGACATATTATCATGATACGTTCGGCTAGCATAGGTCAGGAAGAGATAGGTTAGGATAGCTAAGGTTAGAATAGTTATGTTAGTATTTGTTAGGTAATGTTGATGAAATTTTTCAAAGGTACGGTTTTCTTTATGTTTGACAAATTATCAGGATAGATTCAGTTAGGTTAAGGTTAGGATACGTTAGGTTAGAATAGGTTAGGTAATGTTGAAGGAATTTTTTTCATTGGTCCACGGTTTTTTACGTTCGACATATTATCAGGATTGGTTCGGTTAGGATAGGATAGTATAGGTTAGTTTAGAATATGTTATGTTAGAATTAGTAAGGTAATGTTGACAGATTTTTTTTCACGGGTCCACCTAGCGTAACGATGGCATTGTCCGTGGAATTTCCACGGGTCTTGCTAGTATGCATAAACAAAGCGAGTAATTTAATTGTTCAGTACCCTTTGAGACGCGAGAGATATTGCTTCGAGTCAAGGACTGAAAATATGTTACTTCACTCCGTTGAATATATTTGAACGGGAATTTCAATTTAGAATTTAAAATTTTCTAAATTGAAAAATGAAGGTAATGATAAATCCAAGTGGAGTAATGGGTACAGAAATACTGCTAACTTGGTTAAACTTTTTTTTAATGAGGAACTTCATTGGAAGCCATCTTTGCCACCCAAGATCAACAGTTTGCCGTGTTGAAATGCTCAGTTATACTCTCTTTGTTTCTGCGCTATATGATGATATTATGTGAGCATAATAATGAATATTGTGGTCGAAAATCGTGAATTAAACTTTTTGGCGTAAAACAGCCGTTCCTAGCACCTCAGCTGACTAATGCAGTTACTTCCATATGTAACTGTTCCCAGTACATGACTTCATTTGAGGAAACCCTCAGAAAACTCATACTTCGTAGTTCCATTTTCAAGGTACCGCGCGTTATGCGGTAAAAAATCATACTTCTTGTAAGTAAGATCACGAGCCGCAGAAGCCGAGAGACGTTTTGTGTGTTTTTAATTCCTCATGAAGCATTTTCACCTCGAAGAAACTTTAGAAACGCCAAGATTTTAAGTTTTTCAGACATAGGAGCAACTGCTCGGATTACGAGTGTTTCCGCACGCAAGACTAACTGTTGAGAGAACAAAGAATTTCTAAAAAATTGACCGCTGAATGACCAGGCCTCAGCTCCGAAAGAGCCTCCCATCTCAAGAATCCTGAACGCACCGGCACCAAGAAGTGAAAAAATATAATTCACCCTGAATAATTTCCTCAACTTTTCAACCTGAAATGATTCGGTTTTCTCTTCCCTAATGCAATCTGTGCGTTTGCTGGCTGGAATTTTCATGCGTAATTGTGACCGATGGTTTTACCCGGTACGTGTCATACTGCGCTCTGCTCTCGGAGGTGCTTTGATTTCTTCATGATAAAACAGAACAGCGGAATGACATTTTTTTTAATATAAAAAATTCTCGAATCAAGCCTGATTTTTATTCTGTAATTTCAATATTCAGATTTGATTTTGTTGGAAATGTCGTTCTTGGATAATTTTGTGCAGCTTTATTGTAGTTAACATTTGACAGTAATGAAAAACCATGATCAGCGAAATTTTATTAAAACCATAGTGTTACAATGTTGGTAATTCCGATAACTCCCGACAGGTTTTTGAATTCATCTTAATTGTAGAAATATTTCTGATTCAATTGTTTTTACAGCATTTTGAGTGACGAGACAGACAAATTTGGAAGCGATCAAATTTGAAGTGATTTAAAACTTAAATAACTCGAAAACGGATCTCATAATTGAGAATTTCATTTAGTTTAAACATGCAATTTTGTCTAAGCAATCTTCATCATATATAGGCTCATTTGTAACATTCTGTCGTTTTGTGTGTAAATCAATAACGTCATTATGTTCCTAAAAAGGCGTCCGAAAGCCTGCAGGTTTTCTGATCCAACAGCAAACACAACATCTTTTGATTTTGCGGAGAAAGTAAGTAACTCGATTTTCGTAGTTTTACAGAAAACCTGAATGAAAAAAGTTTAGCTTTTCAACTCACCTAAAATACAAAACGAGCGTGCTCTTGGAATCCAGGTCTTGTGAACAGAAATTCTGGAATTTTACGAAGGAATTTATTCAGGCTGGTCCGTACGACCTTAGCGTGAACGGAATGCTTGGTGTTTGAATGAAGAACATTGGAAGGATCGATACACTAACAAAGCTTGGAGGCATAAATTCTCAACATTCCAGTGGTTTGGAAACAGTAGATTTTTTCAACCATTCTCTGCATTGTTCTGCTCGCTTTGAAGCCAGCGTTGCAGTCTTAAACTTGGCTCGAACTATATACAATGCCCCTTTATTGTATCATCATTCAGCTGTGCTTTGAAGGCGATTTCTTCGTAGCTCGGCGACGGCTGGAATTATTACGGTAAAGTCTTTCCAGCTTCAGTTAACTCTTGTCTTTAAAATTCATAAAAATAAGAGGGTTAGGTAATAGCTTGAAAAGTGAAGTTAAGATTTTAATTGTTACTTCAAGACTCTCGCCACATTAAAGGTGTTCCTAAGAAAGGAAGGAAGAATTTATCTTTAGCACGTTCACCGCGGTTTTTAGTGGTTGGTTTGGTTAGCTTTTAAGTAGCAGAATAGAGAAATAGATTTTATTGCAGGAATACATTTTTATAATTCATAAAAATATGATAAATGCAGTTCCACGCTACATTTCATCTGGTATGATAACAGTTATTTCTTCAAGAAGTTGCAACAACAGATGTCATTCATTTTTACCAGTGTGCGAATGAGCGATTTACCAACTGGTACACATATGGCAAAATATGCTGGAAACGAGTAATCCACGTCTACTTCAAATGCCTTATAAATTGCACGCTTCACACTCGTTGATCGTAATGAAAGTTAACTAAAAAGAAAATTACATTATCCGAAATTGGAAGATTTGTTATTACGTTACAAATTGGTGTTAGAAAAAATGAATTTTTTTAGTGAACTTTCACAATTTCCTCAACTGGTTTTAATAATGAAAATCATAGATTTGCAATTTTAATTTGAGAGTGAGAGGTTTTGCCCCAAGTAAATTATTTTTCATTAGATCAAGTTATTTTATAACGATACTTTTTATTTTTGTTCGGTGTTTTTCCACATTTGAAAACAAACATCCATAAACTTCTGATTCGTTGGCCATGCAAACGATGAGTTGTTTATGTGCGAAGCAAATTAAATACATCTGAAATTGAGTAGTCAAATGCGAAATACCCAAATAGAAGGTAATTTGTACCTGAAAAAGATAACCCACATTTGCTCCAATGGTTTCCCCAGTTATACCACAAAGATTTCGTAACATGGAAAAGAACATCAAAATTTTAAACACATGCGCGTTGTGGACGGTCTCCTTCCATGTTTTATGTAGGACTCGGCTACGACCCCTCAGTTTAAAAGAAAGAAATAAAAAAAGAAAAAGAAGACTGTTTATTTTAAAAAATGTTGATGCATGAAATGCATTACAACACATTGGATTTCATTATTTTAATATGAAGGTCTTTAATTGATAGACAAACCATACGAGGTGTGCAATAACCGTGTCAGGGGTTAATTGTCCTATTGAGAGCAACAATCCAAACAATACCAAGTTCCTTCCATGTCCTATGGAGGTGTTGGCTATGACCCCTGAGTTGATAATGCGGAGCAGGTTAAAGAAATCCCAGCTTTGATGCGGCCGCGGGGGGCAGGCGCTGCAGCTACGAAACAATGAAGGTTGCGGGGAGCACAAGTACGAAGGGTCGTCCCAAAGAGGTCGCTTGGCCCAACTTTGAAGCTTGGATGGAAGGGTTCCTTCACATTTAACAGCTTCATGTGGCTTCAAATTACGCCGCAGGTTCTCATTGAAGTGCTAGAATTGTTTGGGGAGATTCCGCGCAATGCGATTCTGACTCCAGAAGTGGAACCGTGCGGTCGTGGATGCAAGTGCGTTTCTGGGAGAGCGGAGCTGGAATTGAAGCGAAGTGAGGCCTCTGCTGGCCAAGGATGGTTCCTTGAGGTCAAATGAAATCTCAAGAACTCCTCTCGCCCCAAAATCATTTTGTAACAAGAGCGCCTGATGACACTGAATTACCCACGAGTCTGGCTTAATGAAAAGCAGGAATGGGTAGCTCGATTCGAGCACCGACAAAAGAGACCGATGAAGGAAAAACATTACTTGATTGTGTACTCATTTAGTTATCTTTTATTTCTTATATGAATCTATTCCTTTCTGTTTACTCTTCGACTCATTGTCGAGAGCCTAAAATGTGAGCGCATGCAAAACTGAAAATAAGAACACAATCACAAAAGAAGTCATAACCTTTGAAGGAAAAATCAGATACGAACTTGGGCCGAAATTTCATCAAGAGTACGAATATCACACCGCATTCGAAGTAATTTTTCGCAATAAATTGAGGCGTTTAATTTCAGCGTATAAGTCTTGCGTATTTAACTGATTTTGAGACGGATAAACACTTCTTTCTATACTTCGCATCGCTTCTTATCAGAGACGTTTGCAAAGCAGCGTTATTTAACTAACGTTATTCAACTAACTTCACACACTTCACATCATTCTGAAAAACAGGGTTGCCATCAGTGGGCGCAAAGGTGCGCATTTGGCTTACATTCTCCAGTGGGATGTGTTGGTGGGCGTCATTCTGCGAGTAGTGAAAATGTTGAAGTATAATATATGCTGAGAGGTACATATTTGTTATTATAACTGCCCTTCCGTATAAGAATTTAATTTTCAGTTTTGAAAACACTCCTTGTATCAGTTGCTTGAATGGCACAGTTTATGCATCTAAGTAAAAAGTGCATTGCTTGAATTATGGAAGTTATTTGCTTAGCTTTAGAAGGCCTAATTCTGTGACTATGGTACACATACGGCCCGTCAAAAATGACAGGGTTTCCTAATTTCCTAAAATATATTTTCCAGATGTGGATGGCAAACAAATATATCTATCATAAAAGTTATGCGATTAAAATATCCTTATACAATAATAACTCGCGTCACAGATAAGGTCATAGAGCATCCTTATGAGGATGACAAGAGAGACTGAAGAAGCGGACACCAAACAAATTTTCAAATACACAAACACACCAAAGGTATTTTTAGGAAAGATGGAGGCCCGTAGTTCATGGCTATAGTCAGTATAGTCATAATGAACTGTGAGATACGACACGGAGCTCTGTAGAAAAACAAAAAAGGAAGGTTTGAAATGAAAAAAAATGCTTTAGTCATTGTTTTTCTTGCAGTAAAATCCTACGTCAACATTAACGACGAAGCATCTACTGTGGAGTTTAACCTGCGGATAGTTACAGGAAAATCAAATATTTTAAGCTGCTTTCATTGTATGTTGTTGCAATATTTCATTACAACACTCATAAATAAATATTCAGCGTTTTTCTTTTTGAAGGTACTATAACGGAAATTAATACAGTCGAGTTCGGGACAATCGAACACCAGAGAACCGGACATGCTTTGAATATTATTAGCACGTTCTACCATGGTTTCAAGGAGGCAATTAAAAATATTACAGAAAAATGAGACCAATTGCCGTTACAGTACTTGCAGTAAAATGTTCATTTATTACAATAGTAGAAACATTAATTTTACATGTGTTGTTATTTGGTTTAGTGTAATTGCAAACATGATCATCGTTTTTGAATGTGAACATGCAATTCTTAGAGTGGCAATGTGTTTTTAATGTTCTTACAAACTTTACCTGCAATAAAGCAATTAACGTTTTAATAAATCTTTAATGTTCCTGTCATCGTGCGGATGACTTGACAACCGGGATACCTTGACATCCAGCCATGTACTCGTATTATCTGTCAGGAATCTACTGCAATTTACGAAAAAGAATTATTTTCATAAGCAGCTATCTGTACACGTAAATTACAGTTTTTCGATTTCCGGTTTATCTTCAATATATTGCATTTCTTGCTTTCCACGAAATTATTAAAAACCTTGCGTCTGATTTCATGGGCAGAGCGTTAGTTTCGAAAACATGAGTAACGTTCTATGAGGCATCGCTCTCTGAAACTCTTAAAATAAATTATTTTCCTTTCCGTCATCGGCCTGAACGATGTCAAAGAGATCAAAGGATTTGACAGTTCGTACCTCGATGTTGAATTAAGGAAATAGTGTACAAGTCGTGCTAGGTTCTGACACTACGTTGCCTCAAACTCGAACTTCTGGCCGGGAGTGAGCTTATTATTTGCGGCGAAAAGCCCTAGCGTTCGATGAAAGAATTAAAGAAACGGAGGTGTTGAGCGCATCAATTATTCCCAACGCGTTAAATTCTGTTCTTCCTGAGTGCTACTGAACAATCCTTTATCGGACTGTTAGTCTGCAAGCAGTCTACTTTTTTGCCGTTGCATCTATAATTTCAGTCGCCTTGTTCAGAGGCTGCGCTGGGTCGGCTAAAATCATAGTCACCCCGGTGAAAAAGTTATCTGGATTTAGAAGAACGATAGTTTCCTGAACTATTGATTACGTGAATCTTCTTCATAAGTTGTTGAGAAAATTTGCTTTAACAATGAAAGGGCGAATTTTTCTGAATCGCGCTTCGGTCATCAAATGTTACCGTTATGAAATGTTATTTTATAACGCATAAGGGCGGGCTTAAATTAAGGCAGTCACAAAAATAGCGTCGAAGAATAACCATAATTACCTGCTGAGTTATATTGATAGTTATGAACACATTGAATGGGTTTTTGAAGGAACAACTGAGAACACAGCAGCCCATTTTCGAGAGTCAAAAACGGAAGAATAAATGAAAATTAGAAAAAATAAGCAATTAAGTTCACTCCTCTACAAAATAGTCTACACATGAGCAAAGAGCCCAGTGTAAAATTTCTTCGAAATTTCTTCACGGAACCGATTGTTAGCTCCTACGGTCAATATACAGGAGTCAGCAGTTCAAAAGTTTGCTTTACAACGACAGGCTATCAACTTCATTGCGGGTTAACGGTCTCATGGAAAAATCAGGAGATTTTACTGTTCAAAGCGTGTTTTTGTAAAGTAGAGAAATGAGAACGAGGAAATTAAAACTTTCCTTGTGGGCTTATTTTCAAATAACAAGAAACCAAATAAATAACCTAGAGAACGAGGTATAAGAAACTGGTTCATTGATGATCCACAATCAAAATAGGACTTCTAAGTACCCTTGACTAGCCATTACTTGAATTCTGCATGTTAACCGGGACACGGTTTTCTATGTATACGCTTGTTCTCAACAAACAAGTGCGTAGAAAAAATAACTAAATTCAAATATAGAAAAACTAGGATCTGAAACGCATTTTTCACCAGTTTTCTTGCAAACGATCAGACATTTTTCTGATTTTACATTGTGAGGTGTTTGCGTTTCAAAGTTAAAATTTTTCCCCGGTATCTCTTCTCTTTTTTGGTAGCCTCAATTCCCTTGTTTATATTGTACAGGGCCTCTCCCTCCTTTATCCAGCAGCCGCAACTCGCCCAAACTTGTGACTTAAAACTGTTGCCAAGACCTGAAGCCTGTGAAGTGGAAATCGCCTTATCAAATCCACTCGCTCGCAAAGCTGAGCAAGACTTTCTATTTGCATTTTCTTATCGGCCCAATTTACGAGCGTGCTGAATACCCAAATCTTCTACTGCAACATGCATTTAAAAGCGTGCTGTAAAATGTGAAATTGATGATACGTAAAGTGTTTGCGCAAGTCGCGTTCGAGATTATATGCTAAATAACGCAGTCTTGAAACGAACGTGATGTATTCGATAGAAATGCGCTGAATAAGTCAAGTTTAAAACGTCATTGCTTGGACCTCAATTGGGAGGGTGCCCTAACCCACAAAACAGGTAATTTTAGGACACTCAAGTTAGAGGCTAAGTTCATCGCAGGGTTGCCAAACTGGCTTTTCCTAGCCAAGTTACTAACTAGGAACTGAACTAGGAACTAGGCCACTCTGCCTGAAAGACATCTACGCCGCTATGTGGTGAGACTACCACTTAATCCACTCTCCAGTTGTGACCTCTGATTTGTGGGTTAGGACACTCGGCATATTACCCTCCCATTGATGTTATCCGGTGCTGCTAATGTGCAGTGCTTATCATACATGTTGACTCCAAAAATTGTATTCCTATGGTGCCTCTTGGTTACCTGCGTGCTTTGTTTTGGTTTCCGGTGCAATTCAGTTTTCTTTCATGACATTGAATTTTCTTAAATTTAATGTTTTATCTTCCATTTAGATCATTCAAATTTTATTTATGTCAATAAACAACTTGATCAAAACAAAATACGAGTATTAGACAGTCTAAGAGTGAGTCAATTTTTTTGAGACACTTTGTAGTACTTCATTTTTTTCCAACCTTTTCAAGTATTATTTTGCTCAATAGGGTGGGAGAAACAAATGTCTCCATATTTTAGCATCGAGCAATACTACATTATAAAACGCCAGGTGTCCTCTGAAATTTATGAATAAACCAAAAAATAAATTTATATAAGTTTTGTGTGTAATTTCTCCTACGATATTACAACGGTAATCTCATTGAACATATTAATAGGTTGATCCATCTTGGCTGGTTGGTCCGTCTCTCTCTCTCCTCCACCATTAGAGGATGCTTAATGACCGTATCTGTGATATGAGTTTCACCATGACACGACTTAAAATGGTCGAGTTGCACAATTGCAGCCATTTTCTTTTTAGCCACTTTTGCATTTCTTTCATTTCAGGTCTTTTCGTGGCTTTGAAAAGCTCAAGTCCGTTTTAGGTCATCTGGGGCTGTGTCAATACAGACACAGAAGCTTCGCACACTCAAAAACGCGAACGAAATCCAATGGAGGCAAAGTTAAAGTTGATGCGTCAAATGGCTGTGAAAAATAAGAGACTATTTCATCATGGCAGTTGACGAGAGAATTGGGCCAATAATGTACTGGTTGGTACAAGTGTACTGGTTACAATATATTGGCTGGCACTAGAATATTGGTTATAGTTATGCTGTTTGACAAGCATGGCGCTCACAATCACCATGCATGAACAGTTCCGGTATTGTCAATTTCGTAATTAAGTATTTTGAAATTATGCAAATTAAGCACGCGCAATTTTGCCTGGTAAGTGAAGCTAGTTAATGATACAGACTAGACAGGATTGATTGATATGGATTTATTTCAAGAGATGAATCATGCAAGACCTGAGAAAAATTCGTTTGATTTCATGATATTGAAGGGTTTTGTTGCTATTTTCCTCGGCAAACCACTAATGCTAGACTCGATGAATATAAATTTCACGTTAATGTAAGACAGTCCACTAAAAAATCCGAACAAGATGAATAAAGTTTCTTGTGAACAACGAATGCAAAAAACGCAAACTTACCCAAAAAATGAAATAGGGTGAAAGAATCAACCGAAAGTTTGAGTGCGGATAAATGTTCTGAGCTCTAGTATAGGTTCGCTAAAAATGAATTAAAGTAACAACAAGAAAATTATACAATGCCGAAAGGTGAATTTCATCATACCAGAACGCTGCTAACGCTGTCTTTAGGAATATATTGTGATTATTTTGGATCAGAATAATTATTCAGGCAGTTGATTTGCATGGCCGCCTGCACACAGGAAACTGTGGTCAATTGACCTCTACGTTCAGAGGGACAGAAATTAGCATCTTGTCAATGCAGCATTGGTGATCGTTAATTGCACCCATTGGCTCCGTCCTCTTGTGATGCAAATCTCACCCAAGACGAGCGAATGCAATCTATGCATTTAAACTACGCTGTATTGCATCTAGACTACGCTGTACAGCGTTCAAACTACGCTGTATGGCAACTAGACTACGATGTACAGCGTTCATACTACGCTGTGGAATATCCAAATAAGCTGAAACATCCAAAATACCCTGTAGAACATACCAAATACCCTGTAGAACATCTAAAATACCCCGTAAAACATCCACAATTACGCCGTTGAACTTTCAAATTACACTGTTGAAATTCTAAACTACGCGGTTGAACTTCCAAATTACGCCGTAGAACATCCAAACTACGCTGTAGAACATTGGTACCACCCCTACTCAACTTCCTCGACCAGGTTTCCTCAGGGTTTAACAGTTCTAATGCTCTTTCCATTACGTTTGGAAGGTTTTAACTAAAAAAGTTCTTGGATGTTTGGATTGAATGCCGTTTTTTGTTTACTGTATTCGCCTACTATTTTTATTCGATACTTATGAGGAAGAGGAATGGGGAACGATGCAGCTATGATGCTCACAATATTCATCAAGGATTTAAGTAATCCAGTCGTCATTTTCAAAGAATTTTTTTCTCATACACGTTGACTAATTGAGCGTATTTGCGCATAAGGAAACAAGGAATGGAAATTACGATCAGAGCTACTCCCAGAAATCAACATTTTAAACAGGAATTCTCCGTAATGATATCCAAATGAAATCGTACAATAGAACAGAACAATATATCTTTTGTAACCTACTGCTAAGAATGACCGTCATGTGGTTATATTTATACGTTTAAAGTCACGTTTTAAGAATATAACGAAGAAATTATCAATACCTCATCTCGATCATGTCCTCAATACCACATCTTGGTATCAATTTACAGCAATTTTAATACACTCACTTTCGCTGCGAAGTGTACTATAATAAGTCATTTAAAAAAGTTAGTAAGAGACTTATTATACTCGAGTCCGTATCGTGGATACCGAGTTCGGCGGGGCATTGCATCTTAAGGCCCCCACACACTACACGCGCCACGAGCCGAGCCTTGGCAAACAAGCCGAGCCCCGAGCCAGTTCGTGTAGTGTGTGGGCATGTCGAGCCGAGCCACGAGCCGCGCAACCAGGCTCGTGGCTCGGCTCGTCGTGATCTGTCACTTCCAGGTATTTGGTCTGGCTTGCGGCTCGGCTCGGGTAGCGTGTGGTGGTAAATTTGCACGAGCCGAGCCTGCGGTCAGCTTAGTGCATAATGTTAACGAATTTTTCTTTTCAGAAAGTGTTTGATGTACGAGCACTATAGAATTTCAAGTGTGATTAAAGTATATTGAAGAAAAGTGAATATGGATAATAAGATTTTTTTTGTAGAATTTATTGAACTTTCTCGGAGTTATCCTTGTCTGTGGAAAGTGAAAAGTCAAAACTATTCAAACAAAGTATAAAAAAAAAACGAAACATATGGTGTCTTGGTCTTGGTTTCTCAACAATTAATTCTTGCTTTTTATAAATGGGGTCATCATTGATAGCAATTCCAAGTACGTTGATTCATCCATTCTCAAGTAATTAGCGAAGTTTCGAGGCTCTAGTCTCAATTCCTGAATTAACTGGCCATAAGACAGTTCTCCCCTCTTCAATAGCCAAGACTTGCACCATTTAGACCTTTTTCGAGGTTATTTAGCGCTTAAGCAAGTTGCAATCTCTAATCGGTCATCTGAATCGGAAAAGTCCATGTTGTCTCTAAAAAACACTTGCAAACTAATGCTCGGCTCGTGTAATGTGTGGGAGCAGAAAGCCCCGAGCCTAGCCCGAGCCTAGCCGAGCCTAGCCGAGCCTAGCCGAGCCTAGCCGAGCCTAGCCGAGCCTAGCCGAGCCTAGCCGAGCCTAGCCGAGCCTAGCCGAGCCTAGCCGAGCCTAGCCGAGCCTAGCCGAGCCTAGCCGAGCCTAGCCGAGCCTAGCCGAGCCTAGCCGAGCCTAGCCTAGCCTAGCCGAGCCCTAGCCGAGCCTAGCCGAGCCGCCGAGCCGAGCCCGAGCCGAGCCGACCGAGCCGAGCCGAGCCGAGCCGAGCCCGAGCCGAGCGCGAGCCGAGCCGAGCCGAGCCGAGCCGAGCCGAGCCGAGCCGAGCCGAGGGCCGAGCCGAGCCGAGCCGAGCCGAGCCGAGCCGAGCCGAGCCGAGCGAGCCGAGCCGAGCCGAGCGCAGCCGAGCCGAGCCGAGCCGAGCCGAGCCGAAGCCGAGCCGAGCCGAGCCCGAGCCGAGCCGAGCCGAGCCGAGCCGAGCCGAGCCGAGCGAGCCGAGCCGAGCCGAGCCCGAGCCGAGCCGCAGCCGCAGCCAGCCCAGCCCAGCCCAGCCCAGCCCAGCCCAGCCCAGCCCAGCCCAGCCCCAGCCCAGCCCAGCCCAGCCCAGCCCAGCCCAGCCCAGCCCAGCCCAGCCCAGCCCAGCCGCCAGCCCAGCCCCAGCCCAGCCCAGCCCAGCCCAGCCCAGCCAGCCCAGCCCAGCCCAGCCCAGCCCAGCAGCCCAGCCCAGCCCAGCCCAGCCCAGCCCAGCCCAGCCCAGCCAGCCCAGCCCAGCCCAGCCCAGCCCAGCCAGCCCAGCCCAGCCCAGCCCAGCCCAGCCCAGCCAGCCCAGCCCAGCCCAGCCCAGCCAGCCGCAGCCAGCCCAGCCCAGCCCAGCCGCAGCCGCAGCCCGAGCCCAGCGAGCCCGAGCCGAGCCGAGCCGAGCCGAGCCGAGCCGAGCCGAGCCGAGCCGAGCCGAGCCGAGCCGAGCGAGCCGCCGAGCCGAGCCGAGCCGAGCCGAAGCCGAGGCCGAGCCGAGCCGAGCCGAGCCGAGCCGAGCCGAGCCGAGCCGAGCCGAGCCGAGCCGACGCGAGCCGAGCCGACCGAGCCGAGCCAAGCCACGCCAAGCCGAGCCGAGCCGCCGAGCCGAGCCGAGCGAGCCGAGCCGAGCCGAGCCGAGCCGAGCCGAGCCGAGCCGAGCCGAGCCGAGCCGAGCCGAGCGAGCCGAGCCGAGCCGAGCCGAGCCCGAGCCGAGCCGAGCCGAGCCGAGCCGAGCCGAGCCGAGCCGAGCCGAGCCAAGCCAAGCCAAGCCAAGCCAAGCAGGCTCGCGCGAGCCTCATGCCTGCTCGCAGCTCGGCTCGTGGCGCGTGTAGTGTGTGGGGCCCTTTACAATATACAAACACCAACTCGCAGATATTTTCAGTGATGCTGAATTTCTGTATCTAGGATAAGACACGAATGGCAATAACTACTTGCGTCTCAAAAAATACTATATTGTAAGTGGTTATTACTGTCACAAGAAAAATAAGTTACCTTCGAAATAAGCTTAAGCATGGAAACTCCACTCGAAGGAAAATTGGTTCAAGAAATGTATGGATCCCGTCATTTTTGACGGCCGCGCACACTTGTTCGTAATGATATGCGAATGAAATCGTATAAAGCTTGTCGCACCACTGCTTCAGAACAGAACCGCCGCCGAAGCTTCCGAAGCCTCAGAACAGAACAGACAGAAACGACGTTCAGCTCGCACACTGGCGCAGAAGCCATTAGAACGGAACCGACACAGCCAGTCTTCAGTTAGCTTTGGCAGAACAAAATCGTGCTTTGCGTTCTTCAAAACCATAGAAAATTATAAAGCATTACGTTAATTCCATTTACATAAGATGAGCGACTCACCGCTCAGCTGTGATGAAGAAGTATTAGCGCTTTGTTTAGCACTAAAAGCTAAAGAGGAGAAGAAAGAACAATTATCATTATTACTAGTATTATTACTATAATTATCATTACTATAATTATGAGTTTTAGCTCCCTTAACCACGACAGATGCTCAAGAGAGGAAGGATGAAGTCACCATTTAGTTTGGAGTTGAGGAAACGCGGAATCTATGCACAAGGTACATAGAAACAGTAAGCTAAGAAAGATCATGAAACCAGAAAAGTTGAAGAAGAAAGTAAAAACAGGTGCTGAAAACAGGACAGCAATGAACCGAAAAAAGATGGTCCATAACAAAACAAAAACCTATTCTATTTTAACAAAAAGAAAGCCTACCTAACCTTTAGCTCGGGCCCTCATACAGTCCCCCTGGGAGCGCTAATTCCCATAGACACAATAGTTGTATCCCCCCAGAGAGGGAAGAAATAATAAAAAGGAGCAAATAACGTGGTTGCACGATATATGCGGTTCAAGAGAGGAAGAAGGGGTACACAAAACATTGTTTCCGCATTCAAAGCAAGACAATAATAAATTCTCCAATATTTTCGCATGAACAATGAAAATTTTCGTGAACTCCTATCGCATATAGAAGGAACTCCTCGGCAACCCCCCTCAAACACACCCGCAGCAGCCGTTCTGCGCATGCGCAGCCCGTTCGACGGG
>CM059565.1:49178759-49483349 GCA_030386875.1 Morinoia aosen | reverse complement strand
ATTAAATCAGTTTTATGATAAACGAGTTACGGCCATGAAAAAGGGTTCATGGTTAATGGGTTTACAGCTAATGCGTTATAAAAAAAAAACTGCAGTGGTGGGCAAAAATTAATTCTTGGAAATGGTTTCTAAGGTAACCCTTGAAAACAGTTGTAAAAATATTAAAAACACTTGTATCGATTCTTAAATTCAGGTGTTGAACTGAATTTATTGGTAAGATTATTCATGGAGAATTTAGCATTTAGATTTATTGGTTTCAATTACTACAGAATATAGACCTAATTACGGTATTATAACTAAATGAGCCAACGATGGAACACGGAGGGAATTTTCATAATGCTGCTGACCCACCATTAGTCATCAACTTAATTTTCATAAATACTTAATGAAAGCTAAGTGAAGAGAAGATCCAGTTAATGTTTGCTCTTCTCAAAATTGCTTACTACAATTGACTTTAAATTTGAGTTTAATATTGAACTTCATTTCAACACATGGAGGTTAATGCGTTAACTATAAATAAATAATGTATCTTATCATCATGCCTTAGTCTGTTCGTAACCATGGTTGCAACTTTAAAGTAAAATAATCACTTTCAACTTCACGTAGTAGAAATGAACCATAATTTAATTAACTAAATAGAACTTAATTTTCTACTTGAGCCAGCAAAAACCAACTTTTAATTCAGCCTAGCACAAACGAACTTCTAAACTAACCCAGAAGACTAAACTTTTAACTCAACCATGACGAACCAAAATTTCAACTCACCTTAGTAGACTCTAACTTAATATCTCTAAGCCCTGGCCAGAAATTAAATCAATGCCTTGTTTTTTAGCCGGTATAGTTTTCTCGATGTAAAAAAATCAATGCTCAGAATTTCAAACTGAGCAGGATTTTTTACTTCTTTTATTAAACTTCTTAGACCTACAGAGCTTTCCAGGAAGTGAGCCTTGCTTTAGTTTTGACAATAATTAGGCAGCAAGACACTCATCATCCCTGATTAATTTGCTGAAAATTCTACCAGGAAATTTCTCAATTATTTCAATTAACTTTAATTACATCCCTCATACTTCCGAGCCTGGAAATCTATACTATGCGCCCTGATCATCATTTCCATCCGAACTTGTATCTAGGTACGTCTCCATTACATCCTAGTGCATATTTGTATAACCACCAAGATCACTATAGCTTGAGAACTCTAGTGAATACAAAAATGCGACAACGTTAAAATAGAGTGCAGTTCAGAAACATGAGTGACCAGCGTTCACTTTTACTACTTCTCATGGTATTGTTGTATAGTCCAATGATGGGAACCATTAAACTTGTCATCTAGACAATCCATTCCTATTGTCATGTATTGGACGGTTTTGCAAAAATACTTTTTCTGAGCGCATTATTGTTAGGCAAAGGATTCAAATCATAATAGTTTCTTCAGCGAACTTTATTACTCCTGCCGTGAAAAGTTTTCATTCATTTATGTGTTGTGTAAAAATCTATAGTGCGTATTCTTCCACAAATGTTGTCGATAAATTCTACTTATGTTTCGAAATTTCTCATTTTCATGGTTATTATTTTCCGTAATTCAAAGTTTTCTCCACTAAATTCTCTCTCTACATAATACTTCTCTATTAATCACAATGAAATGACAACAATGAAATAATGTTTCTTAGGTTCAAATTTATTGCCATTTTAAATTACTACTTTCCTTGCTCCTTATTTCACATGAAAGCTCAATAGTCAGTCCATTAATCATGTAAAATAGAAAACGAGCAATTATTCTATTGCAGTTACTTTTCTTACGATAAAATTCCTTGTCTTGGCTTGTAAGTCCAACCGAAATATTTTAAGCATTTAACCACTTTGAAAACGTTTCTTCCTTTCAAAACCTGTAGTGAATTGAAAAAAGAGTAGCATATTCAGAATAAGTTTTTAGAATTTAGTCAAACAAAGAATGTTGAAATGATTATTTTTTGGATCAGTCGTAAAAAAAATAATCTTCAAATCATGAGGTATGTTTTGAACTCCAAGGCTAAGTTTCTTTCCAATAGACTTCAAGATGAGAGTAATGGTTTAAAGAGCAAAATTTTTGAATAAAGAACAATCTTCGGATGAAAAGGGTTGATAAGATGCAATGCGATGCTACAAAATTAAGAAGCAAAAGATCAAGTACTGTTGTGATGAAAAGCTTGTCGGTTGATGCAGTTCATTATGTTCTCTTTTCCTCCACAATTTTTTCTCAACGTTTTTTACTCATTGGTAACTTTTTCATTTCGCCGGTGAAATCTAGGCTAAAAATGCAATGTTCATAACTGTAACAATGATTATTTTTCACATTTATCCAGTGAAATCATAGACATTCATAATTATCTAATAAGTACATACTTCTAACTTTAAAATCTCAGGATACACGCATATTTTAGGAAATCAATCTAGAACCTCTACTTCAAATTGTGCTTTGATTGAGCTAAAAAACTGAAAGATAAAGGTTATTGTCGTTTTGCCCAAATTATCTCTTACATTTTGCATGAAGCATTCTAAAATTCTTGAAAGTTTTCCATTTGTCGTATATTATAGCGCTGGTTAATAGAAAATTAGATTGTTATCTTGCTCTTGCTGTGAATTATAACGGTGAGTGATGAAAACTTTCATGGTTCTGACACATAACTTACGTGTTTATTCTTCCTAAACTATTCTCTTCTCTAATTATTTCCATCCGTGAGACCTAATTTTTCAACTTTTCGATAAGAAGCAGTGGTCAAATTTTGTCAAAGGCGATTTAAACTATTTTCCTTTGTGACTTCAGATTGTTCTCAAAAGATAAAAATACTTCCGTATCTTACACTGGGATTGTTTTGATAATCCCAGTGTTCGCTATTTATTTCAGGTGATGATTGGTTCTCCCAGTTATTCTAAAACAAAAATTTTCCACGCAGCCGTGTGAAGACTCTTCGGCCGCCGCAGCTCGTGACCCTTGACATAAATTCAGCAAATCTCGCCCTGCCCATAAGAAAATTTCACTTTACGACCGGAAACGATGGCAGGAGACTGTTTTTGGTCAGCGACCTGTCATCAGGTAGGCCACCGGGATACTTAGAGGTGGAGCACAGACGAGTTTTGGAGTGGCATTCCAGCCTTCTGGCCTGGCTCCTAGACGCTTTTACCATTTTCTGAAGGCAATCGGACCAGCTGTCTTGATGAGAGGGCGAGACTTTGAGAAATGGCTGTCATGATCCAAGTTTAACGTCGTGTGTACCGCAGTAGAGCACTTCTGGGGGCTGTTGCATGCCTTAAAAGCCGTGAAATATGGGTCTTTACCGAGAAGTTCGAGAAACGCTTTACATCTCACAAATCAATAATAAAATGACCTTTAAAATAAAAATTACCGCATGAGGGCAACTATCACGGCAAATAATTTGTTTTATGTATCAAGGGCACCTAAATTAGGTGTTCTTTCGGGTACAGAGGGTTCTTGAAAAACATAAATTCATTTCCTAACCTGAAAATCAGTAAAAGTTAGATGGCAAGTCTCCATTAGCTGTTCAATGTTCGATACCGAAGGTAAAATTATGTGACTCTACAACTTTCCTCCTCGTACGCAAAATAATAATAATGATAATAATTACAATGAAGGCATCTACGGATGCTTTATTTCCAATTTCAAGCCTGATACATATCACCATGTACATTGGATTTTCAAATGCCTTATAACTAACGCCAGGACGCCATGACGCTTTTCCCCGGTCAAGACCGGTACCCATTTCAGACACCTGGGTAGAGTGGGGTATTGTGCTTGGAATTTTTCCCCTATACCCAACAGAGAAAATCGCAACCAGCGCCGGGACTCGAACCCGGGTCTGCCTGCACGGAGGCAAGTTCGATAGTCACACGGCTACGACGAGCACACTGGGATTGTTCACTGTTCTATGATTGTTGAAAAGAATAACATTGCGTAAGGAATGTAGATTTTCAGCGCTCATTTCATTGAGCGATATTTCCAAGAGGAGAAAGTGGCAAAAAGGTTGAATTCTCGTACATAATAACATTCAAATATATCACTGCAGTTTTTAAAAAAAGTTGAGTTAACGACTATTCACATTTACACCTATTAGCCTGGCTAATACGCTCTAATTTTAAAACGTTGTAACTACCGCGTAAAATTTAGCGACCCCATGTTCGTGAGGAAATCAGGAAGAAGAATAGCGTCAAGAAAGTTAATACCGAATGGAATTCTCTGGTTTAAACTATGAATTATTTGAAGAAGGAGAATAAAACTTGTGGTTGGGAAAATTGAATAATTGAACTGATGCATAAATGAGGCATAAAATCAAAATAGACAAACTAGAACAATGAAATCACATGAAAAATAAAATGACCTGAGAAATAAAGTATTTTAAAATAAAATGCGAGGCTCATTTTATTGATTATAATTTTAAAATTACATAAATAACGTATAAGTACATCGTAACAAAGTATTTTAAGAAGTCACGTTAATTGGCAGGCGAAGATTTGGTTTTCATACGGTTACGTTACCAAATTTTGAACAGCCTTTAAAATCCCACAAACTCATGCCTGTATGAAAGATGTAAAAATTACATATTGCCGAGCACTTAGTTTAGCGTTCCTTTATACGACATCCCCGTTCCTTTATAATGACATCCTCTCAACGAAACAACGAGCGAAACGAAGCACCCATTTTTGGGTCGTATCTCGCATCTCTATGCTCGGTGCAGAGCTTTGTTACTGGTGTTCAAAGAATTTCTACGGGAAGATTCATAAATAACCTTCAAACATTTCTTATCAGAAAGCCAAATAATTCTATGCCAAATCTTTGAGAAGTTCTTTTCTCAGCGATATTTTTTTTCAATCTGTAATTTTAGCGCAAGCGAGATCATCTCCTAACTGTGTAAAGCGGAGAGATGGAAAATTTCAAAATAATCAGAAATCTGGTGTGGGAAATCATCTGTTCTATGGAATAGAGACACAACTTAATTCACATACCAGAAACGATTTGATCAACAGAGCTTAGAAAATATCCTTTTCGTATTATGCTCTTCGCTGTGAATTTCTATTCATTAAAAGTTATCATTCATTCATCAGATAACCTGTAATTAACGTTTGAATATCGATTAATATTTTCTCGCTGATTTTGACTCAGTCGTGGCAAGCCATCAACTTCCAAACATTACCGATGAGCTTCACCGAGCCTGCTGGCAGTCATCGTACGTGATGGTTGTTAGGAACCATTACGTTGTGAACAAATGCATAATTTCCCAATGCATAAGTTCCCGGATCTTACCAGCGCCAAAATGACCACTCCACGTAATCGTGCCGAACTTGTGCATTAAGTTCCTATGTGGGAAAATTTTCCCCACTACGGTTTGGGTGTCTCTGAGGTGGCTTTTCTCTTTCAACCTTTCCGCGTAGGTGTCGGGGTGCCGTTCGCTGGTCGTTGCTCAGATGTTTCGGTAGGGTCGCAGGTGAGGTCGTAGGTACGGAATTTTCATTTAGCAGACTTGATTTTGATTCCTCTAAAAGCTGATGTTGGCTCAACTCTCTAATGACGTTATGTCGAATTAAGCAATGGTTAACTTGGTGTTTAAGCTGCCATTTTTATCCGTCCGTTTATGCCTTTACAAAGGCGTGATGCAGCGTCGGCCAACGCTTCGGTGATGTGGTTCGCGGCTAGTTCCGTGGCACCCAGTTCAGGCTAAGATCCTCTACCCTCTTCCTGACTGCTTCTTCTCTGTTTATTATTTGGGTGCTTGTGCTATTATTTCATTACTTTTATTTTGTAGACTGTCTTGTCAATTTTCCTATGGTGCTTCAAGCAAGTAAAATTAACTAAAATTAACATTGAAACTTCAATGAATTAACTCTTAACTCGTCCTTATGACGTTAATTACTCTTACTATTAATATTACTATTGAAGTCGTTCGTCTTTTTGATGGGCTAATTAGCCTGGATCAGAGCAATCTTCTAACTTTAAATATTGCACCATTTAAAAAGTGCAAGTGGGCTTAACTTTCATATTCTCTCGAACATTAACTTCTTCCTTAAGTAACTAAAATCCCTCAACTATACTTACTGTCTTTCCGCTTGAAGCACTTAATCTCTTACCGATTTCTTCTAAATTTCCTTAATTAAACCTTCTGTCTGAACGTATCGTCACTGGGTGCATTAAAAACTCAAGGTTAGTTGCTTTACTTGTATTATGTTGTATTTTCATTGTCATTGGTGATGTTGCTTCTTAAGTAAAATTTTGTCCTTATTAATTTCGTGGTTTATTCAGGGTTTAAGGTTGTACGTTTTTTTATAGTATACTCCGGAGGAGGCTCCTGCTGGGGCTGACGTTGTCGCAGCCGGGTTTCAGCTGTTCCAGCTAACTTCTAACAGGCTAGCCTCTCCGTTGCTCTAAGGTATATATCTAGCGGAAATTAAAAGATTAGGTTGCATTTGCGTAATACTTGAAATTAACTGGTTAGTTGCGTCGTTTCGCCTTGACTTACGCTAATACTTCTGTCTCATAGCAGTTGAGGGTGGAGCGTGTGCCAGAGGTGTCGACGCGGGGTCTACCGACTATTCCAGCCATTTTCTTGAGTCGCGGCGTTACTCGCCCTCTGCCTGCCACCGCTTGAGGTGTTGCCTTTGTACGGAACCGGGTCAACGTGTTCTTAGAAATCAGCCCTTCGCGTGGAGCCGACGGTTCCTCGCCTCCTATTGCTGCCTGCGCCTGTTGTCTCGAGCTCGCCACGACAGCGCCCTGGACTGTGGTCCTTGACGGCGCCTGCTAACGTTTTTAACGCCCACGGCATAAGCGGACTTTTAACTCGCCCTAACTTTTAACCAACTTAATAAAGTGTTTTTTAAAAAGGAAATTATCTGGTTAGCGAATGCTAGCCGTAAAATTAAAATTGTACTTGACATTAAATATTAAGAGTTGCGTTTGTGTTCATTGTGTTCGTTACGTTCATGTCGTTAAATCACTCGATATAAGGGTGGATCTAATAAAAACCTTGACAAATAAACCTTACTTCTATTTATCTATTCCTTCGCTGAAAACGATTGTATGGGAATTATTTCCCGTACCTAATCCAACATGAGACAGCCTGTGTGGGTTCGTGTGATGAACAAGTTATCCGGTAATTTAGAATTATTTAAATAGCTCATTATTTAAAAGCTTTTTAACTGTGTATTGTAGAATCACCGTGCGTAAATAAATTGAAATCTCCCTGAATGATTCAAAAAGTTTTTCCCCAGCAGAATTTTTGGCGCTCAATGCTGCCATCTTCACATGTATGTTCTAGTTCCTTTTCATATCATTTATGTAAACTAAAACTTTACTGCTCTGCAATGCAAGTAAAATTTTCTATTTCTACTATTCGAGGTTCCACTTGAGTAATCGATTTGCGTCTGTGACCGTTCCGTATTTTAGCTATTTTTTGTATCTTTATTTTTCATTCAATACTGTGTTACCCAATCTCTAAAAAACAGTTATCCTAAATATTTTGTTCTATCCCATTATTTTATCTGACCCTGGATTTAAAATTCGTCAGTATCTTTTTTTTGTTTAATGCATAACTTCTTTGTTCTTTACTTTGCACATTAGGAAGGATGAGCTGAGGCTTCAAAAAATTGATTGCAGGATTTTTTAATTCATCCATCTTGTAATCTTTTTAGGAAAACTGCTCAGCAACAAAATATTTCTGAATTTTTCAGTCTTTATTCAGTTAAAAATGATTTACTATTTAAAATTGTGTAGTAGAAATCAGGACACCCTATAAAATTAATCTTCTTCCCTAATGGATGTCAGCAACTATTTTTTGTGATACTTCCAAGGCGTCCAAATACGAGCTTTTAATTAATGACTTATTTGTCGAGCGCGTGCCGTAAATTAAGGCTGCCTCGCTCAAAAAGAACCGGTGTAAATATTTGCCGAGGTGCCGAGTGAATATCCGCTCACATTGAAAAAGAGGACATTAATCAAGGCTCTATAGGCGCTCAGGTTGCGGAGACGGCGCGAGTGCGAGACGCAAGACTTGATCGATTTTGACGCAGGTTTGGCAAGCGGAGTGGAAAGATAGCAGCTATCGGCCGTGGAGAGACCTGGTCGTTCCGTGTCGTGACGTGCGGATCCAACTCGGGTTTGTGTGCAGCAGTGAATGGTGTTCTGCAAAACGAAGCTTCAATTTTGGGATCCTGAGTTATAGATGAGAACAAAATGACTAGAAGGTGTGATAATGTAGGAATGTTTTTAAATACAGGTGCTAAAAGATGTTTTAATAACCCTCAAAATATGTGATCTATTAAAAAAACGTTTATTCATCAGAAACACTGATTTTACTTCGATCACATTTGGAATACAGTATTCTGAAAGAATAATGATTTTTATGGGTTTCTTCCGCGAGAGCATTCCCAGGAAAAATTAAACTGAACATTTGGCGATGATGAACGGCCAGATAGGTCCCCTGTCCTACCATCCTTGAACTTTTTCCTTCGGAGACCTAAAAGAATGAATTTACCATGAAAACCTACAAATCTACACAAGGGCATCCGTTGAGGTAGAAATTCAGCGAATTGGACCCGATCTCAACAGCGCCGCAATGAACAGCCTGTTAAATCGCGTCGATTCATGTCTGCGCTCAGGGGTGGTACGATAAGAATATTGTATTCATAAAGCAATAAAAAACTAATATTCCTTAAGATTGCACAGATGGTTGTTTCTTTAAATTCATTCGATATTTTTGAAGTTGTTGACGATTCTTTTAGGAAACACTTTAAAATCCTCCCGAGTTATGCTTGGGTCATATGGAAGTATAACTGCCAACGTTGCTATTTTAGAGATAGTACATTGATCATTTTTAGTACATATTGAACGGTACACTCGTATGCACAGTTTTCACAGAAAACGTTAGTAAATAAAGGCAATCATCAAGCAGTGAAGATTAGGGAAAAAAGCATATTATTAAATAATTAAAGGAAAAACATTACTGAAAAAGACAGATTATTAATCAGGGTAAATCAATAAGTATGGATGATTACCTGCAAAGTACCTAAGAGATGTCAGTGTGTAAAATATGCAGGGTCTTTATTTTCATCTTGTCGAAAGGGATATTCAATGAAGCTCTTTTGAAATGCTACATAGTAAAAACAATTCATTGAATTCGAATGAAATGAACGGTATTAGATACGACATAGAGTGAACGATTTGAAGACCTAAAAATGCTGTAACTGCTCAGGTATTGGTACAAGAAGAAAAACTGAATTACATTTTCGAAAACTTTCCTGAACAGAGTGTGAAGCTCGATAAGGTACGACTAAGTTTTACCTTAGAAAAACGTCCAATTGCTGATATTTTCTATTCGTGTCCCATGTGCGCACTTAGTATCGACATTAGAGGTTCTTAGAAGTGATCAAACTTCGTTTTTTCAGCTCAACACTGCGTACTTCTTTTAGGAACGAGTTTTACTATCTCCTTCTTCTACAAAAGTTTATCTCCTGATGAAAATATCTGTGAGCAACTATTCTTTAAGAAATATTCTATTCTACCCTCTTAGCTGAGCACTAGTACATTAAACCAACACCTATGGGGTGTTTTTCTATGAATAAGACAGGACTGAAATTGAAATATTTATGCGATATCACGATGCTGAAAAATCGCGAGCAAATATTCGTGAACCATCGTCTTGTTGAATCATCGTGAGCAGATATTCGTAAAACATTATTTTATTGAAATATCGCGAGCAAGTATTCGTCAAACATGATCTTATTGGAGCATCATGAGAAAATATTCGTGAAGCCTAATCTTCCTGGAACATCGTGAGCAAATATTCCTGAAACGCAATCTTGCTGGAACATCGTGAGGAAATGTTCGTGAAAGATTATCGAGCATCATTTCCAGCATCCATCCTTTTGCATCTGCATTTTTGAGTAAAAGGTCAGCTTTCTGAGTGACTTGCTCTCCAACTCGACCTTGAAGCTCGTGTTCCTGAAGATCACAATCACATGTAATGCATGCTGATGCGGTCATCAGATCCTGATGCGTAGATACCCGACGCCGATACTTTCCTAAGTGGACCCACAGCATTAATAATGATTGCAATAACGTCAATCTATCTTCATCTCATCTGACATGTTGCGCAGTGGAACTTCGTCAGATGTGCAGTACTACGTAGAAGATCGTTCACGGTTAGAGTGATAAGTCTACGTTCTTGGCATGTGTGGATGATATCCGTTTACTTTATGAAAATGCGCAGGTAGCGTTTCGAGTTAAATTATATGTGTCTGCAAACGTTTATTTAGGAAAACTATAGCACAATGACCTCTATAAAATCTACATAAAATAATTAGGACTTTATTTAAATAATCACCATTCCAAGCCATTAGTGATTTTATATCTACTATGTATATTAGGAAAAAACATTCACTTCGCCCCGTCCTCACTACATGCACACCACACCACCCCACTGTGTGGGTCTTCTCTGTTTCGATCGTGTTTCGCAAGTCTGGATAAATCTGCTGGCGTCTTTGTAGTCCCCTCTGATCAGCGCGAGCGTGCTTTCCTTGCCTGAATTTCACCTTCTGCCTCTGCTCCGATGTCCCATTCTTTAACTCGGTGCAGAAATCAAGGCGTGTCTTCTTCATGATCTCCAAGAGTGGGCTCTCAGCGTCGCGTTTAGCTGAAATCTCTTGATCCTCCAGCGAGCAATGTTGGAATATTTCATGAGGCTATTTTCAAGGAAATCTGAACGTTTGTTTTTCTTGATGCGAATGACTGTTAGGTCTGCCCATGATATCATTTTTTGTTTCAAGTGTCTGTCCGCTTCGGCAGAAGCTTTCATAACAGCCCACAGCGCAGCTCTCCTGGAGCTACTCCACTGGAAAGAATAGCACCGGCAGCTTTTGTCAGATTGTGAAGGGCAGCCTTCTCACATTTCAGTCCGTGCCCACACGTATCAGCGATATTCTCTGTCGTAACAGATTGAGGGCCCGAGTTTTCCTTGCTCATTGAGTTTACTTCGACTTATTATGATCTCCAGAAGGATATTATTTAAGGCGTTAATGATGGTGATCGTTCGCAATACGAGTCACTGAAAACATCTCATTGAGCTCAAGCAACTCACTGAAACGTACTGCAGCGTGTCAAAAACAGCACTGTGAGGAGGAATCTATCACTACGTCATCAATAGGCTTATCTCCCGATAGCAAGAGCGCAACTGAAATCTTTACATTAATTAGAGCGCATAGTTTTTACGTTTGGAGTTTTTTACGTTTTGTGTATCTCATATACAAAATTTCTACCACGAAGACTTTAAAGTCTATGCACTCGTTCCATGAGTCAGTTTATAAATAAGTTTTCTGCCGAATGTTCAGTAGGCGTGGTATTCACTTTGCAACATGCAGGCCAACAAACGTTTGAGACTCGAGAACTGAAATTTTAGATTTGTGTGAACTTCTAAAAATTCCAAAAAAGTCCCACTCTTAATATAAAGTACGCTCTGCCCTCTTGATTTGGAAAAAACTATAGCAGTGAATTTGTAATGAAACAATTTCCAGCAAGTATGAAATCTGCAGACAACTCTCTGTCCAAACTTGTATCTTGAACTCCAAAGTTTCGCCTGCAAAGTTCGTCATCTGAACACACACAGGCGATTTCATCACAAGGAGGGACCAAAGTGAATCGGAAATGGGTCGTGTGTCTTTCCCCTTCTTGCAGTTCTCGGAGTATTTCGAGTAAGTGCGTTTTGTACCCTCTCTGAGAAACTGGTTCGCAAAAAAAATTCATCTTTTTTAGCGTAGTGTGAATCTGAAGCCATTTGCAGAACCAGGCAAGCTTTTATTTGTTTTTTTTTAAAGAGAATTTTATAGCCGCAAAAATCATAAATCACACGAACGCCTCACTGCGGTTACTTCAGAAATTTTTTGACCTCAACAAATCTAATTCTACCACCTCCTTTTGGAGCTTATACTGAAAACTCTCTCGCTTATTTTTTAGGATTAACTATCTTTCCTGGTAGGTAAAAAACTCTAAAAGTAATCAACTAGCACGAATAAGCACGCTGCCAACATTGAGCGCACTGCCTCACACTGCCTTATAGTGCTTATTTCACTGCTTGATTATTGAGCGCACAGACAACGAGGCACAGTACTTGTAAATGATGCCTTATAAAAAGAACCGATACATTGAGCACAACATAATACAACGGAGAGATGAGAGAGTTCAGTTCATTGCTTTATGATTTCAAGAAAAAACCTTCCAAGAATCAATAAACGCGTCTCGAGATTTCCATGTTTTCATATTATAGGATATTTTAGGACAGATGAAACAAATAGTCTTCAATGGAAAAGCCTTGATAGTTATTCGTTGCTTTACTGGTGTGCTCTCTCTTCAATTAACTCGTTGAAGAAGGCGAACAGAAGGCAGTGGACTAGGAGGTGAGCTATTAAAAATTCCCTTACTTCTTTGTCAAACACAGGCTTCTCAAGACGTGAACCTTAGTGAGGCACGCACAGTAATGTGAATAAGCTATGACGCTAATATGAAAATATAGGCTTTCGCAGACAAAATACAATTGATTTTCGCGCCTTCCTACTGAAATTTCTGGCGGCCATCAAATTTTGAATGACGAACACAGGGAATGGAGCTCAATTTCAGATGACGAACGTAGGAAATGGAGACAAATTTCGATTGGCGAACATAGGGAATAATGAGAAATTTCAAACAACGTACACAGTCAAATGGAGTCGAATTTGAAATGACGAACACGGAATAGAATCATAGCCCTGAACACTTTAGCCTCAGCGTCATGTACAGCTCGAGCGACCCAACAGCAAATCCAGTTAGCGGCATTTAGGTTCGACCATCTGAATTCATCTCCTGCGCTCATCTTTCGGTCGAGAAGAGGTCGGTAATTTTTCTAGACTTCATTGGGATAAATGAGATTTCGTGGAGGATATTCACTTAGAAGCTCCCTTCTCAAAGACCTACTTGATTTATCACAATGATGAATGAAGCTCCGAGTGTATTTGCCGGTTCTCGGTAGGCATGCGGCGGTTCGAGCATTGTTTTTCTTCATTTGCCGGCCCTGTAAGACGGAGGGTGCTATTTAGCACTTTGAGTTTGTGTCGTAAAATACGGCGACGTGACTATCTTCTACGGGCAACTGCTTCAGTGATATGTAAAGGAAAATTATAACTCGCTTAACACTCCCTTTCACGTAAGCTAAAAATAAGCGATGTGATGGGAATCGAGTGAACGCAGGAACTTGGATTGTAATTTACAATTCAATGGAGTCTCTTCCGTCTTGGTATTATGGAGTTATGAGCATTTTTACAGATTTCAATTTCGACTAAATGTTCCAGAATATGCATGAAACTAGGAATTGTTTTAAGAAATAGAATCTCGTAATTAGATTTTCCAACCGGATTGATAAAACAATTGAACGAGGTTTTTTTTTCGTTGTCACGTACAGACCAGTGTTACGTACTCCCGTGCAGTGGTGAGAACATTCTAAATTTGGGAATTGCTGACATTGGCTCATGCGTGTTGCTGTTCATGAACTACAACTTCGAGCTACTGAGGGACGAAAAGTGTGGACGCTCCTACATGTGATCCAATTTCGTTTTTACAATTCCAGCTTCATGCAGATTTTCGAACATCGCTGGTCGGATCAGCATAAAAAATATCTACACAGCCTGATTTTAACTAACTAATTCCTGAAACAAGGACCTAAAATCCCAACGTACTACTGTGCAATTTTATATATATATATACACTTATTTTAACTATAGTTTATATGTATATATATATATATATTTTGTCTCAAGTCGAAACCTCCAGGTGAGAACTTCGATCCATCCAAAGAATTTGAGATGCTTATTACCCAAATGTGAACAATTTAAGATTGGTTTTAGATTTCGATCAAATAACGTCTCGAAGTGAAGGACCGATTACGGAAAGTTCTTTAAATATCTAAAGAAGTATTGAAACTCACTTGACCATTTAAAACCTCTTAAATCATTTACGGTTAACGAAAAAGCTTATTTGTTTAATAATGTTTTTTTGTGTAAGTTCCTCACGAACAATAATAAGCAGGCTATAAAGCGAGTTGACCTATTGTAAGCTGTTTTTTAATACAGTCCACCGATTTTAAACTTCGATCTCGAGTTAGGAGACAATATTTCAAAAGCATTATTTGTTGTCAATGATCGGGCGCTTTCGGGGTAGGCTCAGCGAAAATCAGCCCCAGCATAAGAACTATTTTATCCTCTCACGTTTTGAAAAGTACCCCAAAAAAATAATAATCATACGATAAAATACCAGAACGTGATTTTGCTCATTGAGCCTCTTCGTAAAAAGGATAAGAACTCGATTGTACTTTTACGGAATATTTTCGACGCATATCTGTATCATAACATTCTTTTTTCGTGACATTCTTGTGCATCGAGGCAACTCTACACTGCCTTAGAATGTTGGAATAAATATGACACTGCACAAATTTCATCCTCTGACATGTTTCACAGAAGAAATTCTTTTACTCTTAGTGAGGGAATAAAACAAGAAGAACAAATTTAATACGGTATTTTAAATCTCATGCAACAACTGAGGGGCACGCTGCAAACACTGGAGTAAATTACGAACTGAAGTGGGGAATGTTGCAGCACGCAATCTGCTTACAGTGATTTATTGTTCTTTTAGATTAGCTCTAGTACACGCGTCGATGAATAAATGCAGTCCAACTTCAACAATTCTGGTGAACAGAGTTTCACTCCATTGATTCGCATTTCATTTACGTGCAGCAGTGCCGAGCTTTCATCACTCTTGCAGCGAGGTGCGGGCACCGCGTCCTCTTCATCCTGGCAACATTTCTGCTGGAGAAATTGAATGCTGGAATAAAGACATGCTGACATGATTTAGGGTCCAATGGATAGCGTGAGTTTAAAAAGGGGCTGAAAGATCTCGTCTCCAGCGCACCGAAGGAGAGCTGCGTGCCTCTCGAGAGGAGTAACAAGTGTGCATTCCGGTGCCCTCACTACTTCGAGGACTAAACGGACATAATAAAAGTCCGTTACCGTACTTCGAGGGACGCAACAACCACACCGTGCTCTGTATAGTGCTCAACTTTAATTGTTAAGTATCTTAATCTTTGCGTAGTTTCATAAGAATATTCTGCATGTTTTTTTAGCTTGGGACGATAGATAGCCTCGTTAGCCAGTTCAATCATTTTTGCCCATACACAACTCAACTGTCTCGTTCCCGTTTGATAAATGCTTTACTTTGCACATTTTGGCTGGTTCTGTAAAATTTGTCTTCCGGTTCCATAGCGCATAGCATGGTGTCCGATTCAAATCTCTTTTCAAAAATATCATTCGGTATAAACCATTGAATATTGAATTGGATATATTCAATATTCAATGGTATATACAGCAATCAATTTCAAGGACTTTTACTTTTTTATTAATTTTTCTTGTGCAGACCCAAGCACCACTTAACAAATGAGCGCATCAATCTTTCAAAAGCTGTAAATTATTCGCTGCGACTCACTCTTTCATACGACATAAATTATGTAGAACAACGATCTCCGAGACCGCAAGAAGCCTTATTTATGAGGTTGCGCACTTCGATTTCTTTTGCGGAGCTGCAAGCCAAGCATGAATCAGAAATGGCTACTGGATGCCAATTTACGACTATTTCTTCATTCATGCAACGTTTCACTTTTGCGTAAATCAGGAGAAAGTATCGAGACGTGTTCCGCTAACGGCTAGCGAAAATATAGCAAGAAGCTCCACATTTCGAAGCACCCAGAGTGAAATTATTCCTTCTGGCACGGCTAGTGGATGGACATTTGAACGCTAATGTGCGAGTTGTCACGCTCCGTATTTCGTGAGGCGCGTCTCTTAATGAATTCCTTCGAGAAAACCGGGGCTTTTGAAACAAATATGAGGGCGCAGAGTAGTGAGCAGTTCTTGGTGTCATCGAATGCTGGCCTCTCACGAAAGGAGCACAAACGATAAGGAAGTTTAAACGAGTCGCTACACTGATCATTCGCACTTGTCACGCACAGCGGGGCTCTAGGGCTGGGAAGGTTGCAAGTCTTTTATCAAGTTTCGTTTAAATGACGCGGAACGTGCAGAGTATCATTGAAGAGGAGGATATCGAGAATAACCGGTCAAATTCATAAACAAATGATTCTTTCTTTTACAGAGTGTTAAAAGTTTGAAACACTTCTTTTAGGATACAGACAAACATGAATATTTTAGGAATCTGTGATCTTTTCTGTGTACCTTCCCTGTACTCGCAGTAAATAGCAATTGAGGCACTGTAGGCAGGGAAATAATTTGAATGCTTTATACTCTCCTTACTAACTCTGAATGAAATTTGGACTTATGCACAGGTTGTTCCACAAAATAAATCCAACTTAACACGCAGAAACTCAGTTCTAAGCACATATTTGCGTATTCATTTGACATTTTAGGACGTTGTTTATTTTAACCTCACGCTACACGCGGATTTTAACAATCTGAGATAACAGTATTCGAACTTGACCAGCTGAAAGGAGTTTCACTTTAATCGATCGAGTAATGCGGCCAGCTAGTGAGACTCAAAGCGCAGGATTATCCGGAGATTTTTACCCAATGAAGAAGTCTCCTGGTTGATTTTCAATGACTTGTGAAATTTCAACTATTTCGTTGTAAATAAAAATTTTGAATATTGTTTTTTTATCAACTGTTAGCAAAAGTTTGCAATTCCATGGATTCTCATTTTTGAACGCAAGCTTCATCAACTTTTCATTCTGAGAATGTCTTTAAGGTATGCAACAAATTAATTTCAGAAGTATAGTTTCAGAACACAAAAATATCAGTGAAGAAAATGTGGCACACTATATCTTGAAATACCAAACGGTAATTCAATGATACAGTATGTATGTGAAGTTAGCCTTACAATTCTGTATTGTTATATTTCACCCTGTATGGGCAAAGAAGTATTTCGGTTCAATTCTAGAATTTTAATCATTCTTTAGCTGTTACGAGTATATCGGTAGTGATGAATGATTTTCTAACGGTTTGCCTAAAATTTGAAACTGCTATTGTCCAAGACAGCGTAATATCTAATTGCTGAATAAGGAGAAATCGTGAGCAAATCACCAGTACCGTACCTTCTTTCAGAAATGCTCAGCAATTCTTGAGCTTACAAATTTCGATTGCCCCTTACAAACAAACTAGTTTTGATACCAAACGAAATAAATAATACATGATTCATGGAAAAACTAGTTTTGATACCAAACGAAATAAATAATACATGATTCATGGAAAAACTAGTTTTGATACCAAACGAAATAAATAATACATGATTCATGGAAAAACTAGTTTTGATACCAAACGAAATAAATAATACATGATTCATGGAAAAAATGGCATTTTGAAAATGCACAGAACTGAAGAAAATGTATTACTGTCGGCTAAAGTTTATGATTTCTAGTGATCTGCAAAGTAATTGGAAGTCTGCTCTAAACGATATTTAGCAATTTAATTTCCAACTTTTCAATTTTGTAAAATTATTCTAGTTCTACAGTTTAAATACGAAGAAAATCACTTATCATTATATCTGGTGTGCAATAACAACTATAGTCATTTGCAATTTTAGTTAGGCACAAAAAAATTGTCCTATCTACTGTAGTTTTCTTGTACTGTGATCAGCAATATTTCATTCAGTCTGATGTAGATTAAGTTTTGGATTTATATAGTTTTATCAACGTGATAAAGTGTCTGTATTTTGCAGAATGAATTTGATGTTTGAAACATCGAAACATCCCCTTTTAAAGACTGGCAGTTATAGAATTTTAACAGCTGACTGTTCATTTCTGTAAAATGATAAGTGATTATCTCCGTATTTTAACACGTGTAGAACTAGGACGATATTTAACAACTAAATGATAACTAATGACAGTACCTTACGATAAATCATTGCTACTGATGATAGACGAACTCAAGATCATTGTGATCGAAGATAGGCGATTAAGAAATATTGCTACCGGTGAATCTTTACAAAAATTATTGCTACCGGCGTTTCTGTACAAAAAATAATTGTCATGACGATAACGGACGTCTGAAACGTAAATGAATGAATTCAGTACGCAAACGAAGAACAACGTAAGTCTTCCTTCTGTAATATATGTGCGTAATTACCATGCATATGAGCATAACAACATTATTACTGCATCACGTGCATGATATCCTCATTTAAATGTTATACAACAGATGCATGATTGTTGGAATAAATATTCCACTCGAGATCAAAATTACCTCCCATAGGTATTGTGCCTCAATAACTGTTTGAGTGTGTGAACTTGATGGAAGCTTTGGAATGCTCTTTTATTGGCGTCAAAGTATGAAAGTACTCTTGTCCACAAGCTGCGTTATCTATGTCTCACATATATTTTACTCACGTATTCAGATTCACGCACTCACAAAAAGCGTGACCGAGCGAGGAAAAGGAATATCAACGAAAACTACATGGCTGGTATAGTATCACTCACATGAAATCAAAACAAAGAAGGCAAATCTTCGTTCCAATACAAGCTGCCCACGCCTGCTTTTGAAAAATAAACTCCGCTCCAGTACCCCTCAATACGAAGGATATCACAGCCAGAAAGACTGCGTTCCATCTGAAGTGAACGATTAGGCATATATTATGTATATGTTTGGTTAAAAAAATGGCAAAAATTTGTTGATACAAGCTTTTTATTACAATTTCTCGATATTTGTGAAACTACCAACAGTTTCAGAATTTTAAATTCAAACAGACTACAAATCGTCATACGTTTCGAATTCTTTGGATGGATTTGGAGTTCTCACCTCGAGGTCTCGAGGTGAGATAATAATAAATACGATAGTCAAAATGAACATAGATAGAATTGAAATTCTACAGAATGACTTTGGAATTTGAAGTCCTTGTTTTGAGAATTCGGTGCCTAAAATTATGCTGCTCGAATTTCTTTGTGTACTGATTCGACATGAAGCAACAGGAGTTATGAGTGAGAAATAAAAATTTCATGCTTATTCGAATGCATTTGTGTTCTCATTTCGATCAAGGTTGACCGTGTCTTCTATGGTTTTGGAATATTGTTTGATTGCTTGAAGATAATTTTTTACAGTATTGTAATTTAAGTCGTTTGCTTTCGCTTTTGTGTTTTGTGTTCTTTATGATTTCGATACATATTCTCCGCTTGCACACTTGTGGTAGCAATTTTTTACTCCTTTGGAGTTGTTGTTATTGTTGTTTTGCCCCGACGGCCGCTCGAAGGGGTCCGCCGCGGCCAGGGCCGCCCCAGACCGGGCCCGGCCCGAGGCGAAGAGGGGTGTGGTTATATGGGCCTCTGGAAGACGCCCGCGTCGTGCAGAAACCTCACGACGTCCGCGGGGCGGGTCCAGAGGTGCTCCAGTGCATGTATCTGGTGTGTGTGTCGGTGTGCGTGTAGGGCGGGACAGTGTAGGAGGACATGCGGAAGATCGCCCACGTTGGCATGGCACCAGGCGCAGCTGTCGTCCTCCGCAAGTCTAATTCTGTGCATGTATGAGGGGAGTGAAGTGTGGTGCCCGCACCGCAGCCGCGCCAGGTGGACTCAATCCTGCCGGGGGAGGGATCGCTCCGTCGAGGGGACGGGGGGGGGGGGTCTCACTCCGAGGAGGGAGTTAGGGGGTAGGGCAGCGAGGGCGCGTGAGGTGAACTGTGTGTGTATGTGTGTGCGTAGTGAGGTGTCAGGGGGGCAGGGAGGGAGGGAGTCGTATAGTGTTTTGAGGTGTGTGGCCGGGGTGGTGTGTAATGTTCGTTGGGTTGGCCGGGGTTGTTGCATGTAGTGTAGCGGGTGGGCAGGGTCTTGTGTGGAAGTGTAGAAGTTTGTCCCTAGCGTGTTCATGTGGTCAAGGAGGGGGAGGACAAGGGCTTCTTCGTGTAGGTGTGCTATAGGGGTCGATCGTGTACAGCCCGTGGCAATGCGCAACGCTGTGTTTTGTGTGGACTGTAGTTTCTGTAGGTGTGTGCGAGCAGTGTCTGCGTACCAAGATGTGTGTGCGTAAGTGAGGATGGGTCTGATGAACTGTTTGTATACTGTTGTTATGTCTTCCTTGGAGTGGCCGTATGTAGTGTGTGTTAGTGCTCGGAGGACGTTCAGCCTAGTGATGCATTTAGTGTTGATATTGTTAGTGTGTGGGCTGAACGTAAAACCTCTGTCATATGTAACTTCAAGGATTTTGGGTGTGTCTGTGTAGGGGATGGGGGTGTTGTTTAATGTGACGTGGGGATGGATGTTGTATTCTCTATTATAAGGTGTGATGAGTGTGAGTGAGGATTTGTTTGCGGAGACCTTGAGTCTGTTTGTTTCTAGCCAGTTCTCTATTATGTGGATGTAGTCTTGTAGTTGAGTGGCGGCGGTCTCGTGTTTAGGGTGTAGGAAGAAGATGGTTAGGTCGTCTGCGTATGTGAGGAGGTGTGTTTGTGGGTGTGTAGGGGCCGGTATGTCGTGGAGGAATAAGTTGAATAGTGTAGGTGAGAGCACGGAGCCCTGCGGTACTCCGTTGGTGAAGTGTTTTGTTATGGAGGACTTGCCGTTGTATGTTGTGTAGCCATGGCGGCCCGAAAGAAAATTGGCGAGCCATTTCTGAAGGTTATGGTGGATGTGTGTGTTGAGTATTTTGTTGATAAGTAAGTGACGTGGAACTGTGTCGAAGGCCTTGCTTATGTCAATGGCGGCTAAAGGCCCGGCTACACTATGCGTTTCTTCGTGCAACTCACGCGCAACTCGCCCTAATTTGACGCATGCATGTCGGATGCACGAGTGCTGCATGAACTTCGACGGTGTGCGGTTTTTGACGCGTCTTCTTGTGCAGCAAGCATCTGTGGCGCGTAGTTAGGAGTGAACTACACATCATTTCAGGGTCATCGCCCGACAGCTCTCCCATTTTGCAGTTGTACTTTATCATGGAGTGTTCTATTGTACTTCTGTCTATTGCTTGCGCTTTCTAAAACGAGTGATTGGGCACGCGAGCTGGTGCTCCAGCTCAGAGACCAATTTAAAGTAAAGGAACGCCTCTGAAACGTCAAAAATTCAACATATAAGAAATAAAGTTATAAGAATTTGCTTACAAAATTATGTTAACATCTCTAGACACTGAGAAGGCATTGACAGTTGATATAACCACTATTATAGAAGTAGCCGCGTCCATCCGTCTGTGTGACTCCCTTTTCTAATCGATAGCTTTGATAGCAACAAGGATATAGCTTAAGAAATACAAGAAATTATTCTACTGCATTATTTTTCTGTGGCGATTAAATTCCCTTTCATTTGGATTATGGTATCCAGAATACGCAATCAGCATATTTTTACAAATAGAAATTTTCTTTGAAGCTTTCTCTGTTGAAATTCATCATTTTGCTTTGATATTTCTAATTGATAATGCGAAAAAATGTTTTAAATTCGTTTGACCAGTAACCTGGCTACCACTTAGTATAAAGCCCAAGATTTTGGAACTTGAGTTATCGTTTTCGAAATTGTGATTCCCTTAAAAAGCTCGGAAGAGATAATAGACATTTCAGAATAAAATTTTACCAAGAGAGGCCACCACGGATAGAAATGTTTTCAGGCTCAATTGACATTGTTTTTAATTTTTTTCAGGCTCAATTGACATTTCGAGCTTAGTTTTATGCTTGCTAAACAGAGGACATGTAACTTTTCGTTGTGGTGTAACTCTGTCATTTTGAACTAGTAAAAATAAAATTTACACATTGAAGACACAGTATTTTTAGGCTGAACAAAATGTTCAGCATTTAAAAAAAATCGAAGCAGGTACAGAGGAGGTACAGCGACTGACCCAATCTTGCTATGATATGTTGTCATTTCTTAATGATGGGTAGAGAGACGGCAGTCAACATCAAATTTGCATAGTCAAGTAGTCGCTCAGGTAAGTCATGTGTATTATTTATTTGTATATAGAAAATATACAAGTTAAATAATTCTTCCCATTGCATTTGTACCTGAGTGAATAAAACCAAATTCAAAAATGAATACCGTGTATATATTTTTGAAATATATAGCATTTATTTCGAGTAAATCAACCCTGTTTCTTGTTGATTAGATAGCTTAACCCGAAATTAGAATGAAACATAGTTGGGTAGTTATGTCTTTGATTGACTGTAAATTACTTATACATGAAGGAAATAGACAGGTAGCGTGAGTGATTGTCTTTCCTGTTTTTTCTTCCCTATCGCACATGCGATAGCGACTGACCGGAGCGCACGTTTATCGACATCTTTCCTCTCCGGGCTGCGCTGTGCAACTGATGCGGCGTGATGCCGCTGCTCCGCGTAGCGTAGTGTAGCCGCTCTAGCATGCAGGGGGTAAAAAATGCCTGAGGATTGCGCAGTAAAAATCGCATAGTGTAGCCTCGCCTTAACAGTGTGCGTGGAGCAGGTTTGGGAGAGTTAAGGCCTTCGAGAATTGTTTGTGTCATGTGCGTGAGGAGAGTGTTAGTGGAGTGTTGTTGCCTGAAGCCGTGTTGTGAGGGTGAGAGTGAGACGTGTGGTGAGATGTAGTGAAGAACCAGCCTCTCTAGTATCTTTGAAGGGTTGCACAGAAGTGATATAGGTCTGTAAGAGGCTGGATCTGTGGGTGATTTGTTGGGCTTCAGGATGGGTAGGATCTTGGCTGTCTTCCAGATGTTGGGTATGCTGTTGTTTGCGACTGAGTGGTTGAAGATGTCTGTGAGGGCCCTGATGGCTTGTGGTCCTAAGTGTTTGAGGTGGATGTATGAGATGCCATCAGGTCCGGTGCTGCCTGTATGTTTAGTGTTGGAGACGGCCACCGCCGTCATGTGAGGTGTAAAGGGCGTGTACGTGTTGTCGATCTGTAGAGCATGCAGGCGGCGCAGTATGATCCTATTCTCGTGTTTGTGCGGGAGTCGGCTAATGTTTGAGTAGTGTTTAATGAGTGTGTCCGCCTGCTGCTTGTCTGTGGGGATGTTTGTGTGGTGAGAGAGGATGGCCTCGTGCGTGGTAGTGTTGTCGGTGTATTTGTTATTGAGGCCCCTCAGAAGTTTCCATAGTCTACTTGGGTCAGTGTCAAAAGTGACTGTGTCTAGTGTTTGTTTCCACCTGGCTCGTTGTTCGTCTTTGATGTTGTTGTCTATTTCTACATTGAGTTCTTGTATTCGAGCCAGGGTGTTGGGTGTGAGGGGAAGTGAGCGAAGATGGTTCCTAGTTTGAAGTTTGAGTTTTGTGTCGCGGTTGAATGTTGGATTAAAGTGTCTTTTGTGTCATGTTGGAATATGGTGTTTGTTTGCGTTCGTAATGGCTGTATGAAAGTGTTGTACTGCCGCATTAATGCTGGTGTAGTTGTTCAAAGAGAAATTGTGTAAAGAGTCTTCGATTGATGCGGTGAAGGAGTGCCAATCTGCGTGTTTGTAATTTGTGAATGAGCGTGAGTGTAGTGAGGGGAGTGGTCTGTGAAATGAGAGTGTAATGAGAAGAGGGAGGTGATCGGAGGGGATTTCGTGGAGCGCATGCCACGAGCATCTGAGGGCAAGTGATGGTGAAGCCAGGGATATGTCAGGGGAGGTGGGGGCGGTGTTAATGTTATAGGGCTTGCGGGTGGGTGTGTCGGGGTCATTGTGGATTACCAGGGAGTCTAGCTGTTGAAGGATGAGGTGTCCGCGGGTATCGTTTGTTTGGGAGGTGAGCCATGTAGTGTGGTGAGCGTTGAGGTCCCCCAGGACGTAGATGTCAGGTATTGTTTCTACGTATGATGTGTTTGGGGAGTATCCTGGGGGGCAGGAGGAGTTCGGAGGGATGTAAATGTTTGCGATGTTGATGTCGTGTTTGTGTACCCTAATTCTTACAGTCTGTATTTCTAGAGTGTTGTCTTGGGGCATGTTTGCGAGTGTGTGGGCTGTTGTGTTAGTGAATGGGATTGACTTGTGTATGAGGGTGATAAGGCCGCCGCCGCCGTCTCTTTGTCTGTCAAGTCTAAGTGTCGTGTAACCAGGAAACTTTGGTGTAAGTGAAGTGTTCCTAAGTTTTGTTTCCTGGATGGCGGCTATGTGTATGTTGTGGGTAGTGAGTGTGTGTTTAAGTTCCATCTGTTTGTTTGTGATGCCGTCTATGTTTAATTGTAGTATGTTAAGTTGATGGGAGGGCGGCATTAAGTCAATTGTTTGTGCGGGAGGGGGCGTGGGGGGCGGAAAGTCAAGAGGGGGGGGAGGAGGGCTGGGGGGGGGGGTGTCGTCTCGTCTGGGGGGGAGTCTCTGCGGGGAGGACGTGCCCGAAGGCGGGGACGGGGAGGAGTGCGGGTGTTAGAAGCTGCGTCGGGGGAGCTGTCTTGGGGTGGGTTGTCGTTGGGGTCAGGGAGAGGGTGAGGGGCAGGAGGGAGACACCCAGGCAACTGGGGGGCGGGCGTGGGGGATTGTGTTATGTTATGGGTAGGGTGGCAGTGCAGGCACAGCCACCCGGGTGGTATATGTTGGTGTTGTCTCACCCCGGAGCATCTTATATTGTAGTGGGTCCAAGAGCTGCACCGTGGGCACTGGATGGCACCCATGCGCCGTTGGTATGGGCGGGTGCAGGTCGGACAGGGATAGTCGGGGCCGGGATTTGTTTCGATGTCTCCGGAAAGGAGTAGGAGACGGGGCAGCAGCGCCGGGCCGCTACTGCCCCCTAGGGAAAAAACTCTGGGGTGGTGTGGGGAGGGTGTACCTCCTTTGGAGGCCGGGCGAAGCCCAGGGCAGCACTCTGGCCGCGTCCCCGAGAAGGCCGCCGGGGCAGCCCCCCGAGAACAAGGAAGGGTTGGGACCTTTCGCAGTTCGACGAACTGGCGCCCCCACCGCGAGCAGGCGCCCCATTTGGAGGGCACTCCTTTGGAGTGAAATCTTTTGGCGTAAAATTATCCCGAAGCTCAGCAAATGTAAGAAATCCAAATTTATTTTCAGTAACTCACGAGAGGAATTTTTCAAAGTATACTTTCGCGTCCCACAGATATCTAGTTGAGCTAAAGAAGCATTAAAGATGTAATTAGAAATACATCATATATGTACTTATTGTTGTATTGTAAATAAATATTTGTGTATGGCACACATAAATTGAAACATACATCTATGACGCTCTATTGCCAGTGTATTTATTTATCGCTTCGTTGGGACTCGTTTTGCACTGAAAATATGTGGACAAACATTTTCTGAATGCTGGATAAATAAATAAGAAGCAATCAATATTTAGAGTCAGGTCAGCTCTCAGCAGTTTGCTTTAGTACTTGGCTCTCTTCTACTGTTTGCTCAGCTAAAGTGTTGTGCTAACCGGAGGAGCTAAGCTGGCGCAGTTTTCCGGCGCTCGGATTGAATTTTTTCTTAAATTCATTTTATTTGTTTAACTTATTTTTATTTCAAAACTCAACCCTCCTCCCCTGTGGCAGGGGGGGGTTCTAGAATACTGCCACTGTGGTCCACTGCGTGTCGTATAAGAGGCGACAAAAGTGGACGGGGCGAGGGGACTGGGGATCCCCTCCTTAGTAAAAATATTTCTCGAAAGACAGCAGGCCAATGGAGGATGGTCGAACGAGTTAAAGCTAGGATCTTTGAATGTCAGGGAGTGTGGAAGTAGAACGACTGAGAGTGAGAAAGAAGAGAATGGAAGCATGATGATTAGTCGGAAGATGTATGTGCTGGCTCTGAGTGAGACAAAGTTGCAAGGTAGTGGTGAAATGATGTTTGGGAATGTGTGTGGAAGAATATCTGGTGTGCGTGAGGGACATGCAAGTGAGGGTATGGCTATATTATTGAGTGAAATAATCCGAGAGAAAGTAGTTGAATGGTATGAGGTGTGAGCAAGAATAATGTGGGTGCGACTAAATGGAGTGTAGAGTCATTGGTGTTTGTGAGCGCTTATGGACCGGGATCGGAGAGAGAGGAGTTTTGGGAGAAGTTGTCTGAGTGTGCTGCAGGAGTGGGGAGCGGTTGTAGAGTTGCGGTGATGGGGGACCTGAATTCGTGGGTGGGTGATGTGGGTGATGAGGTGGTGGATGGTGTCGTTAGCAGGCATGGAGTAGCTGGAGTGAATGAGTGTGGTGAATACTTGGTGGAGTTGTGCATAGAGAGTGAGTTAGTGATTGGGAATAGTATATATATACACGTTTGAGAAAAAGAGTATAAACAAGTAGACATATGTGAGGGTGTATGGAGGTGTGATAATGGAGAGAGCATTGATATTTTGATAACCCAGGGGAGTGATTAGTCGTTTGCTTGACGTACATTTATACCGTGGTGGGATGAATGGGATATTGGATCATTACTTGGGAGAAGAAAAGTTGAGAGCGAGTGGAGTGTTGGGAGGTGTAAAAATGAGGAGTGGAAGGGAGGTGTTACATGTTAACAAGTTGCAATAATCTGAGCGTGAATGTGAGTATCATGAGAAGATGAAAGTAGAACATGGGAGGATGAAGGTAAGAGAGGTTGATGGAGTGGAAGGGGAATGGAATTTATTCAAAGATGCAGTGATAGAGAGTACAGGGGAAGTGTGTGGGGTAAGGAAGGTTGGAGAGGGGATTAGAAAGGGGAGTGAATGGGGAACGGAGATGTATAATAGGAACAGCTGTGAGAAGAAAGCGAGGGGCATTCGAAAGGTGGCTGCAAAGGGGCAGCCAGCATAATTTCGAAAATTATAGAGAAAGGATGAAAGAAGTAAGAAGAATGGTAAGGAGAGCAAAGGGGGCGGCGGATGAGGAGTGTGGGAGGAAGTTAGGAGATGACTTCAATGAGAGAAGTAAGGTTTTTCGGAAGTAAGTGAAGAGAATTAGGAAGTGACAGGTGGAGAGGGAGGCAAAAGTGAAGGATGCAAATGGTAGGCTGCTAGTGGAGGGATGTAATGTGCAGAAGAGATGGGCAGAGTATTTTGAGGAACTTTCTTAACGTGAAGGATGATAGGTTTGCGAGAGTGGTAGCAGTTGGAAGTGAAGTTAGAATGTCTGTGTTTGGAGAATCGAATAATAGTCGAATAAGAAGTGAAGAAGTGAAAGGTGCGTTGAAGATGATCAAAAATTGGAAAGCTCCAGGTATGGATGGCTGCCCGGTTGAATGTCTAAAAAAAGGAGGAAATGCGGTTGTATAATTGTTGGTACATTTGTTTAATGTGTATTTTGATGATATTAAAATGCCTGTTGATAGTAGGAGCGCGAGTGCAGTTCCGTTGTTTAACGGGAAGGGTGACAGGTATGAGTGCAGTAATTCCAAAGGTATAAGTCTACTGAGTGTCGTTCGAAAGCTGTAGGGAAGATTTTTAATGTGAAGAGTGAGAGTGATGACGGATGGTGTGCCAGCTGAAGAACAATGTGGTTTTAGAAGTAGTAGAGGTTGTGTGAATCAAATTTTTTCTGTGAGACAGTTAAATGATAAATACTTGGCGAAAGGAAAATATGTGTATAGGGCATTTATGGATCTGTAGAAGGGGTATGACGGGGTGGACTGTGAGGAATTATGGCAGGTTGTAGGCTTGTATGGAATGGGTGGGAGACTATTGAATGCGATTAAAAGTTTCTACACAGATAGCAGAGCATTTGTGAGAATAGGGAATGAGGGGAGTGATTGATTCCCAGTTGTGACAGGCTTGAGACAGGGATGTGTGATGTTGCCGTGGTTGTTCAATTTGTTTGAGGATGGTGTAGTGAGAGAAGTGAATGCGAGAGTGTTGGCAAAAGGTGCGCAGTTGGTGGGAAAAAATGGTGCGAATTGGGAAGTGTGTCAGCTGTTGTTTGCAGATGATACAGCGCTTGTGGCTGATTCGGATTAAAAACTTCGGAGCATGATTGCAGAGTTTGGTAGAGTGTGTGAATGGCGTATACTCAGGGTAAATGTAAATAAAAGTAAGGTGATGATATTTTCAAGAGAAGGAGTGCTTAATTGGAACTTTGGATGTGAGGATGAATGGTTAAGTGTTAGAGGAGGTAGAACATTTTAGGTACCTCAGGTCGGACGTGGCTGTTAATATGGAAGTAGAAGTGAGGCATCAAGTGAGTGAAGACTGCAAAACATTGGGTGCAATGAGGAAAGTTTTTGAATGCAGGAGTTGAGTATGAATGCTAAGAAGGGACTGCATGCAAGCTTGATCATGCCAGTTTTGCTCTATGGAGCAGAGTCTTGGGGCTTGGGAGTAGCTGAGAGGAGGAAGTTGGATGCGTTTGAGATAAAGTGTTTGAGGAGCATGTATGGAGTAACAAGAAGAGATAAGACCAGGAATGAGTTCATTAGGGAGCAGACGGGTGTTGTCAAAAAGATGAGTAAGCGAGTAGGTGAAAGTGTGCTTGGATGGTTTGGGCATGTTGAAAGAATGAATGTTGAGCGGCAGATAAAAAAGATTTATACGTCGGAGGTGGGTGGTATTGGAGCGCGAGGAAAGCCGCTGATGAGTTGGATAGATGGGGTGAAACGTGCATTGTATGAGAGGGGTCTGACTGTGGACGTGGCGAGAGGGATGACTGCGGCCAGAAGTGAGTAGAAGTAGTGTATAAGGATGTAATTATCTGACTCGGTCACTGGAAGTCTACCCGTGTGTGATGGGATATTGCGTTGCGTCCCTTTATGTGAGGAGAGAGGCTGCACACAAATGAAGCGGTCGGGGTAAACCAGCTATGGCTTTCGGGCCTGACGGTGGAAAAGGGTTGTGCTGGACTGCTATTGATCTGGGTAGTTCTGGGTTGCCTCTCTCGCCTTCTAGATACTAAGGATGAATGATTGTGGCTTGCTGTCGGCTACCCTCCCGTAAGGAGGATATGCCTGTACAATTGCAAAATCTATTTCACGTTGGGTTATTTGTTCTAAATCTCAAAATTCATTTTGTGAATTCTTCTTTTGAATTGGCAAAATTGTTCTAAATATCACAATTTGTTTGACGTTTGCAAAATAGTTCTGAATCATAAAATTTGTTTGACATTTAGAAAACTTCTCTCAATTGCAAAATTGCGCACGGGAGGCGGCATATTGGCATGATGAAGTACAAATGGGTGCACAGTTTCAACAAATATCATGAATGAACTAAATAGTCGAGAGTGTGAAAATCACCTTTTTGAAACTTAGATGATTAAAAACAAGTTATTAAATCTTACTTTGAAAATGAAGAAGATAGTTTTTTGAAAATGAAAATGGTGTAACATTTGAACATTTTGTTCCATTTTGGTTAGTAAAAATTAACCTGATAATTGAATAAAAAAGTTATTGTTCTGCTATTAATGCACCATGATCATTTTCAAATGATCTGACCTGTAGAGAAATTACAATTAAATTCATTTCACACAGTGTTTTGCCACGATGTCAAGTTAATTGATCATTCAAATAAGAATCATTTTACATACGTAAAGAATACTTCTCTAAAAGCCCGCAGTCTACCAGGCGTGTGAAACCACTCCATTTATTCCTACTCACTATGATAACAGCACGAGGGCCGGGAACAACATACGAACACAAATGCAATTAAGACATTTTCATTAGCCATTACGTGCAGCACTCACAGGTGCCTAGCCAAGTTGAACCTTCGAGCTCGTCGGAAAGCAATGCGTGTCGGCGGCGCGGCTCGCAATAAATTATTACATGCTGAGTTACGAGGCAATATTGCGATGCTCTCCACCACAAAAGAAACATCCCCTCTGAACATCATGCCTCGGCTCCTCTGCCTTTCACCGCGCCACTGTCCTTCATTAAATTCCCCTGTCATGTGATTTAATAACCCCTCTCTTCAAAAGACATTATCTATCGTATAATTTTTTAATCTGTTCGAAATTTTGTGAAGAGTCGATGAATTTTTGCGTAGCGCCGCGGTTCTTGCAAAACACATGCCTAAAAAATACCATACATGGCATAAAAAATTCAAAAAATGTAGGTTGAAGGAAGATACATAGCAGGAACTTCTCGAGGCTACACTTAATGTGAAGCTGAAGCTTCTAAGAGCTTCAAAATTTTCGTCTTTGAAACACCCTTCTTAAAAGGCCAAGTTTTTCATATCTTAATTACTTTCATTATTATTTGTTCTGCGATAAACAGTATCTGCTTCTAATACGCCTCTTTGAATATCCTCAGTGATTCTAAGGCCGCCGGCTCTCAACAAGAGAGATTGTGTAGTACAGTTTACGGTCAAGTGCAACCAACCGTCTTCTGTTGTGCGTAGACTTTCGGTTTTCCCTCGAGTTCATCACGCAGCACCGAGGCGGAGACGGACAGCAATCGACAGACCGCTGTTTGTTTTTCTGCCACAACAAACACTTCACCATCGAAACCCAAACACGTCCGTCATTGCGAACTCTCCCAAAATTACACGCCGCTGCCTCCGGTTTCGCTGCCTTCCAAGTCCTCCAACACTCGCTTGTATTTTTAGCCTTATTCTTTTCGAGCTGTCGCGCCTCTCAAATGTATTTTGCCCCAAAAAATTGAAGTTTAGCCGAAGGTGTTTCGAGGCCGAAGAAATATGGATTCTTTTCGACGAATGCTAAATTTAAAAGATTGTCGGAACGGTGTGTCACAAAAGCTGAAGTTTGAGTGGTGTTTGTGGTTCTACCACGACGTACGAAAAACGTTACTTTAACAGAAGGAAATCTGTAGTGAAAATAGTTTGAAATACAATACATATCCCTTAAACAACTCAGGCGAGTAGGCTGCTCGAATTTAAAGGGTTTGGAGCACTTCAATTTAAATTTTATCTTCGTTGACTGTTATGTTATATCCGATAATAATGATATGGAAGCGTATCATGCGAAATACCGCTTGTGACATGCAGAAGTGCAGTTCACCCTACAATTTTTTTGAAAGGAAAAGAATACCTGCCTATTAAATATACGCAGACGTCAGAATGTAGCCCTCCGCCAAAATCTCTGAGCTGGCTTAAAGAAAAAATCTATTCCACACATAGAATGTAACCTTCTGCTATTGATGCCGAAGAATCAATACTAGATGTCTATGAAAACTTAATATGAAGTCGCTGATGCACATTCCATTTCGCAAAATGTCAAATTATGTTTTGAAGGTCAAGTGAAAGCTGTCTTGAGCACTCCTTCTAATGAATGAAATACACATTGGAAAACACGTCAAGCTTAAATGCTTGCACTTAACGTTTCAAGCTTGCGGGAATATGTTAATGGCATCCAAATTCGTGCCATTTGACTGAAATAGAGCATTGTGGATATGATAAACTGTTGATGACATTCAGATACTTTCCATTTGAAGAAAATACTGTAGCGTGGATGTGATAAACTGTTGATAGAATCTAACTTTGAAGGAAACTCCGTATCGTGGATGTGATAAACTGTTGATAGCATCTGAATAATTCCCAATAGAAGGAAGTACCGTATCGTAGATGTGACAAACTGTAGATAGCATCCAGAGACTTCCCATTTGAAGGAAATACCATTTTGTGAATGTGATAAACGGTTAATAGCAGCCAGATACTTCTCATTTGAAGGAAATACGAAATCGTGGATGTGATAAACTTTGATGGCATCTAGATACTTTCCATTTGAAGGAAATACCGTATCGTGGATGTGATAAACTGTTGATAGCATCCAGATACTTCCCATTTGAAGGAAATACGAAATCATGGATGTGATAAGCTTTGATGGCATCCAGTTACTTCCCATTTGAAGGAAGTACCGTATCGTAGATGTGATAAACAGTTGATAGCAGCCAGATACTTCCCATTTGAAGGAAATTCCGTCTCGTAGATGTGATAAACTGTTGATAGCAGCCAGATACTTCCCATTTGAAGGAAGTACCGTATCGTAGATGTGATAAACTGTTGATAGCATCCAGATACTTCCCAATTGAAGGAAATACCGTATCGTAGATGTGATAAACTGTTTATAGCAGCCAGATACTTCCCAATTGAAGGAAATACCGTAACGTAGATGTGATAAACTGTTGATAGCATCCAGAAACTTCCCATTTGAAGGAAATACCGTATCGTAGATGTGATAAACTGTTGATAGCATCCAGATACTTCCCAATTGAAGGAAATACCGTAACGTAGATGTGATAAACTGTTGATAGCATCCAGATACTTCCCGTTTGAAGGAAATACCGTATCGTAGATGTGATAAACTGTTGATAGCATCCAGCTACTTCCCATTTGAAGGAAATACCGTATCGTAGATGTGATAAACTGTTGATAGCATCCAGATACTTCCAAATTGAAGGAAATACCGTATCGTAGATGTGATAAACTGTTTATAGCAGCCAGATACTTCCCAATTGAAGGAAATACCGTAACGTAGATGTGATAAACTGTTGATAGCATCCAGAAACTTCCCATTTGAAGGAAATACCGTATCGTAGATGTGATAAACTGTTGATAGCATCCAGATACTTCCCAATTGAAGGAAATACCGTAACGTAGATGTGATAAACTGTTGATAGCATCCAGATACTTCCCGTTTGAAGGAAATACCGTATCGTAGATGTGATAAACTGTTGATAGCATCCAGCTACTTCCCATTTGAAGGAAATACCGTATCGTAGATGTGATAAACTGTTTATAGCATCCAGATACTTCCAAATTGAAGGAAATACCGTAACGTAGATGTGATAAACTGTTGATAGCATCCAGAAACTTCCCATTTGAAGGAAATACCGTATCGTAGATGTGATAAACTGTTTATAGCATCCAGATACTTCTTATTTGAAGGGAATACCGTATCGTGGATGAAGTAACATGTTGATGGCATGAAGACACGGAGCACAGAAAAGAAATACCGTTTTGTAGAGACGGTAAGGGCTTACCTCTAGGACAGTTATCAGAGCATCATGAGCATTGCCCTGTCAGTCAGGCTAGGAATTTGCTAAGAAATACGCATTTTGGTGAATATATAATATTCCATTTATTTATATTCGTCTTCGTATCTAACTTTTCGGATTTTCTGGCAAATATAGTTACTCTTTTTGTATTTTGGGGAAGTTGGAGGTAATCATTTTGTAATACTTTAACCAGTCGCAGGCAGTTTATTTTCTCTCATAAATTTGTAATAGAATAAGATGCGACGCATCTTCAATTGCGAAATGGAGAAAGTAAGAAGTGGCATGTTACGGCGTACGTCTGAGTTAGAATTCGTAGGAATTAATGTTTAACCTCCATTGAAGTTAAACGTAAAGAAGCTCAAACAGAAAAGGCATTTATAAACGGTCGTTTGTACAGCTTATTAATACTGATAGTGTATCTAACCGTGGTAAAATAAGAAAATTCACGCTCCTGACGCAATTCGGATGTACTTTCTGGGAATCCTGGCCTTCGAGGAGTAAAAAGTTTTTTAAGATGGGACTCAATTTCTGAAGTATCGGCATTATTTGCTACGCTAACAGAATAAATTATTTTTTATAATCCACAGTAGCTGAACATAACAAATGAGATAAGGACACGAGTGTGAACAATACATATGTGTGGGTCTTCTTCACGATCTGTGAATGATTAAATGAAATGACTGTATGAAAATATCACCACTTCAAAAAGAGCATAAATTTCTTCAAGATGCGTATCAAATTTTCCGAACGCATAATTTTTTTCAGACTGGAGCGGTAAATAACTAACGATATTTCCTATTTATCGCCCTTTACAACCTCAAGTTTGTGCGACAAGCGTTTCGAATTCATGAAAGCGAGAGAGAAATGTTTCCTCAGGTTCGCTTTAGGCGCCATTTGAGCTATAACATTAAATCGCCGCTACAGAAGGCAGTCACTTTGATGTGAAAGCTATAAATTCCTTCCAGAGGCAGAAACACGCGATGGTGAGCGGTCTCTCTTAAATCTACGCCCAGCCCCCATTCTAAAGGAGACTTTTAAGTAAGGACTTCAAGTATTTAACCTAAAAGAGACGGCAACGTCATCGCCAGCGTAAACAGGGCAGAGTTCTCGACAGACTGTCACTCTGCCGAGAAAGGATGGCTTGTTTTCTCGGAATCGGATCCCTTTGATAAGTGACTCGTGGAATTCAATATACGATTCTCGAATTTAATATACGAATCTCGTGGTTCTCGAATTCAGTATACGATTTACGTGATTATCAGAATTCAATATGAGATTCCGTAATTCGCGGATTCAGTGTACGATTCTCGGGATTCTCGGAACAAAATATACGATTCTCGTATTTCTCTGAATTCAATATACGATTCTCTGGAATTCTATATACTTTAAGACTAGTGGTAGGTAAAGTTCAAAAGTTCTGCTCGAGGCACTAATACGAGCATAAGAAAAAATACGAGCAATGAAGCCAACAATGAAGCCAGCCTGGAATCTTGAGAAAATAGTGGTTTCTCCTGTGCTGGTAATGAGGTGAATTGTTGGGAAATTGATATCTGGAAACTGTAGTTTTGATGCGACCTTTCTTGGAGGTTTGAATTTCGAATAAACTCCAAATTCCAACCCTCAAACAAGATTCAGTAAGATAAATGTTTAAGATATAAAATTGGAATGAAGGTTCAACAAAAAGTCTGAAAAACGTAAAAAATCATTCATGCTACTCCATGAAACACATAGGAGCAAATTCTACACTCTCAACTAGTGTCGTACTGGAGAAAAATTCCCAGTTTTCATTTATAATAATGTCTTTGAAGATTTAATTTAATCTCGAGAAATTATCAGTAGTCCAGAGAAGGGATTAAAACTTTGGAAATATCTATTTCAGTTTGAAATCTTGGCCAATTTGGCATGATTAAGAGCATTGCTTTATTACAAAAGCCATTCAGATCTGAAATTGCGTTTTCCTATAGTTTTTTGCAAATAATTTTCATTTTATAACATCTGGTGAGCACTCAAACTCCTTGACAGTTGCTGGTATGAAAATCTCTACTGTTTTCACAAGTGTCACTTGACATCTACGACCTGAGTTTTGTGAACCAATTCCAAACTCATTAAGATTTCATAGCCACAGATTTTTTCCTCGCTAAAATTAAAATCGAAATAAATTTCATAAGACCAAAAGCGAAACGTAGGAACAGCCGCCAAACCATCGCCTTTAATGTGTAGCAAAAACAATATTAAAACTAGGTTACAAATTCTTTAGCAGAAACGACGCTTCCCACTTCGCTAAAATTACAACGTATTTCATTGAATGGAATGCCAAACGTGTGCACTACAGCAAGAAGATCGCCTGAATGCTTAGCAAAAATAGCATTGGTATAAATTCTTCAGCGTGAACGACGATTGAGAATTGGCGAAGTGGCGCACTTACGCGGCCCGGTGTGGGCGAGACAGGCTCCCAAGAGCTGGGAAATTGGCAGGAGGGCTGATTTATTGCAATGAAGCCAGCAACTTATTGGCATATCATGGACGGAATGTGAGGCCTGCGGTGCATGCAGCTTCAAAGCCCCACCGCCGCAAGAATAGCAGCTATAATTGCTAGGTGCGGGTCATCACGCAATCATCAACGGGGACGCGATGTGGAAGTCGTGAAGCGTTGTGATGATGCTGGTAAAGTGCTGGCCTTGAATGTCATTTGGGAGATATTTAGGATTTGTAATGGTAATACGTTGGTTTTATTACTCGTTAGTCAATTATCCAGTTGATCTTTATGACTGAGCAATATTATTTCTGTGGCACTCTTCCGCAATCATTCGAGTTGCGGGATATCGGCATTTTTATTCAATAAAAGGGCAATGTATATCGGATCCAGGAATGTGCCAAAATTCTTTAAGAACATTTGTTCGTTAGCTTCAACACACTTTTTTTAATAAAGTGTAATTCTAAAGGTTATAAATCATTGATTTAAGAGGTCAATGGTTGAGTTTTCAATATATTCTACTCAGTTACGTAGTCGACAAAATATTATTTTTATATTGTTCCTATACAGATTGGCAAGCCTTCGCAGTATTAGATTGGTTTAAGTTAGATAAGTTAGTTTAAGCTTCCCAATCCACCAAAAAGGCGTTACAAAAAGAGGAAGGAGGGAAGCACCATTCGGTATGTAGGTAAGAGAACAGGGAATTTATACACGGTGAGTATTTCTACACGAGATCCCCTGGGCTTTGCTACATCGAGTTGGGAAATAAGATTGTGAACCAATATAAAAGTTGAAGAAGAACAAAAGGAAGGACTTCAACAAAAGGAAGGACTACCTAACCTTCATATCGTAACCTCACATTTTCCTCCTAGGAGCGCTAATTTGAACAGATGTAATAGTTTTATTCCTCTGAGGAGAAATAAATTACTTGTAAAATGCCTCGCAGAGGAATCTGTTCGCGCATTTTTCTTCTTAAAAACCGCTACAAGATGGCATCGTAAAAACTATTAAACGCAACTCTCCCGTTTTGCTGATATTTTTCAACAAACCAAAAAATCACGTCCCTAAACCAAAATTCAATACTAAAACAAAACTATATCTTAATTATTTTCAATAAAATATTGCTCTAAGTGAAATTATTCTTTCCATTCAGAGTCACCATTTTCCTTTCTCCCCTGCACTCCTCATTTTCAGTGCCCGCCTAGCTAGTTGAACACGTCGATGTTCCTTCAATGAGCTTACACAGTTTGCCTTATTTTACAACAGCTGTTAGCGTAGATCCTGTTGCTCATGTTTCGTTGATGTAATCAGCTATTTTCATCGATCCTTGTAATCGATCGCGAACAACGTGTTGTCTTGTTTACACTGCTTCAGTGATTTCAATTTCAGATATTTAAGCCGCCTGGCTTACATTCGAATTATACCCTTCTCGTCGCCTCGAAGGCGGCACGGCACCTGTCGGAAAAAAATATATCTCGCACTGGTTTGAAATATGGTTTAAACTCGGGACTAAATTTTTACAAGATTGTTTGGGAATACCGGTTTAAAATGCAAAATATATACCGTGCTGTGGATACAAACAGAAAATTGCGTGAGCTTTTACGTTTGTCTCCGTTACATTTGCACTGGGATTGACATTTATTATTTTACACATTTTAGACACTGGCAAAAATATTTTACCGCAATAGAGGACGCCCGCATTAGCTCGCTGGGTATGAGCAGTTCACTCGATGGAAATTTATGTACACAATTGCACGTCATATTTGACGGACGTGTGTCTTCGATAAACGGGCGAGCGAAGCAAACGAACGTATTTTCTGCAACAAAATTCCCAGCCTCGCACAGCTGCAAGTGAATACAACGAAGAGTATGACTTAGTAACACGGTCATATTTTTCAATTTGAAATATTCGCGCCTTCAATCGACAATTTCCTCAATGTAAAGCATTCCGTCGCTGCTATTTTGCGTAGAACAATTGTTCCTTTGCCAGATGTGATATAAAGTTGAATGAAACATTTATAGCAAGCTTAATTTGTCAGGTAAAAGACAGCAATTTACCCGATGTTTTTACTCAGAGTTCAAAATATTGCTATGACTGACATGGAATTGCTCTTCAGTCGAAACTGTTAGCGAGAGAGGATATTACTTCAAAAATGAACTACTCACTGAAAAAACAATCAGAAAATACGCTTTGATAAGAAATTGTACTCCAGTCCACAGATAATCGAATGTAAAAAAGCAACATTTAACTCTGAACCGCTGCGCGTGTATGGTGCACTCAGTAAAAATGTTCACAGTTTTAATTTCTTCTAGAATTTGTGCCCTAATGTGTCTTTTGATGTTCGCTAGCAAGTTCTGTCTCTATTGCGACGCCAGTGACAACCTGACGCCGGTTGTCTAATGACAGAGCTTCGTAATAATGATAATATGGGTTAAAAATTCTCATGCCGAGTGTTTAAGTTTATTTTTCTGTTTACTGATGGTTACACGTGTCTTAATGTTCATATGAAGTCAGTATTCAGTTATTTTTTTGGAAGCGTTGAGGTATCTACTAAATGAGTAAAACAAAAAAAAGCGTCGATACAAGTAAAACAGAAAAATCTAACAGTTAATAGAATTTGCATTGTCTTCCGAATAAGATGAAATCCTTTTACGTTCTATTTCCTACCATTTCCCTCTCAAACTTGCTCATCATCCCATTTATTTCGGCACACATTCCTGATCAGCCTAAAGAAACGTCCATTATGTTTTCAAGCACCCAGGCATCCTTGCGCCAGTCACAATAATCTCAGGGCTTCCACGTGGTGTCATGAGGAGGTCGTTATGCAGAAGAAATAAACATCACAAATGAAAAGACGCGTTGAGAAAAGCATATTGCAAAAAGCGGTACAACAAGACGACATGCTGTAGTGAAAGCCTCACAGGTGTAAGGTACGGTTGAAGCCATGGCTATAGTAGTGTTTGAAATTATAGCAAAACTTGATTGTTCGCCTTAGTGCTGCTCGTGCAGTGCTCATTGTAATGGTGGTATGGGTGATAGCGTATTACGTGACATTGAATAAGTTAAGTCGATTGCAAAATGGTTGTAAATGGAGCTGTGTTGAGTGGTAGTTTTGGCGGTATTTTGAGCGGTAATACTGGTGGTAGTATACTGGTGTACTGTAGAATCAGTGATAATGAATGTAGTGGTACTATGAAGTAGTGAATGTAGTAGTTTGATTGGTAGTAAATGCAGTGTTAGAATGAGTGGTAGTGAATGTAATTAATACGAGTGAAATTAAATGCAATGGTGGAATGAATGTTAGTGAATATGGGGGCAAATTGTGGCGTGAAATACAGCGGTAGTGGATGTAGTGGCACTGGGAATGGTTATAGAAGTCTCCATTTTCCCCGCTATACTGCTGCGTCTCTCGTTGCAGTTCTGCCAGATAAACCTGGCAGAACCGTTGCCACATGACCGTTTTAGGCAATCCGAATAAAAAACTACATTTGTGCACTTATAGAGCTTACGTCATATTACGTTTCTTTAGGGTATCCAGGAATATGTATTAAAGTGACTATGATAATTTGTTAGTTTGAAAGGGAATGTGAAGAAACAGAACGTTTCACTTGCATCGATTGACCACTTTTGTGGTAAATCAAGTATATTGTTCAACAACAATACTTTTATTCTGTTATTTTTGCTGAATGGAAGGCTTATTGGTTCATACCTGATATGAAAGCACTTATTAGCTGAAAATTTGTTCATTCCCCATTTTTATCGGTGCACGAAAGTTCAAGTTACAGAAAGAAAGCAACAACATGTCAAAGAATTCCAAAGCATTGAATTGCTTGAGAAACCTAGCGTGGATCCATCCCACATATTACACTTTCTTAGATTTTTCTGAATACTAAACTTAGTTAAGTCGATTTTAAGTTGAGCCATTCCTCAATTTTGTTTCGCTTAGATTAACGCAGTCAGACCAGCCTTCTCTAGTTATAATGTACGAAATGTTTCTCTCTAAAACTTCCCTAATCCCACACGAGCCAGGACAAGCAAACGATCGCGAGTCCGTCCTGTTTCCAAGCAGTTACAGCTGCAAGAAATTCTAGTTCGCGCACAGCTGCAAGTGTCGAATTTTTACGGCGGCGAGGGGCCAATTGGGGAAATATAGCGACGATAATGCGTTCTTAGTGTCAATAAAAACCCTCTTCCGAACCCAAGGAAATTTAATCGTAAACCGAGATGCTGGACAAACATATAAATCATTGCATTAGTATTCGGAAAATAACCCCGCACAGAAGTACAATTTGATTCAATAACGAAGGAAGAAACTCTTTCCTTATTTGTGTTTATTTTTGGAGAGAAACAAGCGACATGTTCTTTGAGAGCGATTGACGTGGTGGAATGTTACTGTAAACATTAAAATTAGCTGCTGAACATAATGAGATATTAGTAAGGGGAATAATTCCTCTAAATTACTTAAGGAGCAGATCTTAATTTGCCTGCGAAGACAAAAATTCTGTAATTTTTAAGCATTCATCAGCAGAAGCAAACCTTGCTTTTTCATGTAAATTACACAGATCGACTGTAAAGTCTTGGCAAATTTTTAAATTGAATTCGATTCTAGTTTTTTCAATGAAAACATTTTTGGGCACCTCATTTTGAGTAAATGAACAACATACACACCCCCAACGCTTTCCCTCATGCAGTAGATACATTTGAAATATCTATGAAACAGTTTATATATTACAGAGTCGTGCATTTAATCGGAGAGTGAGTTTGACAGGGTCTTTTTCCAAAGTTTCAGATATTGCTCCGTTGTTCCTTGATTACGCACCACCACATGTATGAAGGTTATTGGGATCATCGAACCAACGACGTCTCCCATTGTAAATAGGGTCGATCAACAATTAAGTACCTTTATTGTACAATTGTGAGGGTATAGATCTACAAAGTAATTGAATTACAGTAAAAATAAATACCCATTGACTATAGGATAATTTTCCTCGAGGAGACTCCGTTCATGCTTGCTTTAAAAAATCGATTCAATGTGATAATACTGATTATCACCTTACGACTTGAAAAACACAATATCGTAAACGATAAAATATCTTCAAGACCATAGCGAATTAACCAACTTTCTAAAACCGAGAACCTTCTCATCTCTAAAAATTTTATTCTATTCACAAAGTGTTTCAAAATCTCGTGTTTATTGGTGTAAAAATGTAAAATTGTCGCCCTCTGATGTAGAACCTTGTAGATAGACGAAAAATATACTATCCAAGAAATAAACAATAGTCGTTTTTCATTAAACTCTCTGACCGAATTGGACTGCAAAGCCGATATTTGCATTTGATATTTGTCACGTCAAGCGTTTGGAGATGGCGAATAATTTCATGAAATTCCCACACTACAAAGAAAAAAAAAGTTCTTTCAAAATCTTATCATTCTTGTAGGTATTATATTTAAAGGTATGTAAATATATCAACAAAATGTGTCCCAAACGAAAGCATTCACAGAAATTTTGCGGATAGTATTATTGGTCTAATGTTAATGCTAAGTTTACTTTTGGATCAAGTATTGTTCGTAGTGTTCGGCCATCATATTTGCCCACAAAACTCCTGACAAACAAAATGCCACTGAAGAGGCCCCAAAGGCTAGAGCATTTCACTTCATAGTGTATCTGAATACCTAAATTATGCAAATGATCGTCATTATAGCGAACGATGCGATTTAGAAGAGCTCATACTATTTAGATGGTTCAAGGGGAATATTTTGCCGCCCTATTATAGTTCGCAGACCCCCGGTAGCTCTGTAATGTGTTGTAGCTTTATAAGAAAAAACAGCCGCAAGACTTAGAGAACTGCCGCCTGGAAAGACTCTCACTGTTACGTTAAAGAGCAATTTTCCGCTACATCTCGTACGGACCTGGCAAGCTGATTCCAGGCATTTGGCATCCAGGAAATGGCTTCGTATTGCTCCAAACTGCCCCATTTTCTTGAGTTTTGAGTTTCATTGCCTTGGAGGAGTGGTAAACCTCTCACGTAATGCGTTCGCTGTGTGCACAAAGCCCGTTAACTGCAAATTGTCCGTGAAATTTGCTCGCTCTATTCAACGTGAACGTCTGAACTAAATGCTTAAAATCAGATGCCCAAATACATAATGAGCAGCTCTGGAAACTCTGCGATTACGGCAGCGTCAGAAGTATGGGCAGCGCGTTGCAAAGAATTTGCTCATTGCGGAAGGCAATCCATGGCTAATTTCTTCATTGAGGTATGGATATTAGTTTTTATGGATTAAGAAACCGTTGTGTTTGACCTTTTGTTGCCTTTTGATAGCGATGTGACCTTTTCATCTGCTATCATGCATATTTTAGCTTGACTTTATTTCTATTTCGGCATCAAAGGTGGATGTTTCAAATTTTAAACGTTTGCGATTAAAAATGCATAAAAACGTGGGTTCTCTGTATTCATTATTTGAGTAAGATTTCATAATAAGCTACTTGGCTAACAAAAGTATGCATTTAGATCCAACTTAGGGCTAAGATTCTTTTAAACGTATACTCCTTCTAAAAGTGTCCCTATCCTAAACCTGTTTGTTAACCAAAAGTATTGCCCTCTTCTCCCCGTTTGAGTCTATTACTTCAGATAACAACTCAGTTGGAAAATCTGCTGGCAGCTGCATAACGTGTAAACGAGCAAATACGTTCCCCAGAGATGAATTGCTGAGTTTTGATTGCTCCTGAAAACTTAGCAGGCAAAGTCAATTCAAACGAGGTCATTTATGACTAAATAATATTTCATCGGTCTTAGTTATTAAACGAATGTAATGGAAGTCTTCTGCTTTCGTTTTGTGTATACGAAATTATATCTATCAACGTTTCATGAAACAGATTTCTGCTCCTATATATTTTATATGAATTTTAACACGGTATTTTTTATACAGTTTTCACGAACTTACAGGCTTGCAAGCGTAATATTTAAACTTCAGGTATTGTAGGGATAGTATTCATAATTTAAAATTTGTATGTAAAAGAATAATCCGAAAAAAATTGCGAAGTAGGGAAACCTGCGTAACTAATACGGTGCTCACTCACTCTCAGTCGTTGAAATCTTCAAAGCATAAAGCTATTCTACAAAAGTATCAACCTATGTAATTAAATGACGTCAGTATTCTATAGACTAAATTGTGTAGCGTTATTTTTGACGAGCCATGTATTCTAGTTCAAAGGACCATCGTTCACAATAGTCGCAAGTTCCTGCCTTTACGGGTAGGAGTGAGAGAACGAAAAGCCCATTCTCTCGTCAGATCTATGAAAAACCATCGTTTTTATTAATGCAAAAATGGGACACACTTTAGTTTTTGGTTCTGTCAAATGTTGCAAGGTTCAAACCGCGATTTTTACCGCTTAGTAAAAACCGAAAACTGAGCAGCGCAAGGAACAGCGTTCTGTGTCTGTCCGGCATTTTTAGTTTGTGCTCAATTTCTTTCAGCAGCGACAGGAAGTTTGCTGCAAAGCCTCCGTTTGAGATTGTTTTTCAATGGATTTCAATATTTGGCAAGGTTTTCAATGGATATTCAGTCCAAGAAAGGTTTTGTAACGAGTACATATACCAGCTTGATTTCCAGTCGCTCTTTAGTTCACTCATGGTTTTCCAAGATTTTTTATATGAAGTGAAGTTTTCAAAGGATTTTCAGGCCCCGTATGGTTTTTAAGAGATCATCTCAGGCCCCTGGCGCTCCGGGGGTCATTTCTAATGTGATTGTTGGAAAAGGACCCTTAGTTGGTGGACTATTCGGTCCTAAAATTTTATAGCGCTACGGACAATAATTCCTCCCCCCCCCCGGGGGGGGGGGGGGGGGTGAGGGGACCAAAATCCCGGTTTTGACCCCAAATAAAAAGAGAACAAATGGGAAATGAAAAAAAAGCCCCATTTGAGTTTGTTAGAAATGTTCCAAAAATTCTAAAACTGTCTTTGTTTTTGTTCTAGCATCAAGACTCGGTGACGAGTCCCATTTTGAAAAATCAATATCAGTGATAAGTACCAAAAATTTTCAATTTTTTCCCGATTTTGACCCCCATATAAAATGAGAACAAATGGGAAATAAAAAAAAAAACATTTGAGTTTGTTAGAAATGTTCCAAGAATTCTGAAACTGTCTTTGGTTTTGTTCTAGCATCAAAACACGAGGACGAGTCCCATTTTAAAAATATACCAAAAAACACATTTTTCGTCAAAAAAAATAAGGCCTAAATCGAAAAAATGACATGATAATACAAGGCTTACTTTCACAAGAGACATATACTGGCTAATTTTCAAATGAATCGCACGAAAAAAGTTCTCCAACTGGGATGATCTCCTTAGAATTGCACAACCTCTCCTAAAAATTACTAGAAGTTACGAAAACCATAATATGTTAAATTTGATTATTTATTCACAATTTAGTATCACGTAGTATAACGTAAAAATTTCGCAACATCCGGTATTTTTTTATACCAGACACTTCAGTGTTTCCCAGCCGGTGAAAGCGGTCAAAAAAAAGTTGAAGGAAGGGAAACACAACATAATTGAAAAATATAATTACAATAATTGTTCAACCCGGAACACATCTAAACTATTGAATATGCCTTGGTCACCATTACATGATATTTTTTCTAAATTCAGGAATTATGGGAGCACAATTGATTGTTCTCAACCGGCCAAAGCTGACGGAAAAACAAGCAGAAAGTTGTCCTGGCAAATACCAAATAAATAATTTTCCTGGCAAATACTAACCCTTTTTTGTATAGCGAGTAAGATGTGGCACAAACAAAGTTACAGTAAGCAACCAAAATACTCTATTACTACGCTTGTGAGCCATGTAATTTTCGTAAAACGCAATCATCACTGTTTTACCGATATTTTACTTTGTTACTGAAAGCACTTTCCTCTTTATTTAATGCTTCATATTAAGTGCACTTTTCCGGGTAAAAATTTTTCATTCCGATTTTTAATCGGTGCAGAAAATGCTAGCTTCACTCGTAAGAATTTTCATGATCATGAAGGTGATAGCAAAGAAGGACTTTAAAATTATTTCAATGAAACGTTTTAAGCCTCAGTTCATCATCAGTCATAATCTGCAAAACATAACAAATGCTTCGAATTCCTATGAGGTACGTATGTAAGAGTCACTGTATATACAAAAATTGAAACCGGCCCTGAATGAAATACAAAGTGCTAGCCCCTTAAAATCATAGGTACCTAGTACAACAATAATCACATTTTTCTAATTTGAACAAAGTATTCCATTTTTCTACTGTCTCTAGGCGTTGTGTTTTTTCCTATCTTCTACTCGGCGTTCGCTCTCTTATTATCATTTTTTCCCCTCTCTCTGTTTTTCTTTCTCTCTCACTTATTTCACTCTGTCTCTCTCCCTTTATTAACATTGTATTTTAGCTAGTAAGCTGTCCCTATGACCGTTCCGCAATTTAAATGTACTCCTTTACTTTTCCAATTATTCAAAATCACACTTTTTCCAATGACAGCAAGCTTGCTATGGTCTTTCTTAATCGAAATCCCTTTTTAATTGCAGAGAGTAAAAATAACGAGCTCCAAAAGGTTCAATGTGGCTTAAAGCTAATAAAATAAGCCTTAATATCGATGAGACGCAATGTATCATATTATAATACAAGAAAAATATATCTCTTCCATGCGATAATATTGGCGAAGGTGAAATCGAAGAAGCCAACTCATGTAAGTTCCTGGGCATTATAATAGATAAACATCTGACCTTCAACGAGCACATCGCTCATATTAGTACTAAGTTATCAAAATCCGTTGAAATCTTCCGTAAAATGAAAAATGTATTGCCCTAAAAAGCTTTGCGAATACTTTACCGAACGCTCATTTCACCAAACTTACTATACGGAATAGAAGCATGTCAAAGAACTCATAAAAATAAAATCAATATATTTTTTACTCTGCAAAATAAAAGACATCAGAGAGATAAAGAAACTAAAATAAAATGCTCACACAGATGACTCTTTCAAAACTTTAAAAATATTTAAACTTCTGGATCTCTACAAACTCTCCAAATGTAAGTTCACGCATAAAACATTAACCAATGATGGCGACAAAGACCTTAAACCATTATTAACTGTACAAACTGGACCTTACGACCATTTAGCCTGAAATAGAAGTAAGCTCATGCTTCTTTATCATTCAAAAGCTCAGTTACAACACATGTGCAGTATCCTCTTCATTGAAACTAAGACTTGAAACTCAATCCTTGCGGAGGTCCATGAAAGAAATTCTTTCAAAGCTTTCAAAATTACTCTTGAATCCCATATCCTATCGGAATTTTAATCATTAAGATAAGACAAATCCTTCCATCTAAATGACTCATCCTAATAGGGTAATTTGCCATTTTTAACGTCAATTACCTTCGGTCTGTTCTCAGGTCGTTTCTAGAATAAGCTGTTAACATCTAGCCCGTATAACTAAATTTTAAAGTTAAGCATCGAATCTCGAGTGAAGTAATTCATTGATCAGTCTAGTGCGCAAATAGGTAGACTGAATTAGGTTAAAGCATAATTGTTCTCCTTAGAATTGCGTTGGTGGTAGGATGGCCTAGAAGTCACTGAACTTATTCGGGTCCACAGGTAGTTATACTCAAATTTGTTGATCATTGCATTGTACTTAAGAAAAAACCTACAGTACTTCTGTATCGCTTGTGCTGAATAAATTGTAAATCGTTTAAAATGTTTAATTTTAACTCGCATTTCTGATACTGGGAGTGAAATTCTCTCTCTTTCTCTTTCTATTCAGTTTTTTACGTCATGCCATTGTTTTAGTTAGACTCCAATTTGAATTTTTGAAGAGAAATCTTGTGAATTTGTATCGTTTTTGATTTAATCAATGTATCTTTTTATAGACTATGAAAGATGATGAGCTGAGGCTTGAAACGTTTCATTAAAATCCTTACAAGTTCTTCTTTACTATTACCTTCATAGTTAAACTGCTTAGCAAGAAAGATATTCCTAATATTTTCATGATCAGTTGCACGGAAGAGGCGTGACGTCAGTGTCTCCCAAGTGTCCCGCATTTCGCAAAAGGCTGACTCCAGAGATTGCCATCCACGTGAGGCGCCAGTGCCAATACTCGCCACATCAAAAGGCTTTAGAAGGTTAAGGTTGCCTCAGAAAACGTGAAGAAGCATTTTCTTTATGGAGTGTCATGTTGTGGTCAAACGAAGCAAAATTCGAACTATATGGCCAAAGTGACGCACAAGGCGTTTTTTCACAAAACTGATTGAAGTAATAACACTGAGGAATTTATTACTCGTATAGTTTTAAGAAAATTGACAATTGAACACCCTATGGAACGTAGGAAGGAGGAAAATTTTTTAATCAGAAGTCAAATATGTACGTACTTAAACGTATGAGTGAAGTGTAATGAAAGTGCGGAATTTGTCATGAGACCCAATCCGTGAACTTGTAAACCTTGATGCAAACACATGGCTCCCAAAGAATAACCCATGTGTAATGGTAAATTTTAAGCAATAACCCATATGTAGTATTAATTACGCAACAGGGACTCACACGTGAAATCAATGTTAAAAGAACGACTCCTATACGAAAATATTTACATCACTTTCGTATATTTGCCTAGAAAAGAGTTATCGATTCCTAAAGGAAGCAAATAATTCGAGTTTAAGCTAGCATTGAACAATGTATTTTTCTTTGGTGTACAAGGAAAAGCCTTTTCTTAAGTTCATTCTTATCGTCATTCATCCATTCTTCGTTCAGTAACAACAGTTCTTTCTTACCAAGTCATTTAGCTGAATTGTCAGCAGGCTTTTCTTTATTTGGAAACCCGGAAGCTTTTCAACGGCTATAAAAACTTGCTCTCGTGAAGTTCAGTATCGATTTATTTGGCAGCTGAAAGGTTTAAGAAGCTCTCGAAGCTCTCCAGTCCAATACTTAGCCGAGTGTCTAATTGAGAGACGATGTCAGACTCTAGAGGGACTCCATGAGAAGAAATGCGGCGGCGGTGGTGGGGGCTCTTTGTTATTCCTCCTCTCTCTCTCTTTGTTATTCTTTCTCTCTTTTCCTCGCTCTCTCTCTCCCTACTTCTCTTTGTTATGATTTCTCTATTTTTTTCTAGCAACGTTACTTTTCTAACTCTTTTTCTTTATTGTTCTTTATCTCTCTCTTTGTTTATCTCTTTGTTATTTTTCTAGCTCTTTTTCTTTATTGTTCTTTATCTCTCTCTATTTTTCTTTCTTTCTTTATTATTCTTTCTCTCATTTCTTCACTTCTACTCTTCTCTTTTTGTTATTATTTCTCCATCTTTCTCTCTTTTTGACATTTTTCTAGGTCTTCTTTATTGTTTTTTATCTCTCTCTCTCTTATTTCTATTTGTTTTTGGATTCAGTCGTATACATGTATGTTGACAATAGCAGATGATTAATGTGTGTTTGTTTTGTTTTATTTGTTCCACATGACATCACTCTGTTGCTGATTTGTTTTAATTTGTTCTGCTTGATATTTTTGTTTTTGTTTTTATTTGATCATTCTCCTGGGTAATTTTATGTCGCTGTTATGCTCCAGTTATTATATTGCTTCCTTATTACGTCCTTTTGAATCCTTATTATGTTATTTTCGCCCGTTTTTATTAAGTCTAAATGTTTTCCATCATTCGAAATATTTCCATGTTACTTTTTTAGTTTGAGTCTGCAATTAGACGAGGCCACTTGTCTGTTATGTCCTTATTTTGATCCATTCAGTATGTCCTTATTTTGATCCATTATGTCCTTATTTTGATCATGAGGTCTCAATCAATCGTTGTTCGATTTTTTATTCTTAATATCATCCTGCGTGTTATTTTGGTTATCATTATTATTTTGCTACAATGACCGTGTCTCACAATTATCATATCCTCATGTGTTGCCATTGTGGTTATTTTGTCTGTGCATTTTTGCATGGTGTGCCTCCAGCGAGATGCAACTATTGTATCTGTGGGAATTAGTACTCCCAAGGGGAAGTGTGAGGTCTCTAGGTAGGCCTTCCCTTCGTTGAAATAAAATAGGTTTTTTGTTATGTCAAGGAATATCTTTTTTCAGTCCTCTTCTGTCCCGTTTCTCAGCACCTCTGACTGTTTTCTTTCCCTTTTATCTTGTTTCACAAACTTCCTACCCAATTCACTGTTTCTATGCGGAGAGAATCTTACGCGTGAACACACTTTGTGCATAGACTCCGCCTTCCTTTAACCCCATACTAAATTTTCCCTTTATCTTTCCTCTCGTTGAACTTCTTTGTTAGGGTGAGGGAGTCTGATAATGTTTTATAATCAATTAATCTTGCATGGTGTTGTTAAATGACACAGGATTTAAGGTGTTTAATCATTCCTTGTTCTCGTATTGTATTTTAAAGACAATTTTTAAACATCACAACTGAGTCTTGCATATTTTTCATGGCATGAGGAATCTTTCGGGTACTTTTTTGATTGGACTTTTACGCGTGTTGTACGAATTACAATCATTGTTGGTGTAGTGTTATTCTGCCCTGCTCAACAAATTACAATCATTGTTGGTGTAGTGTTGTTCTGCCCTGCTCTGCAAATTACAATCATTGTTGGTGTAGTGTTGTTCTGCCCTGCTCAACAAATTACAATCATTGTTGGTGTAGTGTTATTCTGCCCTGCTCAACAAATTACAATCATTGTTGGTGTAGTGTTATTCTGCCCTGCTCAACAAATTACAATCATTGTTGGTGTAGTGTTGTTCTGCCCTGCTCAACAAATTACAATCATTGTTGGTGTAGTGTTGTTCTGCCCTGCTCAACAAATTACAATCATTGTTGGTGTAGTGTTGTTCTGCCCTGCTCAACAAATTACAATCATTGTTGGTGTAGTGTTATTCTGCCCTGCTCAACAAATTACAATCATTGTTGGTGTAGTGTTATTCTGCCCTGCTCAACAAATTACAATCATTGTTGGTGTAGTGTTATTCTGCCCTGCTCAACAAATTACAATCATTGTTGGTGTAGTGTTATTCTGCCCTGCTCAACAAATTACAATCATTGTTGGTGTAGTGTTATTCTGCCCTGCTCAACAAATTACAATCATTGTTGGTGTAGTGTTATTCTGCCCTGCTCAACAAATTACAATCATTGTTGGTGTAGTGTTATTCTGCCCTGCTCAACAAATTACAATCATTGTTGGTGTAGTGTTATTCTGCCCTGCTCAACAAATTACAATCATTGTTGGTGTAGTGTTATTCTGCCCTGCTCAACAAATTACAATCATTGTTGGTGTAGTGTTATTCTGCCCTGCTCAACAAATTACAATCATTGTTGGTGTAGTGTTATTCTGCCCTGCTCAACAAATTACAATCATTGTTGGTGTAGTTTTTTTCTGCCCTGCTGTGCGAACTACCTAATTGTTGCTAGCTTAACAGGGAGCAAAAGCTGCCACTGCATTTAGATGTGTCGATAAACTTTCAAGTTGACATCGACGCAGCTTTACAATAGAGTATAGAAAAACCCTTTTAATGCTGTTAAATCTACATTCATTTATCAGTGCATAGATTCTAAGGGTGGAATATGAATAAAATTTAGAGCTGAAAAAAGGTATTTGCGATTTGCACGCACAAATCCAACGCTGTTGTATCGAATCACGTTTTATGTTATGGCAATTATGCAAATGAAATTTTACATATGCTGCTGAGATGCAAAAACTTTCGTACTTGAAAAATTATCTTACGTTACAAGCAATCAAAAGTGCATCAGAAAAGAAGCATATTTGAATGGCCATTCCACATATGTTACCAATAATCCAATATACCCGAGAAATGGATTAAGAAGTATACATAAACAGTTATTTCACATTTGTAACTGATTATCCGATAAGGCCGAGATATAAATAAAGAAATATTTTTCTATATTTTGCCTTGCTTGGTCGCACACAAGCACAATGGTGTACACTTTCTCCTCGTGCAACACTGAAGCTGCTCGATGTTCTACTGCACGTGTCTTACATTGTTTAGTTAGTTTTTATTTGCGATGAAGGATTCTGAATTGGCATCTAACTCAACAAACGTAATGGGCTTAATTTGCTTTCATTTTTTGATACGAAGACCAATAAGGGATGCTGTTATACTGCAAAGAGCTCTCTACTTGACAGCTCGCTTCAGAAAAGATGAATTACAGAATATGTGACCTGTTTTCGATTGGAGTCAAAACAACAATTAACCCAATTTGGTACAGTCTTTGCATTGTCGATTATTTTAGCTATTGGTACCATATTTCCGCATGCAAAAGTTGCGTTGCACGTGTGTTCCCATTTAAAGAGATTTTTTCATATTTCATGCGTAGCAGAGTAGCAGAAAGTCATATCTGCTTCATTCACCCCGCCTTCATATGAATATGATCTAATACTATAAATACACTCAAATTACAGTGCTCCAGGTGATGCCACATCCCTGCTCAGTTCTTCTACTAGACACGGCATTTCATTAGCGCGAATAACCCCGCGTTTTGTTGAACATGAGTCTCACGTAACGCCCTCGCAGTGCAATCATTTTGCATTTCTTCAAAACATTCGCGTTAATTACGATCAAATGCTGCAGCTGTTCAAACATCTATTTATCGTGCAATAACACCGGTGTTTTCGCTATTGTATTTTCCTCTAAAACACCTCGTGTTTCATGAACAATTGCAGCTTTGAAACCTTCTCTCTATGAGCCCTGAATTAGCGCACCTTGATATTGTTACGATAGTAGCACCATTACCCAACGAATACAAATGAACATCGCTGAAATTCGTGCTCTGTACTGCTGTTTTCTTTGTAGTTTGAGGAATTAATGCTAACCTTTTCGAGAAGGAAATGTTCTATGGATTAATCGTTCAACCATCGAGTTTCAAATGCTAATTAACATGTTGAGCTCTTCCTTTGTTTTCTTCAGTTGATTATTTTTTCCTAAATAATTTCAGTCCTAAATTCTTACGATTTCTGCGCTTCTACTCGACAGATGTGAGGCAAACGGTTCTGGGTGAAATTAAAATTAATTAGAGTAAGCGAAATATTTTTCTCCCTAGACAGAATGCAGTTTATAGTAATTTTATGTTCTCATCAACAAACTATCGGGCACAGTGTAATGTTCACATCGTGATGACCCATACATACATACATACATACATACATACATATATACATGCATACATTAGCCAATAGCACTTCAGAGAAGTTTATATCAACATTTGAATTAACATCGTAACATACCGATATCAACAACTCAACAGTAACATCAGGATGTAGTCTGCGTAAAGTTAATCCCACGCTACTCTTCTCGCCGAGCAATATATATGTATAAATAAAGAAGCGTCACAAAATGGCCGAACCATCACAAAAAGAAGCAAGCCAGAGCTGACTTCTGCTATTCAGAAACGCTGACGAAATTCACCTCATTGTGATTTTTAGCAGCTCATAAACGCATAAATACAATCACATGCTGAGGACTAGATGAATATAAAGAAGTCTTCCGCTGCAAAACGGAGGCCTATGTTGCTAGTCCTAACAAGTGCGGTACCTGCATAGTGTTTCTTTCCCGTCGCATTTCATAAAAATCCCGTTGCAATTGAGTTCTATGTTCCGTTCGATTCGAACGTAGTTATTCCCAACCTCCAGGCCCTCTAACATCCAAGTATTGTGTATATATGATAACAAACAACTATTGCGTATATTTATGATAACAAACAATTATTGCAAGAATTTTATATCTGAGTTTAATGTCACATTAGTTTTTAAAAATTTTTCCACTTTTCTAAAATCCCCTGCTTCTACAGAAAATAAATATTTTTGGGAGAAAAAATAATGTTGAAGCGTTTATCCGTATATTGAGAGTTACAACTTTATCCAAGGTTGACCAGACAAAGATCAACAGGAAAATGTACAATAAGTGCGTAGCAGGGAGATTCAAGCTCCACACGAGCAGGGTGACTGGCTGAAGAAGCGGACCGTCACACCTTGCGCTCAATTAAGCCGCGAAGGAACTGCAAGGGGATAAAGAAATGCAATTTAGTTTGCGTTGAGGTTCAGAGCATAATAATGCCTCCTTTTAGTTATAGTTGAAACTCCATAGAATTTATTGTCACAAGGTCACGTTTAAAATTACAATACAGGTAATCTAAAAAGGTGACAAGGGCCACGTCAAGCTCATTCGCTTATTGGGCCTAATAAAAACAAGGGGAAAATCGTACAACCAACTGCTAAAATTTAAAACTACACTATTAAACATCCAAAATAAGAGTTCCAGCGAGTCGAGCTAACAGAGAAAAGACACAGTAACAAGAGGAAAACACATTAGAGGGTAACATAGAAAAGGAAAATAAAATAGGAAAATATCAAGTGACAAGGGAATATGTAAGAGTAGAATTGTCAAGAATACACAGAGAAAAGTAAAAATTAAAAGTATTAAAAAGGGAAGCGTACCTAATAATGCGCAAACGCGGACTTCTTTATTATACAATACAGGTACTCTTAAAAGGTGACAAGGGTCACTTCAAGCTCATTCACATTCATGGGCCTAATAGAACAAGGGATAATCGCAGAAAATAATGAAACCGCTAAAAGTACAATCGCAGTGACAAAACAATAAAAATGTCATAAACACGGTCACAAGCTATCATAATGACTAGAGAAATGTACGAGTGACTAGAGTACTGGACAAAATGCAAAACTTAACAACAAAGGTCCAGATTAAAATTGCAACAATACAAGAAAAAGAGAAAAACACTATAAAACTGACATGATAAGCCATAAGGGGATAATAAAAAGTTCCAGCAACCCTCACACGCTTAAGAACAAGTGCTTAACCATTGCTGGAACTGACACAGATTTATGGCTAATTAAATCACTGCGCTCGCTCACACATAAAGAAAAGTAAAATTTAAAAGTTTTAGAATAGGAAGCGAGACTAATATTGCGCAACCGCTGATTTCTTAAATGCATTTTTAAAGCGGTACCCAGGCATCGGCATTAGCCATTCAGCATCCAACGTATTTAACATTTGAACCATTTGGTAAATTGTTCCACATTTTTCCACGTTAAGTCGTACATAGGGTAGTCTGAATCTATAGTTCCTTAGCTCATAATTATTCGTTGGGACAAGCGGTAACAAATACTTATTAAAAGATATGTCATCGTTAAAAAGGAACCTACGAGCTAGTTTTAATAAAAAAAATCTGTATATATCGTCAAATTGAAGGAATTCTAATGCTTTGTACATGCTGGATGTGTGAACTTCAGGTACATGGTTATTATATTGTACTTTAAGAATTGCACGCAGAATTTTATTCATCAGGATTGAGACTTTTGACCTAACACTGGGTGGCCCACCGCCCCACAGCTCAACACAGTAAATTACATGTGGGTAGACAAGGCTGTAGTAGATGCTCCTAAGGGAGCACAGTGGCAGTTTCCTAGAGAGGCAATGAAACATGCCAAGAGCACGGCTCAACTTACCACAGACATGCGATATGTGATGGCCAAAAGTTAACTTCGAATCGAGGAATACGCCAAGATATTTAAATTCAGTCACCCACTCTAGTTTAACATTATTGAAAAAAATGTCTGGAAGGATTGGGCCGTCTCTGGTTGTGATTAGCATGAGCTTTGTTTTTTTCTCATGGGGCACAAGTCTGTTCAGTTGAACCCAGTTTGTTAATCGTATCAAAAAATGCTTAACTCTTTGAACGGCATTTGCAAATTTATCGTCGCTCACATAAAATACTGCATCGTCAGCAAATAGGGCACACTTAACATCAGGCAGTGAGGTTATATCATTAATGAAGATGTTAAAAAGTAATGGGCCGAGAGTAGATCCTTGCGGAACACCAAGCAAAACAGGCTGATCAGACGAGGACGAGTTACCACATGCAACATATTGGGTGCGACCAGTAAGATATGACCTAATCAACTCGAGTGAACGCCCAGCGACTCCATAAGCCTCGAGCTTCGTGATCAAGAGAATCGGGTCAATTGTGTCAAACGCCTTACGAAGGTCTAAAAACAGGCAGATAGTGAACATTCTCTTGTTGAGAGCTGCAAGACAATCCGAAACTACTGACAATATTGCGGTCGATGTTGACGAACCTTTCTTAAAACCGAACTGGAAGTGAGATAAAATACCACACGAATTAAAATAGGAGCTGAGACGTTTGTAAATAACATTTTCAAACACCTTGTTAAAAACAGACAGAGTAGATATTGGCCTATAGTTCCCCGTTATGTTACGGTCACCACACTTAAAAACGGGTACAACTCTCGCTCGTTTTAAAATGCTTGGATATACACCACTCCTAATACATCCGTTAATTATACCAGCAAAGGTGTCCGATATAAAAGGCAATAATTCAAACAAGACCGAAGGGTCTAAGTCGCCATGGTGGAACTTCTTATGTTTAAAATCAGCCACTATGGATTTTATTTCACTTGATGAGACCATATAAAAGTTACAGCCGACACTCACTCCAGGTATGCCGGTCAAAACATTTAGGGTGCGCGGAGGCATGTTTCCGGTTAATTCCATAACGAATTGGGTGAAATAGTCACTAAACACGCGCGCCACATCACTCGGGCAACCAATTACAACACCCCGATCCCCAACCAAAGTAATGTTAGAGTCTCTGTTTGAACGTCCCATGAGTTCATTCAGTATCCGCCAAGTCTTCCTTGGATCATTGCCATTCAATTTAATTTTCTTAATATAGTAAATCTCTTCAGCTAGTTTTATTACAGTCCTAAGAGTGTTCCTAAACCATTTATAATATGAGTGGCTAATAATGCCTTTGCGGTATCTATTAAATAGGTTATTACGTTTACGAATGAGAGATTTTAGGTCCCGCGTGATCCATGGTGTGGGTTTCGACCGTTTATTAATTAATTTACTCACTACCGGACAACTAGTGTTATATTCATGCATGATTGAGTGGATGAACTGAGACATGGCTACATCAGGGTTATCCCGCACAATCACCCCCAGGTCAAGCTCCCTAACACGGCGTACGAATTCTAGCTTCCTTGCCTGACTGAACAGTCGGTAAGTTACAGGGATCATGGGCTCTAGAGTCTCAGGTTTAAAAATTACATAGGGCAAAAGATGGTCCGCCAACTCATAATCACAAACACCAGCCACAATTGAACCAGCAAGACTAAAATTTACCCAGATGTGGTCAATGAGACTATATCTTGTAAGCCCGCGACATTTACTGATTCTCGTGGGCTTCGAGATGAGAGGGTGGAAGTTTAACGCAGCCATCATCTGAATAAAATTCTCAATAGTACTAAGATTAAATGGGTTGAATAAATTTATGTTAAGGTCACCGCAAACAAGAATGTTAGCCTCTGATGCGAATGTAGATGCAATGAAATCAGCAAAAAACTCATTGAAAACTGAGATGTCTAGACTCGGGGGCCTATACACACAGCACACGTCCACTGGAACTCCATTGATCTCAACCCTAAAGACAAGAATCTCACCAACTGCATAGAGCCGCGATACATCAGCATTGATTGTAACGGCAAGAAAATCACGGTAGAAAACACAGATTCCCCCTCCACTGCGATTACGGTTAAGACAGACCTTACGGTACCCTTCAATCCTGAAGCAATCCTGCACATTGTCATCAAGCCTGGACTCGGTTATAGTTATAGTTATTAAGTATTTTAGTTATAGTTCTAAAGTAGTTATGAAGCCGTTGCAGTTTTACGTAATCATAGTTATAGGGCTTACAGGTTATGGTAGAGATTGGAATAGATACGAGGCCTGGATTGCGCACACCTAAAACCAGCTCACGGAATGGACATTCACATAGTTAACGACAATAGTCACCAACCTCCACAAGTCCGTGAGCCTCAGCGAGTGAGCAGAGCAGAGGTAGGCAGGCGTAGACGTCGCAGCAGCTGGTGGCACACTCAGCCCATCACCACATCCCCAGCCGTGGAGAACATGACGAAAGGGTCGCAGAAACTCCCCCAGGACAGAAGGTGCAGGAAGCACAGTCGGAAGTTTGCAAAACAGCTGGATGCGGGGAGGCGTCACGGATGACGTCACGTTAGACCTCAGAGTGCGTATGCAGTGGTGCCAGCTCGGAGAGCAGGAGTGAACTGCTCAAACAGCTACGAGACGAGTTAAAGTAACCTCTGCTGTTTAAGGCAGGTTGTATTCAGGCAACGACATGTCGGCTAACTACATGAATGTCACCCATGGTGCTGGAGTGGTACGCAATTATTTTTATGTATCCATCAGAATTCAACTTAAACCTAGAAATACTTTATTGCAAATAATGTTAGTTCCAAATTGAATCGTTAACTTTAAAGGTTCTTCACAGCTTCATCGCGCATTGAAATATTGCTTGACGTGGGAGACATGCACGTAAGATATCAACCGCATAAAACAAGTATAAACAAACAACGGCTTCTCCTTAATGATTTTAGATATTATGGTCGTTGTCAGAATCGCCCAGCAGAAACAGTTGACCTCTACATCGAACTACACGACCTCGGTACTTACAAAAAAGACAGATTTTCTCACGTAAGCAATTCTCACCCGCATAATCGATCCTGCTTAGAAAATTGTCATCAGGCCGTATTTCAAGCCACGAAAATTAGCAACTTTCTTCACTACCAGAGTTCGAGAACCGGATCTTCAGCGCGCGGGCGTGGTCTACAAGTTTACCTGCCCATAGGATGGCTGACAGGCTTCCTACGTAGGACTAGTGATGCAAAAAAAAACGGTTTTATTTGATTGCGTTTTTTTTTGCAAAAAACGTGTTTTTTATGCTTTTTTTTTGTTTTTTTTTTTGTTTTTTTTGCACACCTAAATTTTGTTAAGTGTATGTCTGGGTTTTTTTGGACACCTAAAATATATTAATATCCATGTTTTTTAGTCATTTTATTGTTATAAAAACATCAAAAAGAAACCATACAGTAAAAGTGGTGGCAGATAACCCACAATTACCTAGAGGCGTCTAAGAGGAACAGCAGGAGCCACAGAACTTATATTGATGGAGTCAAAATTCAGAGCTTACTATCTCTACTATGTCTGATTTTATTTTTATGTGACCAAAAAAATCAGACTTTGCAGAGATAATAAGCTCTGAATTTTGACTCCATCAATATAAGTTCTGTGGCTCTTGCTGTACCTCTTAGACTCCTCTAGGTAATTGTGGGTTATCTGCCACCACTCACCACTTTTACTGTATGGTTTCTTTTTGATGTTTTTATAACAATAAAATGACTAAAAAACGTGGATATTAATATATTTTAGGTGACCAAAAAAATATGCTGTTTTTCGAAATATGTTTTTTTTACAAAAAAATTCTGACTAATAAAAATGAATATTAATATATTTTCTGGTATCAAATATAACCATGCTGTTTTTTTTACAAAGAATCATGACTAAAAAACAATATATTTTATGCAACCTAAAAAGCCCCGTGCAGTTTTTTTTAAAAAAACGTTTTTTACTAAAAAATCATGACTGAAAAAACATGAATAATATATTTATAAGACCAAAAAAATTTTTTATTCCAAAAAATCATGACTAAAAAAACATGAATATATATATGAGACCTAAAAAACCCCACGCTGTTTTTTAATTTTTTTTTTTTTTACAAACAATGATGTATGAGAAAACCTGGATATGAATGTATTTTGTGCGACCAAAAAACCATGCTGTTTTATTATATGTATTTTTCATAAAAAATTGTGTCTTAAAATTATGGATATCAACAAATTATATGTTGCCGAAAGGACATTGTTTTTTTAAACATGTTTTTTTTATTAAAAAGTTATTATTATTCATTTTTTGGTTGCGACTTCTTTGTTAAAAAAACACCCCCTCAGGGGGATACAATTATTGTATCTATGGGAACTAGTGCTCCCAGGGGGACAATGTGCGGGCCCAAGCTGAGAGTTACGTAGGCCTCCTTTTTGTTGAAATAAAATGCTTTTGTTATGTTGAGGACCACCTTTTTTTTACTTCACTGCTGTCCTTTTTTTCAGCACCTACTACTGTCTTCTTCAACTTTGATCTTGTTTCATACCCTTCCTTCCTCTCTTTGAATTGCATTTGTTGCTGGGTAGGGAGGCTAAAACTAATGACTAATCTAATCTGTAAAAAAACATGGATATTAATTTATTTTAGGTGACCAAAAAACCATGCTTTTTGGAAAAAAGATTTTTTACAAAAAACATGAGTGTTATTAAATTTTATCTGACCAAAAAACATGACCTTTTAAAACCATGTTTTTTTTCACAAAAAGTCATTAATATCCATGTTTTTGGTCATGATTTTTTTAGTGAAGAAAACCTGATCAAAAAAAAGCATGTTTTTTTGGCACATAAAATATATTAATACCCACATTTTTTATTCATGATTTTTCTGTAAAAAAGATGTTTATCAGAAAAACAGCATGGTTGTTTATGGTAAAATAAAGTATATTAATATCCGTGTTTTTTAGTCATGACTTTTTTGTAACAAAAACATTCAAAAAACAGCATGGATTTTTTGGTCACATAAGATATATTAATATCCATTAGAACCGTACCAGGTCTTAGAATAAAATATCCACAAAGAATCTATTCACTCCATAAAACCTTTCGGAGACTAGCTTCATCCTCAGTAAGTCATTCAGTCAAATGTTTTTCAAAGGAACAGTGAAAATTCATTGTCCATTTCACCAAATTTTACTGAATGACTGAGGATGGAGCTGGTCTCCGAAAGGTTTTATGGAGTGAATAGATTCTATGCAGATATTTTATTCTAAGACCTGGTACAGTTCTAATCAACATGATTTCAATATTAACAGCATTCTTTGTTTATAAGTTTCTAAAGACAATTCGATTAAAGAAAAATAACTTTCCTGATATTTGTATCCGTGTTTTTTAGTCATGATTTTTTTAAAATTAAAAAAAAAATTTTTTTGGTCCCATAAAATACAATAGCCATGTTTTTTTAGTCAAGATTTTTCTGTTAAAAAACAATGTTCTAAAAAAAACAGCATTGGATTTTTAAGGTCACCCAAATATATTAATCTCCATGGTTTTTATTCATAATTTTATATAAATAACATGTTTTTTTAAAAAAAACAGCATGGTTCTTTAGTCACATCTCTATCAATGACCATAATTAAAGATATGTTATTATAACACACCATTTTGGGCGTTGAAGGTCATTCACATGTATTGTAAAATAAATGAAATATCGAAGCATGAAACCGCAGAAAATGAAAAATTTCATAAAACCATGGAAAACCATCAATTAAGAAGTATGCTGTTTTATTTTATAATTTGACGTGAAAACAAATAATGCAATGTGGTTATTTTTCTTGCTGAGTTATTTTCAGACAAAATATTAAAAAAAATAAAATATCCGCGTTTTTTTTTGGCCACGGTTTTTTTGTGAAAAAACGTGTTTTTTTTAAAAAAAAACGGCATGGTTTTTTTGAGTCACATCTCTACGTAGGACGCACCATCTGCACGCTGGAGAGAAGAGCAAAACAGCATCGTTATTCATACAGCAGCATCTTCAAACACTTCAGAGATGATCACCAAAAAGAACCACCAAATTTTGATGCATTCCTTCCAGCTTTCAGCATAATGCACTCTTACTCTGACACTGTATCAATAAAAATTGGGAACCCTTAGAAATCAGAAAATATGCACCGATATTAAATGTAAACTACAACGAATTCTCCAACTACCTAAACATAGCAAAAGCATGTCGAGTACAAGAGGTTACTTAATTAAGGTATCGTCGAGAACTCACGCCACCAGTCTCACACCAAGCTTCGACCGGTGTACTTCCTTCTTCTCGTGTGCTCCGTTTACCAAACTAGCTACCTAAATTTTACCTTGAAGTACTGAGATTTTAGTTTATCATTTTTTACCTTGTTGATGACCGCAGTAGTAGGTCGAAATGTCGTTTTTTATTTAGCTTGCTCATATTTTTACTCTAGAGTTGTTCATTTCAAAATTTCTGATGAACTAAAATGTGATTTTAGGAAAGTGGAGAAATTTTTAAAAACTAATGTGAAGAAAAGTATTTCGTATAATTATGATAAAAAACAAGTTGTGCGTATATTCATGATAACAAACGAGTATTGCAGTTAATTATAATAACAAACGTGTATTGCTCATAATTGATATAAACAAACAAGTATTGATTATACTTAATAAAAAATAAATATTGTGTATCATAATATGGAAAAAAAAATATTGCACATAATTTTAGTTAAAACTCAATACTGCGTACAATTATAATATCAAAAAGGTATTTCATATACTCAAAATAACGAACAATCATTGCGTAGACTTATAAACCAACATAATTAAACGAATATTAAATGTTATATGCCCATTTAATACTAAACAAGTACAATTTTACGTAATATTGTAGTCGTATTTGAATTAAAACTTTCAAAATTACACGCACATGTTGCAAAACAAGTACATTGCAGCAGTAAATGGCACCCTTAAGGATTAATTGCTGTGAATGGCAAGAGCAGCACAAACACCGAGATTTACCAGGCGGCTGCTCCGTACCAAGTTTCATTTCAAAAGAAGACTTCGGCGCGGGATTTGGGAAAGTCTTCAGTGATGGAAAGTCGTTCAGTTGATGGTCCCGCTAAACGGAGCTCTTCGGCCTCGTAAAAGTGAAGCTTGACAGATTTCTTGTTCCGGTCCAGGCCGCCCCGTTGCTGTAATTAAAATCCCCCCGGAAATTTCTCCTAATATTTCGGTTGAGTTCAAATTTCGGTTTTGCACATTTCCGTTTAACCATAGAAGAGTTTAAATTGATAACGAAAATACTAAGTAAACTAAAATGCAGTTTCTAATTCTACTTAGCAACTAATTTTTCATTTCAGGAAAAATAGCAATCCGATTTCTTCGTTAAAAAATAATAATAATAATAATAAGAATAATAATAATAATAATAATGAAGGCATCTACGGATGCTGGTTAAGTCATCCTTCAATCTTCATAACCCAACTGTGGGCTATGATTTCAATGTCTCTATCGCTCAATGAGTCAGTGAGGGCAAGTTCCTTTCTCAATTTGGCCAAGATGTACGAATTTCCTCTACAAAAGAGGACGAATGAAACTCTCATCAAAATCCAGAGCCGATTTCCAAATAATTTCCTTTGTTTTCGCCAAGTTGAAAAAAGAACTCACGTTCCTAGCTGCACCACAAAACTGAAATCTGTCCTCTGACACTGATTTTTTTTTTAATCAGGGACATACAATTGAAATAGTTATTTAAAATATGGGCCTAATATTCAAAGGAAATTCAATCAAATTCAAATAGAGTTTTATCGTCAAACAAAAAACGGGGTTTGTGCTTAGAACTCGAATTCGGTTTCCCAATTTCTATACTGAACATTCATAGAAATTTTTTAGCGTTTGAACGTTTGTACGAAAGACTTTCTAGATTTTAAACTACCCCTGATATTCATAACAGTCAGGAAATGTTTCACAGCAGTTTGAAAAATCTAGCTCATAAATTTTATAGCAAATTTGGCCGTAATAATAATACTTGCACAATGTTCAAGCCGAGAGATTTTTCAGTTCTCAAAAAATTAGGCTCCGACGATTTGCTACGTGTTACCAAACCAGATAAAGGGAATGGAGTTATAATACTCGATAAACTGGATTATACATCAAAAATGGAATCCATTCCTGCTAATTGGGAAAAATTTCATGAGAAAATCGTCGACAAGAAACCGCTGGTGCTAAAACTAGATAATGAGATCAATTATAGACTTAAAATAGACAGAGAGCTGGGCATTTTAACTGACGAATTATACAATACGTGCCGTTCGGTGGGTTCTCAACTTCGTGTTTTATATGGATTACCTAAAACTCATAAACCAGATGTACCGATGAGACCAATTTTATTTGCCTGTAATACCCAGAATTCTAAACTTTGTGCAAATTTAGTGCCGGTGTTAACACCTTTCTGTAATAGTGAATTTTCCGGCGAAAACTCGATCACTTTGTACACAAGTTATCAACTATTGACGACAAAAAAAAATTGTTCATTATAGATTGTGTAGTTTAGATGTAGAATCCATGTATACAAACGTACCGCTAGAAGAATCAATTAATGTTTTGCTTGCACGTATTTTTCACGACAATCTCACCATTATGAATTACGACAGTGCTCAATTCAAACGTTTGCTAGACATCGCACGAAAAGATTCATTTTTTTGTATTCGAAGGGAAAACTTTCCAACAAATTGACGGTCTAGCAATGGGTTCAAGCTTGTCTCCCCTCTTAGCAAACTCGTTCCAGGCTAACTTGGAGAAGATTTTTTTTAGCCCAATGCTCTGCACAATTTAAGCCCTTATTCTACCGTAGATGTTTGGATGATACGTATGTTTTATTTCGTTCTGAACATTAAGCTACTAGTTTTTATGGATATTACAATGCATCCCATCCTAACATTGAATTTACCATGGAAATAGAGCACAATGGCCGAATCCCTTTCTTAGATGTACTCGTGAAAAAGTTTAACTCTAGGCTTATTACCTCTGTCTACAGAAAACCAACATTTACTGGCCTCAGAACGAACCATTTCAGTTGTATTTATAAGGGATATGTCAAATCTTGCATATATACACTACTTCATCGCGCATATCGTATATCTAGCAGTTTTGAAATATTCCATCGCGAAATAGAATTTATTAGGACATTATTGATTAAAAAAATGTATTCTAAATAAATTTATCATTGATAATTAGGTCCAAAAGTTTCTAGATAAAAATATTGTCCCTCTGCTGTCACCCTGAGCGTAGCAAAACAGAAATTGTACATAGAATTACATTTTTTGGGTTATTTGAGCTCGGAACTGAAAAGAGAAGTCGTACCTCTGGTATAGTAGGTTTTTCACTTCAGTTGACGTCAGAGCGTTTTATAGAAATACTCTTAAAATCGGTTCATATTTTAGGAGAAAAGACGTCTGGAGGAGTGCCTATGGAGTGGGTGTGTTTATTTTTATAAGTGTGACAGCTGCATGCAGACTTTTGTTGGTAGTACTAAACTACAACAATTTATCATAGAACCGGTCTCACACTTTTCTCTCCTTCTCCTGCAGCAATCCGAGATCGTTGTCAACAATTTAATCATCCTTTCAGAACAAATAATTTCTCTACTCTGTGTACCACCAGCAACGAACAGGATTTTGCATCTTATAATCTATATTCATATCTACCTATGGACCTGACTTAAATATAGATTTGAGTGCTGTCAAACAACATTGCGTCAACCTACTGACATATTTCTGTGTGTGTATGTATTTGGTGTGTGTTTGCGCCCGTCTATTTGTCAGGTTCCTATGTGTAAATGTATGAATGTATGTGCTTGTGAAAGGGTGGGTAGTTGAGCCAATGAGAATGATCGCTTCCACTGCAGTTGAATGAGAAATTTGATTGAAGTTTATAGATGTTTGTTTACTTATTTATCGTATTTTTTGAACTTCTCCGTATTTTAATATTTTTGACCTTTTTGTATATTTTTCAGCAGTGGAATTGGAATTTAAACATTCCGAAATGCTTGCCTACATAAGAAATAAATAAAAATGTATATTTTTACGTTGGTTCTCCTTCTTATCTTGCACGTGAGATTTCCTAAGAATCGACCTAGTGGAAATACCATTCAAGTTTGGAATATAGGAAGAACCTGCAAAAAGTTGCATCAATGGAAGGACACAAAAACACAATATAGCAAATGGACTATAGTTTTTTCTCACGTTGAAATAGATGCCGCTTATTTTAATTTCCACTGGTTTCTGGGTGAATTGCTCAACTTTGCTCGATTACACGAAAGTTTTGCTCTTCTAATTTCATTAACCACTGTTTGGCTGCACAGCTAATTTCGAGTTAACTGATGTTTTTATTGTACTTTCATCTCAATATGTATTCAGATACACTTCAATTTTAAAAATTTCAAGGGAAGATCTCTCACATTTAGCACGAAAAAATATGTAAAAACTAGTTTTTCTTAATTTCGGAAGACTTATAAAAGTTCAGGAAACACCTTTAAATTTATGAACAAAACAGCACTTCATATATATATGTATATATACACACGTGAAAAAATAAATACACATATATACATGTTTCGAAAATAATGTAACCAGTTTTAACATTCGGATAATTCACTTTTACTCGGGATACACTTGAATTATAATTTCTAAGCCTGATAAGCTGCCTGTTCTTCAGGTCCCTTACCAGTTCTAATGATAGTAACTGTTGTTGGAAATGCTCTGGTGTGATTCAGCTTTAGAATCTTGTTTTGATGAAACATATCGAAATAATAAGTAGTTAACAATACTTCGACACAAAATAATGAAATCCCAAAACTTCTGAAAATATGAAAAAAATAAATTGAACACTAAACGAAAAATAACTTGTTCTGAACTGTATATTCGCAACAGTATCTTTAGAGAGTGAATAATGTGGGAAAGTGAACACTTGGGAGGGCGTCATCTTCAAAGATGCCATTTAGTCATGAAGATGATAAAAACATTTACTGATAAATGAGTTCATATGATCATTAGCAGGCATTGCGTAAATAAGCTGTGTATTCAAATAACTTTACAATCATAAATATGATGGAAATTTATGATAACAAAGCAAGCATCACATATATTTCGTTTCAAATAAATTTGTGGGTTATTAGGGTAAAAGAATTATTTAATTCTCGTGATGGTCCCCTTAATCTCCAGAATTAACATCCATCAAGCGAGCTTAGAAGTACGTTAGCCTGTTTATCACCACACTCACTAATGATAAAAAATTAATTTTGACGACAGGTGCAGGTGTGAACAAGATAAATTTACAGCATAAACATTGTGATAGCATTCCTTCACGTACGCTTCGTGAGATTTATGTTGGAACTCGTTCGTCAGAAGGAAAAATATATTATTAAATATCGTCCTCTTTTTAAAACCGCTCAGTCACTATACCATTTTTGGTTTGAGATTGATTGCTTCTCTAATCCCCAGATTTGGTGGCCAAGAACAGGTCGTGTTAATTACGATAAGAGTAAGTGCTCTGAGAACCTGCAAAAAACTCAGGCAAAAGTGGCGTAGTTGAAATTCTCTCTTTCAGTGAACACACTCTGCTAATGATGACCTGACATACATGGAGAGGGGGTGAATGCAATCCAATTTTTAAGCGTAAACAAATGTTCAAAATAGGCCCTTTGGTATAACGTTTAAGTCAGGTCCAATTTCTCAGAGTGTCTAGATATCAACTAGCCATGTGAATGGTTCACATGCAATTCTATGGAATTTCATAGGGTAACGAAATGTCAATTTTCAATGGCTTCACGACCTCCTGTGTGTAATTTTTTTTCAATTTCTAGACGCAATTTTCGCTGCAGTGTTGAGACTTCATGCGTAGCTTGACAATTTCTGATTTTATTCAGAGCATGCCAAAACTGAGCGTTATCTTCTCCACACAGACACTCCCTTCGTTAAAATTCCCGTACTTTCAAGAAAACTTGACTCAGAGACCGAGATTTTACATAGGGAACTAACGTTTTATGCTCCTGCGTTTTCCGAAAGTTTGGAAGCTTCAAGGGCTTTAAGAATCATTTAAAATGCTGCTCGTTGTAACATAAACATATTCTAGAAATGTGGTATAAAATCTTACCCTTTGTCAACTTGTGACCTCGTGAAGAATTCAGCGTAGTTCGATAGAGAGCAAATATGATGACTACATGTTGAGTATTTTGCATGGCAAGGAATAATTTTACAAATTTCGCTGGTTGACCTCGTGATGCTTATCTACCCATATATATTCACACGAGCACATTCCTTTTAGCCAATGTTCTTCAAAGAAATGACGTGTTTTATCATAAATATTCACGCAAATGGACCAATTTAGTCATGACTATTCTAAGTATTGATTTTTTAACCATGATTTTTAACCATGATTTTTTAACCAGGATTGAACGTAATTGATATATAAATATTACTTTAGGAGACTCGTTTTTCTTTATATAACCGTCGCCTAGATCCATTTAGCCATAGATATTCAGATACCCATACAACCATGAATATTGACACAGATATTCTCCCCCCCCCCCCCACAAATTCGAAAGGGTGGACCCATTCAGCCATAAATATTTATAGAAGCACACCCATTCAGTCCTAAACATTCATCGGAACAAACCCATTCAGCCATACATATCCAGAGCGATGGATGAGTTCAGCCATACATATTCATCCGGATATGACCATAATCCCCGGCATGCTCTCCAGGTGGCAGTGAGCCGCTCTGCCATCGCTGCATTGCCGATGACGTCAGCGCCATTACGTAAGCGTTGATGGTCATCATTAAGTCAAGTTATTCGCTTCTGACAGAGGTGGTGAGTCGGTCAGAAAGCGATCCTTCCTAATTTCATTGGCTTTAGGAGCTCTAAAATCATTAATCTTGCTCCAGCTCAGCATGAGTTGTCTTTTGGTTGAAATAGTGAGTTTCAACGACAAGCTCCCAATCATATCGTTCTTTTTAATGGCATGCTGCCGTAAGGCTCAATTGATTGTCGTCTTTTCGTTGCAGTTATTTTGAAGTCCGTGCTGTGATGTGCGCTCCATCCTGTGCTACATTTGTGTGATTTAAAATCTCTTAATTTTCTATTTTACCCCTATTCTTATTTCCTCACATTAGCGGGTGATCATATCCATCGTGAACTTGTCCTAGCGTGAACCTTTCCATAGGGATCCTATCCTATCGTAAAACTTTCCATACAGATTTTATCCTATCGTGAACCTTTCCATAGGGATCCTATCCTGTTGTAAAGCTTTCCATAAAGACTTTATCCCACCGTGTACCATTCCATATGAATCCTTTCTTATAGTGGACCTTTCCATAGGATTTCTATCCTACGCCCTTTTCTATAAAATCCTGTGGAACGTGATCGTGTCCATTGTGATTATTCTAGTGATCCCGTGTTTTCATGATATTTTAATATTTGAAAAATTTTAAACTTGATCATTTTTTACAACATCAAAAAGCATCTGTTCTACCGCATTTATAACATCATATACCGACTTGAGATCATTATTTCAGTGACAAAATCACCCAATACCTTAAAATTATTCCCAATACTCTTCACGTAAACGTTTTCTTAACCAATCGTTCTTCAATAACCTTCAACTAATAATTATTTATTATTTTGTGAGTAAATTTCAAATTATGCTCCCAAGTATTTGATTGAGATTATTTTAGATATCATTGTGATTTTAACTATGATAAACTTTAGTGCCTGTCCCGTAAAGAATGAAGGAATCAAATACAGTACTTACCTGACAGTATCAGTTTTTCAATTATTGGGACTACGGAAAAAACCTTTTGCAATTTATTAATCGTTTACAATCAATCCCATAATTTTGAAATGCGATTAAGTTTTCTGAAAATTAATGTTTTTAATCTACCTAAAGTGGATTTTTATAAAATGGTATAACATTCAGATTTAGTCTTTTTGCTTTGCCTTCTGATTCTATCTGAAACCTAATAGTGAGCCCGTGTAAATTTACAGTTCATTTAAATACGGTTTTCACGGATAAATTGAAGTTTCAATTTAAAAAATTCCGCCATTTTAGAAGGATGTGTAGGATGAAGAAAAAAATCAAGGCTTAGAGCAAAGCCTGCACCTAATATAACTTATTATTCCGAATCGAACGCAGAAGTGTGACATTATAGATGTTAACAAACACTCAATCAACCAACGCATAAATCAGTTACCTCTAATTGCGTTAACAACCATGGTACGAGACCATTTTCATTCCCTCCTTTTTAATATACACATTTTACCTCGACGTTGAGTTAACTACACGTTGGTATGAGACCATTTTCATAGCATCCTTTTTGATGCATACAATTTATCTCTACATTGAGTTAACTGCAGGTTAACTGCATTTCCAAGGTTACTTTTCTAATGCATACATTTTTCCGTGCCTCACGGAAATGAGAAACATTCTTCCTTCATCGGACGACAGCATCAGTCTTAACTTCCAGTCCATCGTAAGGACTTAGGGTGAATAATTACTTAGAAATCGTTCCCCTGATCAAACAAAAAACTGTATCGTTGATACCTCAAGACATAAAGCACTTCCTATAGCAGGGGTACTCGCAACGGTTGGATTGGAGGCGACTGTTAATTTATTCCCTCTGAAACGACTTAAACAAGCCGAGCTCCCTAGAAAGTAGGCCTTTGCGACCGAAGGCCGGCAGTTTATCCATGCAATTGACACAAATTCAAAGTTCAGCACACTCTCCCTTGAAGTGCAAGTCCCGATAAATTGAGAGGGCTTTGGCCAGAGGTGACTTTGATGCATCAGTTTCAATCAGACCACTCTAAAACACAAGTTTAGTTGCGAAATAGGCCTTTAATTGCTACCCTCTGCTGGGACTGTCTCAGAAGAGAAGTTACCTGATTTTAGGACCATCGAAGACTTCGCTCAACTTCAAGTATTGCGAAAAAGGTTCAAATTCAGCGTTTACTTACAGTTGCAGACAATTTTCGTTAACTTCTGCTCATTGATTTAGTACATCAGTGCTAGTATATCCACGGCTTTCAAAATGAAGTATTTTTTTTTAGTTCGAGCTGTAATGATTCCGTCAAAACAGGTTTTAAAATGTACAGTTCATATGTTATTCATTTCTTCCATAAGCTTTTTTGTGTTAAGAGAGCTTCATAATTAACTGCAATCATTATTATGAATTGTACGTGAAGAAAACATTAATTTGCCCTCATCTATTTTCACGACTCCTCATTGGATTGTTTAAGGATAGTCTCACCTAGTAAGCAACAAAGTGAATTATTTTATTGGCGATTTTACCTAACTGAAGATCTCAATAAATGAGAAATTTATTCTGTTGAGTATTTCAGGCTACACAATCTAGTAAAGTTTAAACGAAAAGTAGTACAAGCAAATTAATTTATTCTTCAAGCCTCCCGTGCCGCGAAAGTTGGGAGAAAGATTAATAGTTGAACAGTCTGCTCTAATGAGAGGCAGGCAACAATTTTGTAGTAGTTAGAACTATTGGAAACCAAGGTTCTTCCAACAGCCACAACTTTATTATTGCCTCGGCGTTTGTGACTATTGGAATAGTCACAACTTTATTGGAGGAAATCAAGTATCTTTAAATAAAATTAAATCGCTTCATTTTTTTAAAAAGTCTTGAGACGCAGATGGTTAAATAATCTAGAGCCACAAACGCCGAAAGGGAAGCTGACACGCAGGAGTAAAATAGGGCACTTGTGGGTTATCTGTCACCACTTTTGTGATTTCTTTTAATTTATTATTTCATTTTAATGCTAAGGTTAGGTTAAGTTAGGTTAGCTTAAATAAAATATTATTAATTCTTATTACTTCCAAATTTCATTTTGTTTCAGGCCAAAATGAATCTCTGAGACTTTCCAAGAACTGAAGAGGAAGTTCCCAAAGATTCATTATATATATTTATGAAAAGTAGATACATTACATTAGAAATACTTAAAAATCAACAAGGATACCTTCAGACACGAAAGATTCATTTATACTGTCCAGAACATCAATTCAATATTCATAAAACAATTACATATATCACTTTTTCCCCTAAACAAGTGGTGACAGATAACCCACAAGTGCCTTACAAAGTATTGACATGCCGGAGAATAAACAGTACAGTCGTGGGCCACCAAAGCTACCGGCGAAGATAACACGCAGGAGGCGCACTCTCACACGGTCTGCAGGTTGTCGTACGGCTCTGCAGAGGTGCGGGACGTCTGCGGATAACGCCACCAGCCACACGGCTTTATACTTTTTATGAAAATATATATGTATTTGTAAACACACACATATACACGCAGATATACATGTATATACGACGTCACAGCTGCGGTCGAGATAGCGGCCCACCCTCGCAACCGAGACAAGCGCGTGCCGGCGGCCGAACGTTCAAGGAAGGAGCCTGGCAACCGTCATGGCACTTCGAGGCGCATCGAATCGTCTGCTAAAAAAGCCAACAACTGAAGACAATGAAAAAATATAGAATTGCTAACATTACAAAAAACAAGGATGGACTCGAATTTTGACAGACAAATTACCTAAATAAGAGCAGCTGAAAGCGTTAAATAGGCACTGGAGTTGGGCAGTGTCGGAGCGCTCCCGTCCCGCAGAATCCCCGAATATTCTGTGGGAAAATCGTACGGTTACATGTAAGTTGAAGATTAGACAAGAAGATTTATTAGCGAGGTTGTCAAATAATAACAAATTTAGTAATGATTCAAATTTATATTGAACGTTAGAATAACCACACCTGAAATTTATAGTTCGTCCGGTGTTGAGACTTTGAGGCAAAAAGAGTTGGGGAGTTGAAACAAAGATTACTGGCCTTTCAAGAAGATAGGATGAGGATACGACGGAGCTCAAAAATGGGGAGTTACAAACACCCCTGTAATAACTTGAGCTCTCAACCGAAATTTAATTAAATATTGCAAGCAATAAGTTAAGTTGTTCGCCAATGCGACCTTTAAGTAATTTTAAGTGTAATTATCAAGCGAAAGCCGGTAATACAAAAATCAATCACAAACAAAGGCACACAATGATAAAGAAATCAAGAACAGATGCCAAGTAAACTGACGAGACGGAGGTGACTTCGTAGAGCTGGGGCCCAAGATCGTTCCGTTGACAGCTCAGGTATACGGGAATTCAATTAATGGTATTGGGTTGGTTTTAATAAAAAAGCTCATAACTAGACAGTAACCATGTGCATCACTCGACGCATGCGTCGTACTCGACAAGGCAGCGGCGAGAAGCTGTTACATCACAGCCTTCTCCACAGCACGTCTAGCGAGAATCTCCTGCCCCAGCCCCTCAATCTCCGGAGACACCGCAGGGCAGCGCTGTTGGACCAACTTCAGTGTGAGAGTTAAAGCGCCTCTCGAGTAACCCTAGAGAGGTTGTGAGGGAAATCCTCACAACACTGCATATAAATCAAGAGAATTAAGTCAAAATTGCTCAAAAGGGAAAAAAATCGGTCACTTCAACACTTTGACTGCGGCAGGGAAAGCTGATGTCTAATATTAAATTTAAATTTAAAATCAAATGTAGTAAGCAATGTTGAAAATATTAAACAATAACTGGATATTGTTTTCATCTAGTTGTGATTAAGCACATTTTGAAATCGAGTATGTGGCTACTGGCTGGTCAGCAGCATAATGAAAACTCCCTCAGTGACCAAATATGGCTAACGTTGCAGTTGAAGTGTTAATGGTCGTTTCGAGAGTTTCCCTGTTCTTTGAAACCAGTCAGGATAGAAAAATTAACTCCATCCATTACGTAAACGCCAACCGGAGCTGAAATTTGGAAGTCAAACTATTATATTCTGCGTGATCCCTGCAGGGCCTCGAGAGCAGGGAGTTACAGTCTTACAGTCATTCTCAAATTTGAAGAGTCTTTTTAAAAATTTTAAAAAGTCATTTGCAAAATTTAGCAAAGACGTATGCAAAATTATACATCCATGTATGCAATTTACTGAAGTCATTGGTAATATTTTACAGTCAATGGTAAAATTGTACTCAATTGTTTGTGAAATTTTACAGACTCATTTGCAAAATTTGAGAAGGACACAGGCAAAATTGTACGAAGTCATTTGAAAACATTTACTGAAGGCATTGGTAATGTTTTACAAAAACATTTGTGAAATTGCTCTCAGTCGTTTGCAAAATTTTACAGCGTCATTTGTAAAATTGGTTGGTGCTCCGGAAGTGCGCCGGCAGCTCGGCAGCTCTGACAGATGACGCAGCCCGCAACGGCTTTCTAACGACCCGAGCGCGGCAGTTTGCGGCAGCACAAATAGCGGCAAAATGCTCCGAAGCAAACAACATCCTCACATGACAGCTTAAGCTCTTCATGGTTAGTGATGTTGATCAAAATTGTAACGAGATATCTCTAAGTGCATAGTCGCTACGAAGCGCGTTTTCAGCGAAACTATTTCTCGATGTTTGGCAGTGAATTGAAAATAGGGCAGTTATATGGCTAGTCAGATTATTATTAGACTAACAGTTATTGAAATCAAATATTACACTGGAAAATAATTTTTGGATAATGAGTTGGAAAGAACTTTATAATGATTAGCTTTCTAAGCCCGTCGTTAAGCGACTTCACTTTAGATTCAATTTTTTTATAATACCTTCGACATAACTTTGAGAGCACCTAAATTGGTTTCTTCAGTACATAAAAATCTTTGTTGCTTAAAGAACCTTACATTCCTGAAACCCTTCGCTGTAAAACCTTTCATGAATCAACTCTATTGAAAATAAACTGTGTCATCTTCTTTCAGCAAAATGTGGAGGGATCTATCGCTTCGCCAATCAAGTGATGGTATCGAGAAACTGAAACTAAATTAGCTTTTTCCCAGGAGGGGGGCTGAAGCTAAATTTTCCGTTGTTTTTTCCGGGGTTTAATACTGCCCCATACAATTTTTTGTGATATAATACTTGCCTATGACATTTTTTAAGTTCAGCAAGCCCAAATTAGAATTAATCGCATGTAGAATACATCACTCAGGAGCAGAACCATAAAAAACTAAACTTCTAATCACAACAAAAATTATTAGTCCTTCATATCAAATGTTTTTTTGAGTTATTGTTGTTGAATTAGTAAGCTATTCTCGAAATTAAAACATAATTCGTGAAGTGCGAATATGAAAAGAAAAGAGATGCCGTTTTATCTGTACCACTCTATTGAAATCAATCGTATTCCTTTACCTACCTCTCAGTCTTTGTGTGGAATATGCTTCCCAGTATCTATGATACCCAATCAAATTTACATTAAATTCGTGAATCAAAATCACTGCAAGAAACACTTCATCTGGTCTCAGCCAGATGGCTTGAAGAAAATATTAAGTAACGTTGCCTCAATAGCAAATCGCGTACTGATGTTCTCAAAAAAATTTCACGGCCGCACTTAGCAAGTACAGATTGCTTATGACACATGCTAGAGAAATTCAATGTTAATGGTTCGTTCCTGAAAATGGCTAGCCGTATAGTGTTTTTATTCCGGCATATATTTATTACCTACTTCCTTCGTGAGCTTTTGGTACCTCGTAATATATCTTTATCCCTTTAACGCCCAAGTGGACTGTACGGTCCTCTTTCAAAAATAACAATAATATATTGTATTTCTTATTCAATTTGTTCACTAATGTGTCCTTTGAACTTCACTGCCGAGTGGCAGTTCCTTCCCCATCTTGATAACAGTGACTACCTAATGCCAGTGTCGGTTTAGTGATAGTGGTTGTGATAACGTTAATATGAGTACAAAAATGTGGGCGTTAAAGGGTTAAATCTTAATGCATAATCTTGTATTGTACGTACTTATACTTAAGGACTTTTGAATCAAATTCAAGGGTTGTTAACACTCGAATAGGCTCGTGATCAATCCAAATTTATGGAAATAAACTAGGCTCGTGATCAATCCAAATTTATGAAAATAAGCTAGGCTCGTGATCAATCCAAATTTATGGAAATAAACAAGGCTCGTGATCAATCCAAATTTATGAAAATAAGCTAGGCTCGTGATCAATCCAAATTTATGAAAATAAACTAGGCTCGTGATCAATCCAAATTTATGAAAATAAGCTAGGCTCGTGATCAATCCAAATTTATGAAAATAAACTAGGCTCGTGATCAATCCAAATTTATGAAAATAAACTAGGCTCGTGATCAATCCAAATTTATGAAAATAAACTAGGCTCGTGATCAATCCAAATTTATGAAAATAAACTAGGCTCGTGATCAATCCAAATTTATGAAAATAAACTAGGCTCGTGATCAATCCAAATTTATGAAAATAAACTAGGCTCGTGATCAATCCAAATTTATGAAAATAAACTAGGCTCGTGATCAATCCAAATTTATGGAAATAAACTAGGCTCGTGATCAATCCAAATTTATGAAAATAAACTAGGCTCGTGATCAATCCAAATTTATGAAAATAAACTAGGCTCGTGATCAATCCAAATTTATGGATATAAGCTAGGCTCGTGATCAATCCAAATTTATGGAAATAAACTAGGCTCGTGATCAACCCAAATTTATGAAAATAAGCTAGGCTCGTGATCAATCCAAATTTGTGGAAATAAACTAGGCTCGTGATCAATCCAAATTTATGAAAATGAGCTAGGCTCGTGATCAATCCAAATTTGTGGAAATAAGCTAGGCTCGTGATCAATCCAAATTTATGAAAATAAACTAGGCTCGTGATCAATCCAAATTTATGAAAATAAGCTAGGCTCGTGATCAATCCAAATTTGTGGAAATAAGCTAGGCTCGTGATCAATCCAAATTTATGAAAATAAACTAGGCTCGTGATCAATCCAAATTTATGAAAATAAACTAGGCTCGTGATCAATCCAAATTTATGGATATAAGCTAGGCTCGTGATCAACCCAAATTTATGAAAATAAACAATACAAACAGAAGTCAAAAACTGTGCTATAGCATCGTTTTAGTTGCTTCACGTTGAGGCTATTTCCAAGGCATTAATTTAATATAAATGTACACTTCTACAGCCCTTGGTGAGACGTATGCTATAACAAAGTTTTTGAAAGATAATTTTTGGAAGTACAGAGAAACTCCAATTTAATTGTGAAACAAACCAACTGCATTATAAACAATGATAAGCAGGTCGATTGGAAATGCCTCCGAGAGGTAGTCAAGAGGAAATATCTCCAAGAGATAGTCAACAGGAAATATCTCCAAGAGATAGTCAACAGGAAATACCCCAGATACTTGAAGAAGAGATACGTTCTGAAGAAGAGATACAAAATCTGGGCTTTCAAGTGCAAAAGAGCTAGCAGCAACCCATCTCCTTTTACCTACGGATGTGTAATTCAATGGCTGTAATTACGGCCGTAAATTGTTCAGTACCGCAGCGGTATTTCTCTCTTGAAATACCCATCAATTGCAGCCCACACTTATAGCTCCGCTGGGGCAGGATTTGAAAGCAATTCACGTCGTCGAAGCGCAGCTCGCAGCGAAAATTTTTCAACCCACTTGGCTACGCAATGTAGTGTAGCGTACAGCTTACACAAGTAAGCTTAGCAGAACATACGCTACTGGCTATACTGTTGCGATGGCGTAAGTTCTTGAAAATACGAGCACTTGTGTGGCACTGACGAGCACAATTGTGTGACCCTGGTACTTGTGTGGTACTGACGGGCACTTGTGTGACACTGACGAACACTTGTGTGACACTGACGAGCACTTGTGTGACCCTGGTACTTGTGTGGTACTGACGGGCACTTGTGTGACACTGACGAGCACTTGTGTGACACTGACAAGCACTTGTGTGACCCTGGTACTTGTGTGGTACTGACGGGCACTTGTGTGACACTGACGAGCACTTGTGTGACACTGACGAGCACTTGTGTAACCCTGGTACTTGTGTGGTACTGACGGGCACTTGTGTGACACTGACGAGCACTTGTGTGACACTGACAAGCACTTGTGTGACCCTGGTACTTGTGTGGTACTGACGGGCACTTGTGTGGCACTGACGAACACTTGTATGACACTGAAGAACACTTATGTGTCACTGACGAACACTTGTGTGACACGGACGAACACATGTTTGACACTGACGAACACTTGTGTGACACTGAAGAACACTTATGTGTCACTGGCGAACACTTGTGTGACACTGACGAACATTTGTGTGACACTGACGAACACTTGTGTGGCACTGACGAACACTTGTTTGACACTGACGAACCCTTGTGTGACACTGACGAACACTTGTATGACACTGACGAACACGTGTGACACTGACGAACACTTGTGTGACACTGACGAACACTTGTGTGACACTGACGAACACTTGTTTGACACTGACGAACACTTGCGTGACACTGACGAACACTCGTATAACACTGACGAGCACTAGTTTGACACTGACGAGGACTTGTTTAACACTGACGAGCACTCGTGTGACACTGACGAGCTCTAGTGCATGACAGACCATCAAGCAGTTTTGAGTCTCATCATGCACGTGCATGACCACTGAAGAGCACCGTGCACCGCTGGAGTTTGTTGATATAATAAAAATTTTGCTGCGTAGCTCATACACGCCGAGCTGAAGCGCTCAAGAAAAGCAATCTTGTAACCAAGAGGCTTTTGAAAAATGTAAAGTGCAATTTAAGGGTCACTTCGTTTCCTATTTATGAATACTATATAATAAAAGGCCAGCTGCCTCCTTAAATTCATCGAAACTCTCTAGTAAACCGCCTGGAGTCTTCTTGAATTTATAAATAAATAAATTCGTCAGAAAAATTTGTCCGTCCCTTCTCCGATATTATTACAGTGGGAATTTCATTGAACATTAAAATGTTAAGTCCGTCTCTCTTTCAAGCTCTTAAACGATGCTTAATGACTGTATCTGTGTCACAAGTTTCACCAGTGCACGAGTACAAGAATATTTTCATCGCTGGTACTGTTAGTATGGATATATTTGTTAGTCACCCACATCCGGAAACTCTGAAGAAAATATCGAATCCCGTCATTTTTGATGGGTCGTGTACGCTAGTAAAATTATAAATGAGCGCTATAAAGTGTAACTTAAGGGTAACTCCGTTTCCTCGTACTTACAAGTGAATCTAAACAATTGCCGAGTTTTTGAAGAACTCTCGCCAAAACGACACCACGCACAAACATTTCGTGAATCTCATTGTAAAATCCTCTCATGAGAGAAGGTGAACCACGCGTTGCGTGTTTCTTGACATATGAACTTCCAGTCACCATGAGACACTAAAATAAACAACGACTTGAAAATGGGACGTATGAGATGTAAGGTGGAATTCTGCACGTAGCATTTGAAATGCAGTCTTTGGGCGACTTGTTCAGGTTGCATTGCACGCTGCAGCAAAATTACGGTTGAATGCATCCTAGTTAGAACTTTTATTATGGTTTGTGCCTCGCTAAGTACTGTCGAGAACCATATTCTTTCGAAGTACTTCATTACTCGTACAATGTTTGTTTCCTCGACGCTTTCTTTTGTATCTCCACTATAGTACGCTTCAGACCCATGGCTTCAGAGCCGTGGCTTCAGAGCCGTGGCTTCAGAGCCTTGGCTTCAGAGCCGTGGCTTTAGAGCCTTGGCTTCAGAGCCGAGGCTTCAGAGCCTTGGCTTCAGAGCCGTGGCTTTAGAGCCTTGGCTTCAGAGCCGAGGCTTCAGACCCATGGCTTCAGAGCCGTGGCTTTAGAGCCTTGGCTTCAGAGCCGAGGCTTCAGAGCCTTGGCTTCAGAGCCGTGGCTTTAGAGCCTTGGCTTCAGAGCCGTGGCTTCAGAGCCTTGGCTTCAGAGCCGTGGCTTTAGAGCCTTGGCTTCAGAGCCGAGGCTTCAGACCCATGGCTTCAGAGCCGTGGCTTCAGAGCCTTGGCTTCAGAGCCGTGGCTTTAGAGCCTTGGCTTCAGAGCCGAGGCTTCAGACCCATGGCTTCAGAGCCGTGGCTTCAGAACCATGGTTTCAGAGCTGTGGCTTCAGAGCCGAGGCTTCAGACCCATGGCTTCAGAGCCGTGGCTTCAGACCCATGGCTTCAGAGCCAAGGCTTCAGAGCCGTGGCTTCAGAGCCGTGGCTTCAGAGCCGTGGCTTCAGAGCCGTGGCTTCAGAGCCTTGGCTTCAGAGCCGTGGCTTCAGAGCCTTGGCTTCCGAGCCATGGCTTCAGACCCATGGCTTCAGAGCCATGGCTTCAGAGCCGTGGCTTCAGAGCCGTGGCTTCAGAGCCGTGGCTTCAGACCCATGGCTTCAGAGCCGTGGCTTCAGAGCCGTGGCTTCAGAGCCTTGGCTTCAGAGCCGTGGCTTTAGAGCCTTGGCTTCAGAGCCGAGGCTTCAGACCCATGGCTTCAGAGCCGTGGCTTCAGAGCCTTGGCTTCAGAGCCGTGGCTTTAGAGCCTTGGCTTCAGAGCCGAGGCTTCAGACCCATGGCTTCAGAGCCGTGGCTTCAGAACCATGGTTTCAGAGCTGTGGCTTCAGAGCCGAGGCTTCAGACCCATGGCTTCAGAGCCGTGGCTTCAGACCCATGGCTTCAGAGCCAAGGCTTCAGAGCCGTGGCTTCAGAGCCGTGGCTTCAGAGCCGTGGCTTCAGAGCCGTGGCTTCAGAGCCTTGGCTTCAGAGCCGTGGCTTCAGAGCCTTGGCTTCCGAGCCATGGCTTCAGACCCATGGCTTCAGAGCCATGGCTTCAGAGCCGTGGCTTCAGAGCCTTGGCTTCCGAGCCGTGGCTTCAGAGCCTTGGCTTCCGAGCCGTGGCTTCAGAGCCGTGGCTTCAGAGCCTTGGCTTCAGAGCCGTGGTTACAGAGCCGTGGCTTCAGAGCCTTGGCTTCAGAGCCGTGGCTTCAGAGCCGTGGCTTCAGAGCCTTGGCTTCAGAGCCGTGGCTTCAGAGCCGTGGCTTCAGAGCCATGGCTTCAGAGCCGTGGCTTCAGAGCCGTGGCTTCAGAGCCGTGGCTTCAGAGCCTTGGCTTCAGAGCCGTGGCTTCAGAGCCTTGGCTTCCGAGCCGTGGCTTCAGAGCCGTGGCTTCAGAGCCATGGCTTCAGAGCCGTGGCTTCAGAGCCGTGGCTTCAGAGCCTTGGCTTCAGAGCCGTGGCTTCAGAGCCATGGCTTCAGAGCCGGGGCTTCAGAGCCGTGGCTTCAGAGCCGTGGCTTCAGAGCCTTGGCTTCAGAGCCGTGGCTTCAGAGCCTTGGCTTCCGAGCCGTGGCTTCAGAGCCGTGGCTTCAGAGCCTTGGCTTCAGAGCCGTGGCTTCAGAGCCGTGGTTTCAGAGCCTTGGCTTCAGAGCCGTGGCTTCAGAGCCATGGCTTCAGAGCCTTGGCTTCAGAGCCGTGGCTTCAGAGCCGTGGCTTCAGAGCCATGGCTTCAGAGCCGTGGCTTCAGAGCCGTGGCTTCAGAGCCGTGGCTTCAGAGCCTTGGCTTCAGAGCCGTGGCTTCAGAGCCTTGGCTTCCGAGCCGTGGCTTCAGAGCCGTGGCTTCAGAGCCATGGCTTCAGAGCCGTGGCTTCAGAGCCGTGGCTTCAGAGCCTTGGCTTCAGAGCCGTGGCTTCAGAGCCGTGGCTTCAGACCCGGGGCTTTAGAGCCGTGACTTCAGAGCCTTGGCTTCAGAGCCGTGGCTTCAGAGCCTTGGCTTCAGAGCCGTGGCTTCAGAGCCGTGGCTTCAGAGCCGTGGCTTTAGAGCCGTGGCTTCAGAGCCTTGGCTTCAGAGCCGTGGCTTCAGAGCCTTGGCTTCAGAGCCGTGGCTTCAGACCCGGGGCTTTAGAGCCGTGGCTTCAGAGCCTTGGCTTCAGAGCCGTGGCTTCAGAGCCTTGGCTTCAGAGCCGTGGCTTCAGAGCCTTGGCTTCAGAGCCGTGGCTTCAGAGCCTTGGCTTCCGAGCCGTGGCTTCAGAGCCGTGGCTTCAGAGCCGTGGCTTCAGACCCGGGGCTTCAGAGCCGTGACTTCAGAGCCGTGGCTTCAGACCAACGACTTCAGAGCCGTGATTTCAGAGCCGTGACTTCAGCCACCTTCGCCTGCCGCTGACTACAGGTGCTCGCAGTTCTTTTCTGGTCGTTGTTGTCTTCAAGTTCGTTTGAGCGTTAATGATTTTTCTTGTTTAATTGTTCCTCGACCTGCTTTACTTAGTTTCTTAACATATTTATTCCTTTTAATCGCTACTCGACCTAGTACTTCATTATTTCTTAACAAATCCTTTTCAAAATTCCCGTTCAACGCACAGCTCGCAATTCTTACCGAATGCGGATAACAATTGCTACCGCTGAAGCTCACGCCGAGTGATGAACGCTTGTCGATTTATGAGAGGCTTAAGCTTTTTGTTCAGCTTCTGTATTGAGGCTTCCTCGCTGAGGATTGGCTTTTGAAGTGCATCTCTTACCTCCTCCATTCCCTATTTTGCCCTTGCTGCAGGGCATCACTCGCTCTTAGTTGTAATGGCGCGTTTTTGTAAAGCGCGCTTTATTCATGGGAAGTTAATGATACACCCGTAAACGTATTTTCTTCAAGCACACGCTGTCATCTCTTCAGTAAGTTGACGATTACATATTCCCACAACGTAACTATTCTTCCCTATGTTTTTGTTTGGGGAGTAGAAAGGAGGAGACCTTCCGCCTACATGCAGTTTAATTTTTACTCCAGGGCATCTATGTTTTTTGGCAGTCCAAGTATAGCTTCTGCATAGGGGTGCTAAAATTATAGATAAAACGGTGAAAAATTTAGACTGATCCGAAGGCTGCTGTGATACTTATTTTGCCTTGCTCTATTGCAGCTTTCAAACCGGAAAATTGTTGTAGTTTGAGCAACACTATTGTGTGATGTAGTAAAGGTCATCATTTTACTAGTATGCATAGTCGCTGCTAGTTTCCTTATTGATGAATTCATTCTCATTATAGTTTTTTTTTCAACTTCACGTATGCTAAAGTTAGATTTCTTAGTTTACCAAGGCTTTTTTTCGTTATATACTCAGTTACTTTTGTTTATTTGCTGACGACGTACCACGTAGTAAGGGCGTAGTCACGACTCATTTAACTACATTGTGGTACACACTAGTACCACTTGGTAAATTGCTAATTTATGTACGGGTATAAATGAACAGCATTTCAAATATTAAACTACCTTTTACATTTTTTTAGAACAGATTTTAGCTTAAATATTAAAATTGCATCAAACTTTTCACATTCTTAGAAAGGATACAAATGTATTTCAGAAGTAAAGTCGTTTTTTTCACTTGCTATATCTACCCTAACCTTACCGGCCGTAGGAACGTGCAATTGCAGCCAACGGGTTAAGAGTTTCTAGTCATAAGTTGTAGTTTCCTCTCCGTTCATTGGAGCAAAACTCAATTTTTTGTACGTAGATCGTATCTGACGGAAGTTTATTTCTCGTCGAGTTTCCTATTATAGAAGCGATTATTTTCCTTAAGAAATATACCCATGAATGGAAATTACATTCATCTCGTAATTTATTCCTCATTCAATCTCGGTGCGAAGTCTCCACTAAATACTTCAAAGTATTTTTCATACTGTCCAAATACTAGTTTCACTTCACCCTGAGTTCACAGTATACCTCTCACAATATGCACTTATATCAGCTCATACATGAACAGCGCATAAATCGTTGCACAGTAGAAGATCACCTTGAATTTGAGGCTTTTAAAACCGCACCCCTAATACATAAGGTATGAGAAACTTTCATTTTAAGTGGTTCTCAGCTGTAAACTAACTCGTTGACTCCGGAGTGGGACAAATGTGTACCACTAGGTAAATTGTTCATATATGCACCAATGTATATGTATAACATTTCAGATCATTTCCCGACCTTTTTCTGCAGTATTTTTATCATACGATGACAATATTATCGAGCGCTTATATTTTGTACATTTCTTACAGAGGATGGAAACTTATTCAAGCAAGTAAGTCGATTTTATCAATCTGTATTTTACAACCTAACCAAATGAACTGTACGACCCGCGCAATCGGAGTCAACGTGTTAAAATGAACGAGTCTGTCCTGTGGCAAACAGGGACACGGCAAGTGTAGGAAGGATTTCTTTGTTTATTACAATTGGACACCCCAAGATGTGCTAAAAAATAAAAAGTTTGTTTAGGGACAACAAATAAATTTATTAAACTGCCTAGACCGTCGAACTGACCAAAGTTCATGAGTAAGAGATAAAGCCTGGTAAACTAAAGAAGGAACAGGAAGTTCGACTTGTATTAAGTCTTTTTAACAAGGTACCTACCATGTGGGCCACCGGTGGTACACGGAGGGAATTTTCATAATGCTGCTGACCGACCAGTACTCACAAACTCAATTTTTAGAAATACTTAATCAAAGCTAAATGAAGGCACGATCCGGTTAATGTTTGCATTTTCCAAAACTACTTACTACAATTGGCTTTAAATTTGAGTCGAACATTGATCTTTAGTTTAACCCATAGCGTTTAACGTGTTGACTGGTAAAGATAGCTTGACTAAAGCTAACCATGGTTTATTTCTGTCGTTCGTCTTTCATGAACTGGTAATGATAGCATGATTAAAGGAAACCAAAGTCGATTTCTGTCACCCACTCTCTACCAACCAGAAGCATGTAATCTAATACTTTTCCTGCCGTCCCCTAGTACTCAAAGCGCCACTTGTTTGGTATTCCATTTCAGGATGTCGTCAAGTTACAATGACGGAAGGAATGGCATCAGGTAGGCGCCCCATCGTTTTCTATTAGAGGAACAAAATTTGGAGGCAGAAAAACTCTTTGTTCCTCGCTGGAAGTCGTTCCAAACACTTGAGGGGAGGTGAGCTCGAGCTGCAAAACTACCAGCACTCTTTTCTCAACGCGAGCCGCTGGTTTGAACAAAATGAAAGCCCCTTGAAAAAATGAGGTTCAGCGCTGAAAAATTGATCGAACGCCACTGATGCAATTTGTTGGCCAGGTCCTTCACGCCTGTTGCTCGTCAGTGATGCCTCTCCTGCTTCTTACTAGCCAGTGATTCCCTGTTCTGCCTGTTGCTTGTCAGTGACTGATCTTCTGCTCGTTGTCTGTAAGAGCTCTATTAGCTCAACCCTAGTCAGTGAGTCATGTTCACCTGTACAGTAGTGCGGATTCCGCTTGCTGCCCGTCAGTGACACCACCTCTTCCCTGTAACACGAAATGTCGTGCTGCTCGTCACATACATCCTGCATGTTTCATGCTCACCAGAGGAACATTTCGTTCATAACACGCAACTGTTTCGTTTTTTAAGGCTCGCTCAGTATCTAGTCCCTCCCCGCAGCGCGTAATTTTGAGACAATTTATTCTTTCTAAATTGTAAGCTTTTGAAATTGCGATGTGGCAGAAATCACGGAGTGAAGCACAAAAAATTGACTTTTATGGCTCACAAATACGTTGAGAAATTACTCGGATTAACGTCGGTTATCGAATGACTTGGAATGACATTTGTAATCAAATTACTCAAATTATCATGTTATTAAATAATCCGTGTTGCGTTTGTAATTAAGTAATTGGAAATACCATACGTTAAGAAAGAACTTAAATTTACACAGGTTACTGTGGTCACTGTGGCCGAGTGGTTAAGAATGCGCCCTTTACGGAAAGGTGTCGGCAGTTCGTCTCCCTGCCGCCCGGTGATTCACCCCGTTGGAAAAAGGGAGAACTCAGCCACAATTCCCAATTCTACCCGGGTGTCGGAAATGGGTACCGGCTTGATAGGGGGTAACCGTCATTGCGTCCTGGTGTTAGTTACAAGGCATTTGAAAAACTATAGTACAAGACGATATGTATCAGGCTTGATTGAATGGAGTAATACATCCTTTACCCTTTACTCAATAATTTAAGTAACACTCAAATGCTACGAAATGACTGGTGAATCCCACATACCAGATCCAGGCCGGGGTGGTGACAACTGTATTACTACGATTAAATAACACGTGTGTCATGACTGTGTTGTACGTCGTGAATAATCTGGGTAAAGTACATTTTTGTAATGCGACCGTTACTGTTATTCTAGCGAAACGGCAACAATGTGCACCCATGAATTTTTAAACATCGAACAATGTGTAACATTCTGAGAAGTATAAGTTTTATACAAAGTTTCCAAGTTCAAAGTTTAAAAAATTTTCAAATGAAAAGAAGGTCAGCGCGAACAACTTTCTCACAGAAGAAAGTAAAAATGTGCGGCTACATCAACCAATTCAAAAAACACAAACGTAGATCTTGCGTACGATAAAAGATCATTTCATCATTTCGTATATCATTTGAATTACACTTGACAATTTCACAACACTTGTAGCACAAAAACAAAGTCCCTACTCCGCTGCATCAGCATCAAATTAAACATGAAATATCCGGACGATCTTTGCCACCATTTGAGTTTGAATCCCGCTTTTAAAATTAGATTACGTGCTCCAAACAAAGCCTCATTTGTTTACGAGGAAGCTCTTCAGTTTTAAAAACCAACTACATTGGCCTGAAATATTAAATTAAAATAAATGCGAGACTTTGCATGAGGTATTATGTTCATCACTGCTCCCCGGGGAGTGTTTAAATGCTTTGAATGCTTTAGTGAGTAATATGACCTTCGCACTTGGGCTGCGGCGGGTTAAACTGGAGTTTAGTATTCAAAACAAATTAAGGTCAATTTCAGAATTTAATTTTGAATGTAACAAACATTGAATGACATCGGGATCTCATTAATTTTGGTTAGGTAATTATGACAATTAAGTTTGTGACTACTGGTCGTTCAGTAGTGTTATGAAAATCCCTTTAGCGAATACCGTTATGGTTCAACACTGACCTCCGAAGGGTTAACATACTGTTCGTTGAGGTGTTTGTTCAGTGAGCGTATTACTGAGTCTTGTTTGTAACGAAGTCTTATACAGTAACATAAATTATAGAATTTAATGAAGTATTATATAGTAACACAACTTACGAACGAAATATTTTATAGGAACTGCACTTATGGGGATTAACGAAGTATTTTATAGGAACTGCACTTATGGGGATTAACGAAGTATTTTATAGGAAAAGCACTTATGGGGATTAACGAAGTATTTTATAGGAACAGCACTTATGGGGATTAACGAAGTATTTTATAGGAACAGCACTTATGGGAATTACCGAAGTATTTTATAGGAACAGTACTTATGGGGATTAACGAAGTATTTTATAGGAAAAGCACTTATGGGAATTAACGAAGTATTTTATAGGAAAAGCCCTTATGGGAATTAACGAAGTATTTTATAGGAACAGCACTTATGGGGATTAACGAAGTCTTTATAGGAAAAGCACTTATGGGAATTGACGAAGTATTTTATAGGAAAAGCACTTATGGGAATTACCGAAGTATTTTATAGGAACAGCAATTATGGGGATTAACGAAGTATTTTATAGGAAAAGCACTTATGGGAATTAACGAAGTATTTTATAGGAACAGCACTTATGAGAATTACCGAAGTATTTTATGGGAACTGCACTTTAGGGATTAACGAAGTATTTTGTAGGAAAAGCACTTATGGGTATTAACGAAATATTTATAGAAAAAGCACTTATGGGAATTCCGTTGCCAGTGATGTCGAAAACGGAACCAGGCACGTAAAAACTTCGGGGGTATCTTTTAACTCATAAAACTAAGCATATTCGAACCACACCTAACCTACCCTCTTCTATCTATATCATGCTAGCCTAACAAAACCTCCTTAAGTAACTTATACCAGCCCACCCTGGGCAATCCTAACTAATCCTAATCCTGCACCCTCCAATAATTAACAATAACTGTTCTAAAAATCTTTCACCCTATGAAAATATTTCACGATTAAGTCCGTTACTCTGTTTCTCCATTCAGCTACTTTTTACTTGTGGATGGTTACATGAATATGCATGATAGGAAACTGTTTCTTCAACTCATTTCAAAGCGTTTTTTTAGTAGAGAATTGTAGCTTCAACTTGTTATTCACACTAGGATTTCTTACGACGCGAGTTTGCTATTTGTGACAAAACGATCTACAATACTAAAGCCTATATAATCGTAATTGACTTTCACCAAACTTTGATATGAAAACATGGTGGCTGAAATGATGAGTAGAAAGCTCCTCGATTCCATTAAGCAGGGGAACCCAACCTTCCTTTGACTTTGTACTCTTTCAGTATTTCGACAGATGGTATACATATATTCATTGTGTATAATGATATTTGAAAAAACTGTTATGTTAGCTGTTGTATAGTGACGTACTGGTGGTATTTATGGGGGGTTCCGGCTGCGGAGATTTATGAGTCTCGCTCGGCATGGTCACATGTATAGATAGGGCATCCGCCTGAAACAGCCGATGAACTCCTGGCGTTTACGAGCGCCGGATAGGTCGGAAGCGACCCTATTGCCCAGCGCCGGAAATATCCATTGTTGCGAACTAGACTTAAGAGCAAGCTGTGTGAACTACAGAGTCAGTCCAATATTAGTAGTCCTGCTGTTTGTTTTGCTATCCTGCTGCCTGGTTTACAGCTAGGCTAACCGATCTAGTTCTGTTCAGTAAACCTTATATCGTGCTGAAAACCACGATATTACAACTGGCGACGAATTTGAAGTGAATTTAAGTGAATTTGAACTTTACAAGTGCTCTGAAGTTAAGATGGCGTATTCTACAGTCAGCTGTCCTCCGTTCGACGTTGAAGTGGAAACAGTGAGTGAATTCTTAGAGCGCTGGAAAGTCCAAAGTGCAGACGCTCTTCAGAAAGCAGGAAATAATGGCGGTAAAAAAGCTAGTATTTTAATTAAAGCTTTGCCTGTAAACATAATCACTGATCTACAACGAAGAATTAAACCTACGTTACTCACTGAGGCCACATATGAGGAACTTGAAGAAAAATTAACACAGCAATTTGAAATCAAAAAATCCATCGTCGGTGCATCGGTTACATTTCTAAATAGAAAACAAGGTGCTAATGAATTCATAGAAAGTTATGCTAAAACGTTAAATGACTTAGCATCTGCATGCAATTATTGTAATTGCTGTCGTGATCGTTTATTGAGAGATGCCTTTGTGGCTGGGCTACATTCAGCGCAAATTCTCAGCGCGGTTCTACAGAAGTGCGATAGCAAGTCCTTCAACGAATGCGTTGAACACGCAAAACTTATCGAACAATTAAGCTCCGACGCTCAAGGTATTATTCGTGAGGATTCATCTTCATCGTTTGTCACTACAGAAAAACTCCCGCCGAACTACATATGCATTCGCTGCGGAACTAAGCAAAAGCATCTTGCAAAGAATTGCTATGCTTTGAAATTGAAATGTCACACATGTGGGAAATTAGGCCACATTTCTAAGGTTTGCAAATCTACACCTGCAGCTCGGCCTCCTTCTGATAAGCCTACACGAAGAAGACCTACACGAGGAGAATTTGACGCAGCTCACACTTACACAGTGCAGCCGGGAAGAAGCGGTTGCTGTGGCAACGTCGGAAGAGAAGACGTGTTAATGAAGAATTCACGGATGCCTCTACAGAAGAAGAACGAAGCTGTTTTGCAAAAACCTGGGAACGAAAGCGGTGACGGTAATCATCTACATGAATGTTCTGATTATTCCCCAAATGATTCTAATTTTTTAGAGTAAACACCACTGTAATTCCCGTCACTAAAGAGCCCACTATGATTGCATGCAACTTAAATAGTAAACCTGTTGAATTCCTGTTGGATAACGGCAGTGCCGTGTCAACTATACGTAAAAGAGATGCAATCAAAGTTGATGCTGTGGTAAATCCTACATGCAGCAAAATTCTCGGGTGCAGTGGTGTCTCGGTAAACCTGCTTGGTCAAGCTTCAGTAACTGTCATGTACCAAAATGTGAGTTTTAATCATAAGTTTCTCATTGTGGAGGATGATATAATCAATTTACTGGGCCGAGATATTTGTTCTAAACCAAACGTAAACGTTGTCATTCCTGACCAATACGACTCCATAAATAAAACGGATTGTCATAGTTTGCCGAAACGTTTGTCGCTAAAATATGACGAATATTTATCATCTGATTCACAGTCTGACGTTAAAGAAACAGTTCATCTTGATGTGTTGCCTAATGCAGTTCCTGTATTTTGTAAAGCACGCCCGGTTCCTGTAAGACTAAGAGACTCTGTCAAAACCGAACTGGAACGCTTGCAGAGTATGGGCAAAATCACCAAAGTGTATGATAGCCAATGGGGATCTCCTACCGTTAATGTTCTAAAGTCGGACGGCAGTGTGAGAATCTGTGGAGATTTTTCAGCCTCCATTAATAATTTTCTGAATCCAGTTCAATCTGTACTACCTGTTATTGATGATGTCATTTCTCAAGTCGGAGACGCTAAGTTTTTCTCAAAAATTGATTTGTCTAACGCGTTTTTGCAAATTCCGTTGGACGAAGAATCAAAGAAAGTTACGACCATTAACACCTCTGAAGGTCTATTTATGTACAATTACTTACCCTATGGTCTACGTGCAAGCCCCGGCATTTTTCAAGCATTTATGAATAGGACTCTTTCTGGCATCGATAACATCATTGTGTACCAGGATGACCTACTCATTTTGACCTCTTCAAATGATGCTCATTTGGAAGTTCTTGACAAGGTCCTGTCTGTCCTAAAAAATCGCTGGAATTCGCTTAAATCTGTCTAAATGTGCCTTTCTAACTGGTCGTGTGTCTTATCTAGGGTACGTTTTCGATAACAAGGGTGTTCACCCTAACTCTGATAAAGTAGAAGCTATTCTCAATGCTCCTGTTCCTAAAAACCTCAAACAGTTGCAAGCGTTCATCGGATTGTGTAACTTCTATAGTCGTTTTGTACCCAACTTTTCTAATGTCATGCATCCTCTGTATTAGCTGCTTAAGAAAAATGTACAGTTCCGGTGGACTCCAGAACAGGATGAAAGTGTCCAGAAAATCAAGGACATCTTTCGTTCGCGTTCGCATAAACCTCTAAAGTTGTTTGATCCCAACCATGAAACTCTTCTTGAAACGGATAGTTCGGGTTATGGAGTTGCTGCCATACTCATGCAACGCGTTAGTCCTTCTCATGATTGGTGTCCGGTTCAATTTGCTTCGAGATCTCTGAATAATACAGAACAAAACTACTCTAACATTGAAAGAGAGAGCCTTAGTGTGGTTTTTGGCGTGGAGAAATTCAAAAAATTTCTACTTGGTGCTAAGTTCATTATCCATAATGATCAAAAACCTCTTTGTAAACTTTTTGCACATAACAAGGGTGTACCTCTCAACTGTTCCGCTCGAATTCAAAGATGGGCTCTCAGACTTTCACAGTTTGACTATGTTTTCAACTATTCGAAAGGTAAATGTAATGTAAATAGCGATTGTCTCAGTAGGCTGCCACTACCCACGACTGTAAAAGAACTAGAACCGTACGAAATGATTTTTGCTGTGAACTCTCTTGATAAAACTCCTGTCACGTGTGAAAATATAAGAACTCAAACTGATATGGATAGCGAACTATGCCAACTTAAACAATACATAAAGTTTGGCATGCCTCCTAAACCTAATCCCAATTTGTCTAAATTTAAGAACGTGCTACCTCAGATGACCATCATGAAAGGTTGTATACTTTATAAAGAACGGGTTTTTATTCTCAAGTCATTGCGTAGTTTAGTCCTTGAAACACTTCATGATGGACATCCTGGCATTTGTAGCATGAAATCGTTGGCCAGATCTGTTATTTGGTTTCCCGGAATGGACAAAACTATTGAAGACATCGTAAAATGTTGTCCCCAATGTCAATAAATCGAGCAAAACCTAAGTCTAGAAATGTAGAATGGCCCACTCCTTCTCGTCCTTTTGAACGCATTCATGTCGATCACTTTTTCTACGAGAATAAAATTGTTTTCATTGCTGTAGATGCATTATCTAAATATATTGAATGTGAAGTGGTACCATCCACGAGTGGGTCAGATACTGTCGATGCGTTGAGAATGATTTTCAGCAGAAACGGGTTGTGTGATGTGCTCGTAAGTGACAATGCATCTAACTTTTCATCTCAAGACTTTAAAGATTTTCTCATTTCCAACGGCATTGAGCACCTCACACCTCCGCCCTACTCTCCAGGAAGCAATGGTCAAGCTGAGAGGGGGGTGAGAGTCATTAAAGACTTGTTGAAAAAACTCTCTTCTTCCGAATCGTTCAAATCCCGTCTATCAAAAGCATTATTTCAATCGCATTGTATTCCGCATAGTGTTACAAAAATTGCTCCCTCTGTAGCGCTGAACAATCTTAAATTTGTTACTTCCAAAGATAGAGTTCATCCTAAATTTTATGTGTCCAGGTCTAAGCCTATGTATGTAACTCAATTTGATGTCGGTGATCATGTTCTCGCTCTGAATTTAAGAAATGGTCCCAAGTGGTTGAAGGGAATTATTGTTAGTAAAGTTGCTGTTAATATCTTTCATGTTCAAATACTAGCATTAAATTTAATCTGGAAGAGACATTCAAATCAGCTGTTGCACAGTAGTTTGGAATCTACCGGGAGTGGGGCAGCAGAGACTCCTGCCTTTCAGCCGGTTAGCTGCTCACCTGGGCAAAATGAACCTCGTAGATCAGGTAGAATAACTAAACCAGTAATACGAATAGGTTGTTGAGTTCCTCCTTCCCTTTGTCATATGTTCATCTAAAGGGAGGGAAGTTGTTGTATAGTGACGTACTGGTGGTATTTATGGGGGGTTCCGGCTGCGGAGATTTTTGAGTCTCGCTCGGCACGGTCACATGTATAGATAGGGCATCCGCCGGAAACAGCCGATGAACCCCTGGCGTTTACGAGCGCCGAATAGGTCGGAAGCGACCCTATTGCCCAGCGCCGGAAATATCCATTGTTGCGAACTAGACTTAAGAGCAAGCTGTGTGAATTACAGAGTCAGTACAATATTAGTTGTCCTGCTGTTCGTTTTGCTATCCTGCTGCCTGGTTTACAGCTAGGCTAACCGATCTACTAGTTCTGTTAAGTAAACCTTATATCGTGCTGAAAACCACGATATTACATTAGCACAGTACGTTAACCCTTCGGAGGTCAGTGTTGAACCATAACAGTGGTCACTAAGAGGATTTTCATAACGCTACTGAACGACCAGTAGTCACAAACTTAATTGTCATAATTACCCAACCAAAAAAACATGAAATCACGACCTGATTCAATGTTTGTTACATTCAAAATTAATTTCTGAAATTGCCTTAATTTTAGTTGAATATTGAACTCCAGTTTAACCCGCCGCAGCCCAAGTGCGAAGGTCAAATTATGCACTAAATCATTGATAGCATCAACCACTCCCCGGGGAGAAGTGATTCATTGGCGCACCCTTAAATATTTGGAAATAAATAACAGTTAAACATAATTCTCCTTCTTCTTGTTAACATTAAGCGTACCCTTTCGTAAAAGCAAATATTCTCTTAGGGGTACACGTACCCAGGCTAGTAACTTCTACCATAGAGGATCCTTAGCCTATGCTATCCCAAGACACAGGACAATGAAGGCTGTTTTTTTCAAAACAGGGCCTAAAATACGGTTATTTAGTGTCATGCATTGCAAGCTCCTTGATTCCATAAACGGTCCCGAACCTATGCTGGTTCAAAATGAAAGAACATGAAAGCTTTTTTCTACAAAGCAGTGCTATAAATATTGTTATTTAGAGTCCTGCATTGCAAGTCCCTCGATTCGATAGAGGACCCCGGACCTATGCTGGTTCAAGAGGAACAATAAAAGCCGTTTTTTCAAAACAGAGCCCTAAATACAGTTATTTGGAAGTTACACTGAGCGAGGCAGTCCTCTCGGAAATTCGAGCTGCTAAATCCGTTAGTCAGCGGCAGCTCCGAAGAATGGCCGAATAAAGTGCCTCCGAAGCCCGTCGTAAACTACAAAAATATAAGCGATGTCTAAAGTTCGAGCCACGTCACATATATGAAGATTATCTCCTGAAGAATATTGAAACGGGCTCACCATAATCTGCACCGATTTATGTATGTCTTAAGCTCCAGTCAAATTATCTGAAGATTCGTGTTCAAAGAACGGTCCAATTTATACAGATTTGTTTGAACTTACGAACGTTTTTAAATTGAATTTTTCGTAGCAGCATAAGGTATATTGGTTTATTTTGCTTTGCACGGCTTAAATTGTTTCAGTTTCAGGCTAAAGTTGCCATGTTTCTGTCTGCCATGAAATAATGAAATTCCACATAAGGATTTCATTGAAAACGAACGCAAAAAGTTCCAGCTTAATTTATCTCATAACTTTTGGTAGGAAATTTTTCAAGCTAAGGGGATGGGAAAAAGCTTCAAAAATTGCATGTTTGAAAGCGTAACATCTGGAATATTTTCTCATTATCTATTAGTTACGTTTAAAAATTTTCGTGTCATACACTCATCGAAATAAAGCCTAGTGAGAATGCTAACATTTTTCTTCGCAAAAATTATATATTGCTAAGAAAGTATCTACTACGTGAGTAGGAAAAGGTAAACAGATTATTCATGAGCAAAATTCATTTTCAATCCAACATTGAAACGAGACTGTGAGAAACATTTGTGAAAATTGACTGCAAGGTAAATATTTCCTTTACAAAATTGATGAATACCTCCTTGACAAAAGAGACAAATACGTTCTCGAATCACAACTTCAATCAACGCCAAACATTACACCTATTACTTCTAATAGAATTGCGATACTATTTAAAACCAATCTTATGAACATTTGCAGCCATCCTAGCTAATTGAACCTCGTCACGTCTTACTTTATTTGCATACCATACAGCATAGGCGTTGCTGTTATGGAAGTTGTAATGAAGAAAAGTTAGTTTACACGAAAAAACGCCTTGCTTTCTTGCAAAAGCCGCCTGGCTTTCATACAAAAGATGCCTTTCTTTCTGACAAAAGATGCCTTGCTTTCTTACAAAAGATGTCTTGCTTTCTTGCAAAAGACGCCTTGCTTTCGTGCAAAAGACGGTTTGCTTTCTTGTAACAGACGCCTTGCTTTCTTACAAAAGATGTCTTTCTTTCTTGCAAAAGACACCTTGCTTTCTTGCAAAAGACGCCTTTTGCTTTCCCGTATGAAACGCTTCTCGACGCCCATATGAGATATTTAGTCTCAATAAAAGCCCATCAGTAACAAAATATAGCCATCGTTTTTCCTATTGTGGATGCTGCTTTCTCTCAAGGTGCGAATTTCCACTAAGTTTCTTCGAGGAAACCGTAAAGATAATAAAACATTTGTTGCTAATGTCAATGGTTGTCAGAGATTACTCAGTAACATCTCACTCGCTCTTCGACCTTTTGTGAGCAACGGAAATATGAAACCTTTTTGAGATGAGCACAAGTAGTCCTAGTTTGAGCAATTATTCTTACGTGCCTGTTCGAATTTTAATGTTAGCACCGTGCCAAAGGTGGATTTTAAAAATTTAGTAGTTTTATATCGAGGTATAAAATAGACCAATTTTTGGACGGTTTAGTAGTGGTTCAACAATTACCTTCGTCACATTTTAATGCATATATAAATGAATAAAATTATTTTAGCCGATATATTTTTTCAACCATAATCAAGCAAAAATTAAAAAAAAATCTAACAAGGAACTGCTTTCTTTCCATTTCAAGACAAAGATTTATGGTGCAGCCACACCTGGCGTTGTGGTAGCAACCACCTCACATATGTTCTCGCAAGTGTTCCCTGCCACACAATCAGCGGCAACTGGGTCAAAGTACGTCCCGGGATTGCATGATCCTTGGGTATAAGAAATGGAGTCACAGAAATAAAAGTTGGTGCAGTTGTATGGGTCCACAACGAGCGTTCCAGGGTAGTTGCACGCCACTTCACAGGCGTCGCAGCAGAGCTCAGGGTCCGTCTGGCACTGGTACCCGTCGAAATAAGGCTTCTCCGGAGCACAATCTGCCTCCACCAGACCGTCTGAAGAACACACCTGGTACTTGCCGCAGTTTCCAGGGTACACCAGTTTAGATATCGTCTCGTAGCAGGTCAGGGAGCAGGTGGGCAGCGGACACACGGGCTCGCAATCGTGTCCTTCGTAAGTGCACTCGCCGTAGTTAGGGTTGTAGAAATATTCAGGCTCGCACACAAACGGAGTGTCTGTGACGTTGCCGTCGTAGAGGCAGCCGTAGTAATTATGGCAGTCCAATGGGTCTGCTATGATAGAGCCGGGTTCTTGTCCTTCGCAGCTGGGCACGCAGTCGTCGCCCAAACATTGCGTCACAAGCTGGAAAATAACAACTCTTCAAGTTTTTGTTGCTGGGTTGTTAAAAAAGAAATGGAGAGGTCGCGTATGTGCGACGGGTTAGTCACAGTGTAAATTATTATAAGAAGGACAAGTATATGTTGGATGACCATTTAAATTAAAATTAAAATAGACCATGTATTCTTTGGTGGACTGTTGAAATTAAAATTAAAACTGTTCAAGTATTTTTTGATGGACAATTGCAATTAAAATCAAAATAGACCAAGTATATGTTGATGGACAGTTAGAAAAGAAATGATGACAAGTCAAATATTTTTTGGAAGACAATTAAGATTAAAATGGAAGTATGTAAAGTGTTTAGTGCCTTATAGTTGAATTAAAATCAAAATTGGTTAAGTATTTGGTGGTGAATAGCTATAGTTAAGCAAATGGCGTTTGGTGAAATATTCACTACCTAATAGTTAAGACAAAATTTTAAAAAGAAAAGTATTCACAGCTATGTGGTTTAAATAATGCAGTAGGACAAGTATTCTTTGGTGTATGGGAGGGGTAAAAATGACAATAAGTGAAGTGTTCATTGGTGAAGAGTTAAAAAGAAACTACAGAAGGTCGAGTATTAATAAGTAGAAAGTGAAAATCGTAAAAAAATAAACTACAAGTTAAGTAATGTGATGTAAACGTCGCTAAAAAGTTAATATATTAAAAATATTATTTGTCAAAAAAATTATTACAAATATTTGTTACAGAGAAGTGAAAACCATAATGAAGTTAGTTCTTGGGAGATTAAAATGTTAAGTAAATAGTGCAGAAAAATAACAAAATACAAACATCAATGGTCTGGACTGACAACCAGAGGTAGACATACAAGTGTGATGTCCCCAAAGTTTCTTTTGAAAATAGTAGTGTACCGTAGTAGTAATATGGCGCAAATCCTCATACTAAGTAGTTTAATTTAAGTTATTACAAAATGATTTGGGGTTTCGTAAGGTTAAAATTTAGCATCTTTGCTCTACGGAGGTCATCGCATGACTAGGTCCTGTTATCGTCGGGTTATGTTCCGTCCTCGAGTGAACCTCGTTTGCGTAACTTCCTTCGTGCGCGTAACTTCCTTCGTGCGTAGAAAAACTTAAAGTAACTATCTTTAGTGTGTGTGTAGGAGCCATTATATTTACGTGGCTAAGCATTTCTACGTCTCAGACTCTTTGGAAAGAGTAGATGGAATTAAAGAGATTCATCATCCACACGAAATTCATCATCTGCGCAAAATTCATCAGCTGTGCAAAGTTCATCATGCGTGCAAAGTTCATCATGCGTGCAAAATTCATCACCAGTGTGAAATTCACCTGAGTAAATTTCATTACCAGCGCAAAATTCATCACCAGTGCGAAATTCACGACCTGAGCAGACACATTTCACTCGACCCACAGAAGTTCTGAGCATCTCTTAGAGCTGGAGTCAGAATCAGTGCAGGGCGCTGCTCTAAATAGGGCAATCCAGGCAATTATTATGTCTAGCAATACTGTAATAGCTATTTCTATTACCAGCCAAGCTGCCCAATAAGATTATTTATAAGTAGGACTGTCCAGACTCTTTTCATTACAGGGCTACTTCCATGCTACTTTTATTTCCTGCGAAACTGCACGGGCAATTTTTTATATCCAGTGAAACTTGCAAGACTATTTTTCATTTCCAGTGAGGCTGTCGAAGCTATTTTTGTTTTTTGTAAGACTCTTCAATTGATATCAAGTTACTGTGAGACTGTCGACGTTGGACTATCATTTTTTGTTTAGTTATGCTTTGCATTTAAAATTTTACAGTCAGCACCAACCCGATTAGACTCGACAATCGGTTGTTCTTTCAAGCACCTCAAATCGCAGACGAAACTACGGCAACAGAGAAAATCATCAAACGCTGAGAACGCCTAGAGGCGAAAAAAAATATTCTGGGCAGCTACTCAATGCCAAATATTTTTTAGTTACGTTTTTGCGTTTGAAAAACTCCAGCATTGGACTTTCATACACAAATTATGTTAATTTCCTCATTAGAATAACGATAAGCTGACGAGAAAATAGATTTGATGCTTATCACAGCGTTCAAGAAAAACTTTGTTCAATAGCAAACCCCAAATTAATGAGGCACAAATTTATCACTACGACTTACCGCTAATGAGGCGATGACAACAAGGAAACGTCGACGAAAAAGCTCCATGACGGAATTTAGAGTAAGAAATGATAGATGGCTATTTTCTTTGTTGCTCTAACTCTGCTCAGTAATAAGTCAGGTTGTTACTATAGTTTTCGAAATAGTTAATGTTTATTCACGGGTTATTAAAACTTAGCTGCAAAGAAAAGTTATTTTTTTATTCATATTCCTGCTCTCGGCTCAACGCTTTATAAATATTAGAACATTAATGAGCGGTCAGTCAAAATGGTTTTGCTAGTAAAACCGGCCAAAATTACGAAAAAAGTTACGATCATTCACAGTTTTGGAAAATATTTGAGTATATTTTTCTGTTAAATTTTCCTCGTTAGATTTTTTTAAAACCACATGAATGTTAGTTTCATGAGAGATCCAATACTACAGAGTGTTTATTTGGGAGGTCTCTTTATGGGATCTTTAAAACAACACGCTAGACTTCATTTAACATGTACTACAATTCTTAAAACGCTTCATATTAGTTAGTGTTGCTGTAAAAAAAGCATGTTTCTTCCAGAATAGGAAACACTTAAAATTGGTTTCAGAACATTATCGGAATACCGACAATGCTGTTAAAAGAAGCAATTTTAATAAAAAATTTAGTATTATTCAGTGGTGTTCAATTCACAGGAGCGCTCGATACTTCGACATTGCTAGGTGCAACTCACGAGAAAAAGATACAACATCATTAGAAAGCTGGAATGCTGAAATGAAATATATATTCCTCTTAGCAACTTCATGATGCATAAAATGGTTAAATGACTTGAAAATATTTAATTTTTATATTTAGAACATCGTATCATGTTGAAAAATATCGTGAGAGATGCATCGAATTTTGTTACTTAAATCAAAATACTTTCTACACCTAAAATAATAATTATTGAAGTGAAAGTGCTAATACTATCAAACTCGAAAAAATAAAAAATGTCAACAGATTCTGATATTGTATAACCCACAACCATATGTCAAAAAATAGTGTTTCAATTTGACTTTAAGACGAACAAATGGAAAAACTCCGGAGTTCCTCATTAAAAAAAATGGCAAAAACACTTATAATTATATATTTTGAACGTGCTGCAAAATATCAGGTTCAATCGAAACTTTCCACTTGCTCCTGCCAGCGAATATCAGTAAATTTTATTTAAACATGTCTTTAAAAGGAAATTTTGTTTGGTATTGACAAACTTAACAGAAAAAACGACAAATTCTGCTTGTGAAGCGACACATTTTCTTTGAAAGCTGGCGAAGAAACTCAAAGAGATGGCAGCTATCATAAAAGAAATGTCAGTAATCGTTAAAGATTTGCCAGCTATCATTAAAGAGATGCCAGCTATCATTATAGAGATGCCACCTATCATTAAAGAGAGATCAGTTATCACTAATTAAAGAGATGCCGGCTATCATTGAGGAAATATCTGCTATAACTAAAGAGATGCCAAGAATCATTTAAGAGATGCTAACAATCATTAAAGAGATGTCTGCTATTATGAAGGAGATGCCACCTTTCATTGCGTGTGCTGGCGAGATCTTGTCACTACTAGGTAGCCATGAGGCAAGATTGTGAGTCGATCATTTTCTAACAAGAATTTTCCAAAAGTGGCATTTTAGAATAAAGACGATTCAACCTAGCACTGCTGCAATGTTGCCAAATGCTGAGTTGTCCATGAAATTAAATTTAACATGAAAAATTAACTACTCGAAGATTTTTGTTCTAGAGAAGCCAACCAGTCAACTCTGATCTTCAGTGCAAGGCGTTGGAGATAAAGAGACGTAATTTATGGGTAAATTTTTCTCAACTTCAAGACACGGCTATTTTTCACGCCCAGTTCATCGTCAAAAAATTTTGATCAGGTCTTATTATGCTTCAAGGTCTTCGTTGCTGAGTTTTTATGGGTAATTACCACTTTGATTAGTGGTTTGATTTTGCTTTGATTTGGTGAGCTTATGATGAGCTATTCCGAAAGCAACCTAAATACAATAGTTTTTCAAACTCATACTCGGAAAACCGATATTAACCACTGGAGAAAAAATGAGCGCTTCTTTCAAAAACGGTCATATATGCATTGTTATAAAATCAATATTCAGATCAATTAGTTGGTACAAATTCCGAAAACACAAGAACATTCACTCGTCAGCAATAACGTGCCCTGAACACAATCAAACTTCTTCTCGCAAAGCGTCACGTGCGTTCACGCAGTGCCGGGGACACCTAACGCAATTTTCTGGGGCAGATTTCCACGAGAAAAGATTGATAACAAATGACTGCGAAACAGCAGCTGCACCCCCCCCCCCCCCCCCCCCAATGTTTGCGATAATATACGTTGCAGATTTAGCCTTCACACTCACCGAGAGCTAAGGCAAAGGAGGGTGGTTGTACATAAGGCTACCCCCAGAGTTCTGCATCGTGATAACTTCGAAGTTAAAGGTAGGAAGCATATATTGTATTTTAAGCTCTAGGAGACTTTGTGTAACTTCGTTCGATACGACGCATCAAGGTAACATTAGTTCCCCTATAATTGTATCCATCATGTGAGCTGCATTCAAATTAAAGGAAAAAAAATAATTGCAACATAGTTAATCGGCAAACTTTTTTAAGTCACACGACAAAATGTACTCTGTAGACCTGCATTTTAATTTAGAACCAATGCTTCTTGGGTCTATGGAGGGAACGTGTGGTCTTTGATAACTCGTTTTAATATGAGTTCGAACTCTGGAAAAATCTCTGCCTCCATGAATGTCATGCAACATTAAAGTGTGATGTCAAAGTTTTCTCTTGCTCCATAGAACGCAGACATTTTATTTTTTTGCCATTAGTTTCGAAAAATTTCTCGTTTTGAGGTCCAATGGTGTTAAACATCAAAGTAGATTTTATAGTCTTCAAAAAGTAACTTGTCTCAGAGCCTTCTATTTTTGAGTAGCTCATTTATAACTAAATCATCGCTCTCAGGCAAAAAACGATCCTTCCAATACGAACGCACACACCAAGCAAGATGCATCACACCAAAGTGAAACTAAACAAAGTTGAAAGTTTGAGCTCTCGCTTTCGTTCCGATAGCACTCTTTGCCTTATTTTCGAAAAAGAGAAAAGTCTGCGTCCAGAAGCCATCCTGGGTCAAGTGATTAGTCACAAACTGCATTATATTTTTTGTACAGGTTGCCAATCATAAGCTGTTTTTTCTATTATTTTACACTTATCTTTATTTACTTATAAACTCACGCATAACATGCATTGCTCACGCTCAGTATTTTCTTTTACTCTTTCTTTTCCCTTTCGGTTGCGACTTGATACAGAAGTATAAAATGAAAGTACTGAGTAGGCCATAACTATAAGAGTTGAGCAACTTTTGGAATGTCGCGTAACAAATAAAGACTCAATCACTGAAAACTTGATCATTGACATCTCAATCTAAATTCCATCTTTTATTACTTCATGAATTTGCATTCAGCAATTTTTAAATCTAAATTTGACCACAATGAGTGACATTGTTTTTTTTTCAAAACAATCAACTACATCGAATAGTTGGCTGCGCAAGACTTGGCTGTACTGACTACTTGTCTTTCTGACTTTGTCGCATATAACCATTTTGGTTATAACCGCCCAATTCTTTCGAGTATTAAATAATAAAGTATTAAAGCAGAATAATGAGTGCTGATTCCAATAGCAAGGTAATAGTAAAACTGCTCATTGTAGTTCAGCCCCTGTATTGTAAATAGTTGTTGAAAAAATCATCATACTTAGTTTAATTCTCGTGAATTCAAACCTCGAGTTAAAAACTACGGCTTCAAACTATAAAAAAATAGGAAATTGAAAAACTATCAACCACCATGTCGAATTTTTGGCTTGACTCTCTACAAATATTCGTTTCTGGCGTTGACGACGGTCATTGAGCAAGTAAATATTTCTAGCTGCCATGAAGTTTAAGTTAAGTAAATTAAGTAAATATTTACAATTAAGTGAATATTTGTAGCCTGCTTGATTTGCTGAATTGTTAGCTGGTCGTGGGGAATATTTCAAAAAACATGTTAATGTTCGTATATTTAACCTCTTGACAATGTTTTCGTACATTGTATCTCTTATATTCGTCACCATTAAATCCAATATATAATGCGTTTCTTTGCAAACATGTAGGCAGAAAAATCAACTCATAGGATTGTGAAACAGAATATATAATAAGTGTCATATTTATCGTACATGAACTTCTGTGAAATAAAAACTAAGGTTGAAAGACATCCATTTCTGCATAAGTAAAATTGCACACTTCGGCGCTGACATGATGGCTTAATGAGAAAAGAACGGATGTTTGGGACAGCCACAAAAGAATAATCATGCGTTCCATTTGATTTTCTAATTTTTCGACCTGGCGAAACTGTTCAAGTTCAACAAGCGTTAAAATACGAAGAGTGTTCTATTTGAGGTATTTTTGTATCAATAAAAGGGAATGAACCAATACCACATAATGGGATCACGAATTAGCCTTCAGAAGGAAGGAGAAGAAGGTGAAATAATCACAACTTTTCCAGACAAAGTTCAAATCGGACAATAATCATTCGCAGCAACTTGTGTTACAATCATAATTACGTTAGTTCGCAATGATGATGACTATAAGTTAATCAGTTCAATTTTAATTTTAAAATATGTTTTTTTCAGCAGGGCAGAAGAACAATGAACAGAACGCTGCTCTCACGGCTGATGCGCTTCGGTGCTTTTCTGGCTGTAAGTTTTTTTTTGCTGCATGAATAATATTTTTTTCAAACTTACATCTTGGGATGAGAGATGGTGTTGTGGAAATCTAAAGTTACCAACTTCATCCTTATACTTGTTTTGTAGTATGTTCGCATACTGAATCAGATTTGACATCTGAACACTTATGCTTATTTTTATAAAATATTTGTGCCTCTATTTATTCTTATATCTCGTAAATAATATCCACCTCACAATCCATTATCTTTTTTGTGTATGTTTACGTGCTAGAAGTTTGATTCAAACAGAAAATCTACCTTGAAAAGCTAACAAAATTCTAGAAATCCTACACATCTGTACTGCCTCAAAACATATTTTGAAGCAGAAATCCAGCAAATTGTAGTTGGTGGTGGTAGTAGTAGTAGTAGTGGTGGTAGTAGTAGTGGTGGTAGCGGTGGTAGGGGTGATACAGGTGGTAGGGGTGGCGGCGGTGGTGCAATAAGACCTCACCAGCACCGCGATGAACAGCCTGCGTAATCGTGTTGATTCTTGTATACGCTTAGCGCAGCGGTGCATAAAGAATATTGTGTTCTATAAAATAATTAAAATAACATTAGCATCTCATAAATGTTTGTTTTTTGAAACCTGTCCGATATTGCGAGTTATTAGAGATTCTTTAATGACCTATGTTCAAAAAATCATTCTTTATTATAATTAAACATTACTTTTCAGTACACTTAAAAATCATAATTTATTACAATTAATACAAGTTCCTTTTTACTACAATCAAAAAATCACTTTTTATTACAACTAAAAATCACTTCTTATTACTACTGAAAACCATTTTTTGCTACAATTGAAAATCACTCGTTATTACCATGAACGAACATTTTCTGCAGCTGCTATCAAGTTGTGCGGGTGACGACTGCGCGGCGAGCTGTGCAGGGAAAGATCCAGGCGACACTGTGCAAAACCCGCAGGACTGCCACCAGTACTACGGGTGTCTCGCTGACGGCAACACCACCGACACGCCTTTCACCTGCAGCGACGGTTACTACTACGACACCTACTATGAAGGTTGCTCCTACGAATTTGATGATCCGTGTAAATCAAAATGCCCGTTGCTAGGTTGTTCTTTGACGTGCCAGGAGGGTTCAGTTTTCCTCGCATATCCTGGAGATTGTACCAAATATAGAGTGTGTACTCCGGATGGTGGTTTGGCTGATGTTCAGTGTTCTTCAGAAGTGCCCTACTTCGATGGTACTAAATGCCAGACTGATCCTACTCAGTGTTGTGATCCATGCGCCATCAAGTGTAACTCTGGAGGCACTGAGATAGTGGATCCGTACGATTGTCACCGCTTCTACTTCTGTGACAATTTCAATTCGTACATCCAGAGTTCTTGTGAAATAGGCATGCACTTCGATCCAATCGAAGCGAAATGTGTCTCTGGAATACAGTGTGAGAACACGTGTCCTCTTTCTCAGTCTACCTCGACCGTTACGACTACTCAAACAACCACCTCTGCCACCACTACTGCCCCTGCCACTACCACTTCCGCCCCTCCCACCACTACCGCCCCTGCCCCCACTACCACCACCACCACCACCACCACAAAACCTGATAAAGTTTAGAAAATCAGTAAAACGCCATTTTATTCATGGTATATGAGTTTGAACCCAAACGCAGTCAAAGTTCAAGATAGGTTGTTTATAATTCTTTTTCGATTTTTAACTAATAACTAAGCACATTAAACAGTTGGTGTAATTTTTGTAACAGCTCTCTCGCAAAGAAAAATGATCAAATTAATACATATTGCGCTACAATAGTTGACTTCAGTCATTCATCCTTAAGTGCTAAGACTGTTTTATTTACTATTAAGTACTGAAATTGGTTTACTCTCAGTCACTAAAAGTGAAATATCCTCTATTTACGAAAAAGGAAAAAAATAGTGAGTGCCGAACATCAAAAGTTGTTTATCGCATAAGCAAAATAGTTATAAGCATAAATACTCAATGATTTTTAAAACTGTCTTTGGTTTTGTTCAAGCATAAAAACTCAATGATTTTTATTCTTTCCACTACATTTTCCACTACTTAAAATATCCATAAAAATGTACCAAAAACGTATATATCGTCTTTTCCATAGGAAATAGTGCCTAAATTGAAAAAATTATTTGAGTAAAATGTGTTTGTTTTCAACAAATACATATACTGGCCAAGTTTCAAACGTATCGCATCAGATTTTGCAAATCACTGAAGTGATCCCCCCATAAGCGTATATAGACTATTGAAAATTGAAATTATCGGAAGTTAAATTAAATTGAATTTAAATTTTGTTGGATTTTTAGAGTTTTAACCACCCGACCAAGCGGAGATTAAATTAAAGTAAATTTTCCACTTAAGGGGAGAATACCCCCATGAATGGTAAATTTTGCCAGCTATTGATTTTAGCAGCTGTAGGAAGAATAAGATTTCAGGTACATCCTGTGAAAAAATGAAGTTTGTACGTTCGCTCTTTCGCCCGCTACGGAGGTTTGAAGTATGGGGGGGGGAGGGGGAGCTGTTTTTTCATCATGTTACACCTCCCTTTTGCTGTTTCTTCACGGCGCGACGCTGCTATGTCCTCTTCTATGTCTCGTAATTACTGAATAATGATTTCAAGAGTCCTGGCTGACCCAAAAAATAATAATAAAGAAAAATTGAGATTGTTTATGTTACTTTGTTTACCTTTTTTAGAGGATCGAAATGTGGGGTTTCAAAATGCATCTTCTCCTACAGTTTTTGAGCTACAGTGATGATTTTTGTATCATTGGATGCAAAAAGACGTGGGCATTCCAAAAACTAAAATGGCAATTCAAAATTCATTTTCGATCAAAAGTTATGACGTCATAAAATACATAAATCCACAGAAACATGATCTACAGAAACATGAAAGCTATGAACAAATCTCTAATTTCCTAAATGCCTTTCATTCTAAATCCTTCCTTTCGATCATCACAAAGCCTACACGAATATCCTCAGAATCTGCTACGCTGCTTGGCGATACATATCTTTATGACAGACCCAACTAATTTTCTTGCTGGAATAATTAATTCTGACTTGTCAGATCATTTTCCAGTTTTTCTTATTAAGAAAAATGTCTATAGTAATTGCACCCAACCACGGGGTGAAACTTGCTCATATCGTGAAGTAAACGAATCAAATTTAGAAGAAATGCGCACCGTTCTGAAAGAATCAATGCCAACATTGCCCACCTCTCAACAAAACAAAAATGCAAGGAACATTGATGAAGCAGTAATAAAGTTGACTGAAACTATAATGACCGCATACAACCAGTGTTGCCCAAGTGTAACTTGTAATGTTACACCGAAAAATAAACAACAACAGCCCTGGATTACTGGAGACATCATGATAAATATAAAAAAACGTCAAGCTTATCTAGCCCTCCTTTGCGAAGGGTGAATATCTAGAGAAAGATACATAGGCGCCAGAAAATAACTCCGCACTGCCTTATTTTTTATTATATTTTAAATTATAGCAAAAATAACTAATCATTTGAATCAAACTTTACACCATAAAATTCTACGCCTTTTAATCTATAGATATGCATTCTCATATTTATTTTTCTGCCACCCAGTAATTGTGTAGGCATCATTTTATAGGAAATGTAAAAAGTGTGCAGGACAAAAAGAAACTCCGCATGTTAGGATTTAGATGTAAATATGCTACAGTGTCCGCTTTTAAGCTGTAATCGAGCATTTGTAATTGTTATCAATGCTAGAGAAGACCATAAAGTGCTAAAATCTTAAAAAAATTTTAGTCATGCCTCGTTTTTCCGTTGATAACCGCAATTAAACTATACAATGGAATATCCAACAGTGAAATTGGTCGTTGATAGAATTGTGACGAAAAAACCGTCCGGCTAACATTGCAAAAGCATCAAAAGACAGGCAGCGTTCATGACATCCCAAAATGTGAACGTCCAAGGGTGACATCGGCCAGAGAAGATCATGCCATTAAGATCCGGAGTCTTCGCAACAGATTCGAAAGTGCCCCAGAGCTGCTTAAAGAATGTGGTCTTATTGAAAAGTGCTCTGCGTCAACTGTCAAGAATCGGCTGAAAGAGTTTAGCTAAGGGGATGCATTGCCAGATGTAAACCAATGATATCCGCAAAGAACAGAAAGCGTCGCTTGAATTTCACTAAGAGCCATGAAGAAACAGACGCTTTTTTCTGGAGCAAAGTTCTGTTTAGTGATGAATGCAAATTCAATAGGCTTGGAAGTGATGGCAAGCAATACGTTAGACGCTACAAGGGCGAAGAATTTAAACCCAGGTGTACAGTATCGACGCTGCAAGGTGTTGGTGGATCTGTGATGGTCTGGGGTGTCATCAGTGTGTATGGTCCCGGGCGTCTAGTCAGGCTGGAAAATGGTTAATTCCGGGAAATACCTCCAAATGCTGGGACAACACTTTATTGATTATTTTGAACGTCTTCCAAATGAAGAATGCATTTTTATGCAGGATAATGCACCTATCCACACGGCTCACAATGTGGAAAACTTTCTTTGGGAGCGCAATATCCCCTGTTTGAATTGGCCTGCTCAATCTCCAAACCTTAATCCTATTGAGAATGTTTGGCATAACATCAAGCACAAACTACGGCACGATAACATTAGAAATTTGGAAGAACTTTGGGGTAAAATATAAGAGGAGTGGGACTGTCTGGATCAAGAGTATTGCCGTAGGTTGATCGAGGGCATGCCGAAGAGATTGAGGGCTGTTAAGGCACAGAAAGGTTATGCCACTAAACATTCACCTAATGAATGTGATAAATCACCAGAATTGTTCAATATTGTTCTTTAATTGAAGTTTTTTTGTTGTGCGGAGTTTCTTCTTGTCCTGCGGACTTTGTCCATTCCATATAAAATTACGCCTACACAGTTACTGGGTGGCAGAAAAATAAATTTGAGAATGCATATCTATCGATTAAAAGGCGTAGAATTTCATGGAGAAAAAATTGCTTCAAATGATTAGTTATGTTTGCTATAATTTAAAATATAATAAAAAATAAGGCAGTGCGGAGTTACTTTCTGGCGCCTATGTATAACCGACTCAGAAACTATGTGACAAACCAGATAAGGACATCAAAAAAGAGTTACTTTACACTCAAGTTTACTCAATTTAAAGCTGACGTTAAAAAGACTTGGCGCCTCCTTAACTCTTGCTATAAACCGAGTTACGCCGAAAAAATAAAATTCAATATGCTGTTCAAGATATTGTAAAATACCATGAGAAGAAAGAAATTGCTAATCTCTTCAACAATTTCTTCGTAAACGTAGGGAAAACTATAGCTGAGGGAATTCTAAGTGAACCTACTGATCACCTGGAATTCATGGATCACATTCGAAAACACAACTCCTTTTTCTTTACGCCTACCAACTCTTCCCATGTAATTGCATGCATAAATAATCTGAACAATATATCAAGTGGGTTACATGTGTTTTCTCCAAAATACTTAAAATTTTTGCTGAAATTGTAGCCCCGCTGAAATCCAATATTATAAGCCAGTCTCTTTTCCTAGGCACTTTCCCGAACTCCCTCAAAGTTGCTAGAGTAACCGCTATATTTAAAAATGGTGAAAAACCTGTGTAAACAATTATCGACCTATCTCCGTGCTACCAATTATTAGTGAGGTATTCGAGGAAATTGTGTACAAAAAAGTGTACTCATATTTTGAACAAAAATCATTTCTCTATGATAAACAATACGGCTTTTGCTCTAAATAATCAACAACACAGGCTATATTAGACCATTTGCAATTCCTTTATTCTGATATAGATGAAGGAAAGCCTGTCTTCTCTGTATTTCTTGACTTTTGAAAAGCATTCGATTGTGTAAATCATAACATATTACTGTCGAAACTACACTGTTATGGCAATCGATGGGCTGCTCATGATTGGTTCAGATCATACCTAACAAATCGGAAACAATACGTTGTCATTGACGATTCAAAATCGGACCCACAGACAATTAGCCACGGAGTTCCACAAGGATCTGTCCTTGGGCCTCTCCTATTTCTGATATTTATCAATAATATTGTCAAATCTACATCATTTTTTCAAATTTTGATGACAGTACGCTTTCTGTGCTCCTTGCAAACCGAAATCCCACTCTGATTACGGAGAGTATAAATAATGAACTCAATAAGGTTTCATTGAGGCTTAAAAGCTAACAAAATAAGGTTTAAGATCTATAAAAAAAATACATTACATATTATACAAGAAAAAATTTATCTCCCACGGATTAAAATTGGCGAAGATGAAATCGAAGAAACCAACTCATGTATGTTCCTGGGCATCATAATAGGTAAACGTCTGACCTTCAAAGAACACATCGCTCATATTAGTACTTAATTATCAAAATCCATCAGAATTCTAAATAAAGTTAAAAATTTCCTACCTGAAACAGCTTTACAAATGCTCTACCGAACGCTCATTTCACCATACTTGCAATACGGAATAAAAGCATGGCACGGAACTGATAAAAATAAAATCAACATACTTTTTACTCTGCAAAAAAGAGCCATCAGAGCGGTAAAGAATCTAGAATAGAATGCTCACACAAATGATTAATTCAAAAATTTGCAAACACTCAAGCATTCGGATCTCTACAAAATCTCCATTTCTAATTTCATTTAAAAAACATTAACAAATGATGGCGACAATAGCCAAAAAAATAATTATCTACTGCACAAACTGGTCATCGCGAACCCGAAATAGAAGTAAATTCATGCTTCCTTATTATTCGACGGCACGGTCGCAAAACAGTATCCTCTTCGTCGAAACTAAAACTTGGAACTCAATCCCTGCGGATACCCGTCAAAGTAATTCTTACAAGGTATTCAAAAGAAAGCTTGAGTCTCACTTCCAATCAGAGTACCAGTCGTGTAAGATCACCAAGTCAAATCTTGTCTCCTAGATGACTGGTCCTAATAATGTAATTTGCCTTGGTTAATATCGCTGATCTTCAGCCTGCTCTCAAATCGTTTATCGAATACGCTGTTAAATCTAGTCCATATGAACTATATTGTAAAATGAAGCATCTAATATCGAGTTCATTATTTCATCGATCAGTCTAATGCGAAACCATGTTAAGTGAATTAGGTTAAACATTATTGTACACCTTAGAATAACTTTGCTGGTAGGATGCCCTAGAAGTCGCTGAACTTATTCGGGCCTACAGGTAGCTATACTCAAATTTGACCATTGTACTAAACTTAATTAAGAAACATTCTACCTCTGTATCATTTGTGGTAAATAAATTGTTTAAATTGTTTAAATTTTTTATGTCAACTCTGATTTTCAGTTCAAGGCATTGAAGAAGAAGAGGCGTAAATTAAGCTTAGATTTTTCTTGAATTTGAAACACGGTTAATTTTTACGCGTTAGTCATAAGGCCAAAAATTCTGATCATACCTCAATATCTTTCAATGTCGTTCACTGCTGAATTTTTAGTGGTAATTACCACTTTGCTTGGTAGTTTGAGTTTGCTTTTGGTGAGATTTTGATAAGCTAATCCGAAAGCAACCTGAATACAATTGTTTTTCAAACTTTCACCCGGAAAACCGATATTAATCACTGTTAAAAAATTGAGCGATTTATTTAAAAATTATCTTTTCGCATGACAATTTAACATTCACAATATTTACAAGAGAATCAGGAATTAATATTCAGTTTAACTAGTTGGTACACATTCAGAAAGCACAGAAGAATATTCTCTCGTCAGTAATAGCATGAAGTAACCACAATCAAACTTCTTCTAGCAATGCGTCACATGCGTTCACACCGAGCCGGGAACACCTAACACAATCGTCTGCCACAGATTTTCACTAGAAAAGATTGATAACAAATGCCTGCGAAACAGCAGCTGCTCCCCCCCAATGTTTGCGATAATATACGTTGCAGATTTAGCCTTCACACTCATCGACAGCTAAGGCAAAGGAGAGTGGTTGTACATAAGGCTGCCACCAGAGTTCTGTATTGTGATAACTTCGAAGTTTAAGGTAAGAAATGTACATTGGATTTTCAGCCCCAGGAGACTGTGTAACTTGGTTTGACATGAAGCATCGACGTAACGGTAGTTCCCATACACTAATGTTATTTTCTTCTTCATGTAAGCTACTTTCAAATTAAGTGAAAAAGAGACTGGTTGCAACATAGTTAAGTGGCAAACTTTTTAATTCACACGATAAAATGTACTCTGAATACCTACATTTTAATTGAGAACCAATGCTTCTTAGGTCTATGGCGGGAACGAGTGGTCTTTTATGACTCGTTTTAAATATGAGTTCAAACTCTGGAAAATCTCTGCCTCCATGAATGTCATGCAACATTAAAGTGTGATGTCGAAGTTTTTTTTTTTTGCTCCATAGAACGCAGATAGAATTTGTCGAATTTTTTGCTACTAGTTTCCATATATTTCTCGTTTTGGGGTCCAATGGTGTTTAACATCAAGGTATATTTTACAATCTTGACGAAGTAACGTGTCTTAGAGCTGTTCATTTTTGAGTGACTCGTTTATAACTAAATCATCGCTCTCAGGCAAAAAACGATCCTTCCAAGACGAACGCACCCACAAATCAAGATGCCTCACCAAAGTGAAACTGAACGTAGTTAAAGGTCTGAGATTTGATCTCGTCTTTGTTCAGATTTTGAATTTTGGCTTGTTTTCGAAAAAGATGAAAATCTAGGTTCAGTATCATCCCGCGTTAAGCTGATAGTCGCAAACTACATCTTTCACTTTCTTGCCCAGAATGCAAATCATGAGCTGTTTGTTTTCCTTTCTGTTGTCTTTCAATTACATTTATTCAATTTGTTTTCCCTTTCCGTTGCGACTTGAGCCATACGTATAAAAAGAAAGTACTGAATAGGCCATAGGAGTTGCATAACTTTTAGAATGTAGCGTAACAAATAAAAACTCAATCACTGAAAACCAGTTCATTTACATTCCAAACTAAATTCTATCTTTCACTGTGTCATAAAGTCGTATTTAGCAATTATAAACCTAAATTTTTTCCCGAATAATAAATTTTTTTTCAAACCAACAAACTACATTGAAAAGTAAACTGCGCAAGAATCGACAGCGCTGACTACTTGCCTTTCTGAGTTTGCTGCATATAACCGTCTTGGCTTACTATTTTGTTTGCCGCCCAATGCATTCGAACTTGTTATTATAAAGTAGTAAAGCAAAAATAATAAGCGCTGATTCCAATAGTAAGGTAATATCATAGCAAAACTGCGCATGGTAGTTCAGCTCCTGTATTGGGAATATTTGGTGAAAAAATCATCATGCCGTGTTTAATTTTCGTAAATTTCAGCCTCATCTTGCAATTAATACATATTAGACCTACATCTTCAGAATATAGGAAATAAGGAAATGGAAACAAGCCCAACCATCAAGTTGAATTTTTTGCTTGAAAAGTTCGCTACAATTGTGTTGAAAACGATTATTGAACAGGTAATATGTTGCAGTAGTCTGCAATCAAGTTGAATTTTTTTCTTGCTTTAATACATTGTTGGCTGCTCGTGTGGAATATATTCCATGAACATGTTAATATTTGTACATTGAAACACTTGATTATGACAATGTACAGCATATCTCTTTCATCCGTTATCATTATTTCCATTATATAATGAGTATCTTTGCACACATGTTGGCATGAAGAACAACTCACATGATTTTGAACTAGTATGTTCAAGAAGTATCTTATTTATCGAATATGAACAGAACTCAAATAATTATTAAGATAGAAAGACATCCATCCCAGAAAAAGTAAAATTTTACCCTACGTCGTTGACATGATGGCTTGATGAGAAACGAACGGATGTTTGACAGGGTCACTAAAGACAGATCATGCATTCCATTTGAGGTATTTTAGGAATAGTAAAAGGTAAGTAAATAGAAGGGAATAAAACGATGTCAGTTGGTGGGATCAACAATTAACTTAAATAGGGAGAAGAAGAAAATAAAATCAATGCTGTCCCAGAAAACGTTCAGATCGCCCAATTTTGATGACTGCCATCGACGCGGTTCGCGATTATAATTCCGTTAGTTACGCATTGATTTGCTGCTGCGCAGAGGATGTGTTAATTGGAATACTTAGGGAAAACGAACGCACAGACTTCAACGCAGCAGCTGTTCCTGGAGAGGCGCAAGCTGTATTCTGAGACTAAACAGGAAGCCGCGCAGTGACGCACTATAGCCAGGCGTGATAGATTCTTGGAAGATTGCAGTTGAGGAAACTGCAATATGGTCGGGCCCGCTGCGTTGGTACCTCAGGACGTTTCAGCGTGGGTAAGGCGTCCGGCCATAAATGGGTGGGCAGCTGAAGCCCCTTACGGGGTTTGGCTGCCCAGTGTGTTCGAATGTACTGTAGGCTAGTATGTACAAAATTTCAATGTAATTATAACCATGATCATATAAACTTGATGTTAATCTTACGAGGTAAATCGGAAAAGCCTGATACTGATTAAATTATGTGACCTTCGGTGCGATATAGTCTGAATAACTGAAGCGCCAGTAAACCCATGCTACTACTACACATTGATGAGGACATTAAGTTAGCCAAATGAATTTTAATTTAAAAAAACTCTTTTTCAGCATAGCAAGGGAACAATGAAGACAACGCTGGTCTCACGGCTGATGCGCTTCGGTGCTTTTCTTGCTGTAAGTTTTTTTGCATGCGTAGCTTTATTTGGAAATTGGTACTTTTTGATGGAAAAAGCGTTGTAAAAACCTGAAATTTAGCAATTTCACACCAATACTTATTTTACAGTATGTTTGCATGTTCATTTAAATTTTGCAACTCTTTACTTACGCCTTTTTTTGTAATACATTTGTGTCTCTATTCATTCATACTTCTGGTAAATTACATCCATCTCACAATCCACTTTTTTCTTGCTTGTATTTACGCGTTACAAGTTTGCATCAAATAGAAAGTCTACCGTGAAAAACCTGTAAATCTGCACTTCCTCAAGACCACTGGCCACGCCAGCCGAAAAGTTCGTGGTGCCAGACATTAATCATCAGCAATTTTGTTATTCTTTTACTTAAAACGGCGACTGAAACTGGCCCCCAGCTCAAAATTTCGGGGAGGCCATGGCCCTCGTGGCCATGAACTGCGTTGTGTTCAAAAGTCAATAAAATAAAGCTGGCATTTTTCAGGGCTGCATAAACAATATTAGGTTTTTGAAATCTGTCCGATATTGCAGGAGTTGTTACAGATTCTTCCAGGACCTAAGTTCAAAAATCCTGCATTATTGCAATTAGGAATCACTTTTTATTGCAATGAAAAATCCTTCATTATAATTACGAATCACTTTTAATTAAAACTAAAAATCACTTTTTATTCCAATTAGCAATCACTCCTTATTATAAATAAAAATCACTTCATGTTGAAATTAAAAATCACTTCATATTGCAATTAAAAATCACTTTTTATTCCAATTGATACAAATCACTTGTACAAATAAAAATTACTTATCAATCCTATAAAAAATCGCTTCTTATTAAAATCAAAAATGTCGCCTTATTACCATGAACGAACAATTTCTGCAGCTGCTATCAAGCTGTGCGGGTGACAACTGCGCGGCGAGCTGTGAAGGGAAAGATCCAGGCGACACGGTGCAAAACCCGCAGGACTGCCACCAGTACTACGGGTGTCTCGCTGACGGCAATACCACCGACACGCCTTTCACTTGCAGCGAGGGCAGCTACTACGACACCGGCTTTGAAGATTGCTTCTCAGAATTTGGTGATCCTTGTCAATCGAAATGCACGCTGCTAAGTGGTTCTGGTTGTTCTTTGACGTGCCAGGAGGGTTCAGTTTTCCTAGGATATCCTGGAGATTGTACCAAATACAGAGTGTGTACTCCGGATGGAGGTTTGGTTGACGCTCAGTGTTCTTCAGAAGTGCCCTACTTCGATGGTGATAAATGCCAGACTGATCCTACTCAGTGTTGTGATCCATGCGTCATCAAGTGTAACTCTGGAGGCACTGAGATAGTGGATCCGTACGATTGTCACCGCTTCTACTTCTGTGACAATTTCAATTCGTACATCCAGAGCTCTTGTGAAATAGGCATGCACTTCGATCCAATCGAAGCGAAATGTGTCTCTGGAATACAGTGTGAGAACACGTGTCCTCTTTCTCAGTCTACCTCGACCGTTACGACTATTCAATCAACCACCCCTGCCACCACTACCGCCCCTACCAGCACTACAGCCCCTACCACCACTACCGCCCATACCAGCACTACCGCCCCTGCCACCACTACTACCACTACCACCACAACCAAAAAATCTGATAAAGTTTAAAAAATCAGTAAAATACCATTTCACTCAGGATTTATGAGTTCGACCTCAAATGCAGTCAAAGGTCGAAATAGGTTGTTTATATTTCTTTTTCGATTTATAAATAACATCTGAGCACATTCAAATTGTTTGTGTAATTTTTGTGTAAGCTCTTTCGCAACGAAAATTGATGAAATTAATGCATATTGCTCTACAAATGTTGACTTCAGTCATTCATCCTTAAGTGCTAAAACTGGTTTATTTACTCTTAAGTACTGAAATTGGTTTACTCGCAGTCACTACAAGTGAAATACCCATGATTTACGAAAATGAAAAAATTAGTGAGTGCCGAACATCAAAAGTTGTTTATTAATGGGTCTGAGATGGAAAAAGAGCTAAACTACGGTGAATTATCTCGAGTGGTGAACATTCAAAAGGACGACCACAGATGTAAAGATCTTACACATATACAACACCCTTGCACACACCAGTAAAATCCTATAATTTGGCATAGTGTAAGCGATTTTCATGGTGAGAAAGCATGAATAAATTCAAGTTTCTACTATAGACGCTGAAGTTTCAAGTTTCTATAAATAGACACTGAAAAATAAATTTCAAGTTCCTACAAATACTTTCAAGTTTCAACCGATCAAATTGGGTCTTGTCTCCGTAAGCTCGTGTGACAACACACTAGTGAAGACTGCGAGCTCATGTTTCTGACATGTACACATTGAGTTGAATAGTGTAGTGTTGCAATGCACTTCGTAAAATATTTTAGGCTTCAAAAATAGTTAACAATCAATTATAAAACAATAAGCGGCGAAATTATTCGTGCACCCCTCATCTTTCCAAACTCGTCAGTGAGACCACCTCTCGTCTGTAACTCGACAACGACCCATGTTGTGACGCTCGTCACATATTTCCCGCATGGCTCATGCTCGCCAGTGGCACATTTTGTTCTCGACACTCCCAACTTTCGTTTTTTAAAGCTCGCACAGTAGCTATCAAGTACAACCTCGCTGCGCGTTAATTTGAAAGAACAATTAATTCTAAATTATAAGCTTTTGAAATTGCCAAGTGGCAGAAATTACTGAATGAAGAACAAAAAATTGACTTCCATGGCTCACATGTACGTTGAGAAATTACTCAGATTAACATCTCTTTTCGAATAACTCGGAATGACATTTGTAATTAAAATACCCAAATTGACAAATGTTGTTAAATAATCCGTGTTACGTTTGTAGTTAAATAATTGGAATTACCTTACGTTCCGAAATAAGTGAAATTAACATAGGTTACTGTGGTCACTGTGGTCGTCACCGTGGCCGAGAGGTTAAGAACGCTCCCTTCATGGCAAGGTATCGGCAGTTCGTATCCCTGCAGTGCCGCCCGGTGATTTCTCCCGTTGGAAAAAGGGTGAATTCAGTCACAATTCCCCACCCTACCCAGGTATCGGAAATGGGTACCGGCTTGAACGGGGGTAACCGTCATTGCGTCCTGGTGTTGGTTATAAGGCATTTGAAAAACCAAAGTACATGACGATATATATCGGGCTTGATTGAATGGAGTAATGCCCCCTTTACAATTTACTCAATAATTTAGAGTAACATTCAAATAATATGAAATGACAGATGAATCTTACATGCAAGATCCGGGGTGGTGCAAACTTTATTATTATGATTAAATTACGCGTGTGTCATGAATGTGTTGTACGTCGTGAATAATCTGGGTGAAGTACATTTTTGTGATGCGACTATTACAGTTGTTCTCGCAAAACGGCAACAATGTGCACCCTAGAATTTTTTAACATTGAACAATGTTTACCATTTTAAAAAGTATAAGCTTGATACAGAGTTTCCAAGCATCAAGTTTGAAAAATTTTCAAACGAGAAGTTCCGCGCAAACTACTTTTTTACAGAAGGAAGTCAAAATGTGTAGCTACATTAACTAATTCAAAAAAACACATTTGTAGATCTTGTGTACGATAAAAGATCATTTCATCGTTTCGTATATCATTTGAACTACACTTGACAATTTCACAACACCTGTATCACAAGAAGAAAGTCCCTACTCCGCTGCATCAGCATCAAATTAAACATGAAATGTCCGGATGATCTCTGCCACCATTTGAGTTTGAATCCCGCGTTTAATATTGGATTACCCGATCCAAACAAAGCCTCATTTGTTTACGAGAAAGCTCTTCAGTTTCAATAACGAACTCCATGGCCTCAGATATTAAATTAAAATAAATGCGAGACTTCGGATGAAGTATTATGTTCATCACTTCTCCTCTTTGAGCTTTTGATGAGCTAGAAGTTTAAGTATCATATTTATCGTACATGAAATGAATGCTTTAGTGAGTAATATGACCTTCGCACTTGGGCTGCGGCGAGCTAAGCTGGTGTTCAATATTCAACTCAAATTAATGTCAATTACAGTCATTAATTTTTAATATAACAAACATTGAATGAGGTCGTACTTCCATTTTTTTTATCAAATATGTATGAAAATTGGGTTTGTGACTACTGCTCGGTCATCAGTCTTTTTTTATTGGGCTTTGTTTTTAACGAAGTCTTATACAGGGTCTCGGAAAATTCAGCGCAAATATTTTAACCACAAGTAAAGTAATGATAGCTGTACTCTGTGGTGTCATTATTTAGGCAAAATTCCTTTTTTTAAGTTACAGCGTTTTTAATTTCCATTCCGGCAAACAATTTTCGCAGTAAAAATTTCATCTTTTAACAGATTTTGATGAAAATTAGTAGTAAAATAAATATTTTACTGCTCTATGTGCACATGTCAAAATTTGAAAAAAGATAAGGATAACAAGGAAAATGACGTTCAAATCAAAATAGGCTACACAAATTAATAGTCACAATTATAAAAAAACGAGAAACTTACAATAGAAGCAGGTTTTAAAACCTTTCAAATGTTGTAATGAATGACAAAAATAATAAGATTTAGTGCATTTGCTATGGGCAAAACTGATGTAAGTTCACCAGTATTGACACACACCCAAATGTTACCCTGTCACTGTGCCAGATAGGCATGGCTAGACGAATGTGAATGCAGTGGTAAGTGGATTTTACTACATATGAGGAGAATATTTTAGTACAACACTAGTTGTAACATTTAGAGTTATTGACCAAGGGGAAATTTACATACATTATGTATGTAGTTAAAATCCAATGATTAGAAAACCACACCTAAAACCTATTCTAGGTACGTTTTCTCTTATTTCGTCATTTCATTGAGTAATCACGGCTTTAAAACCCTAATAAGGTTCATTGCATTTGCAACTGTGTCGCTAATATTTAAAAAAATTAATATTTGTAAATAAATGAAGATATGAAAAAAGGGCTCTGAAAGAAAGTGAATGAGTAATTTCACAGGACAAAATTTGTGTTTTTAAAGTTTACAGACCGGAACAAATTATTAGCTTCGAAGAAAGTTTTTTCCGCTGGAGGATTGGTTGCTCATTATTTCAATTCTGGACTTCATTGCGTTAAAAGTAACACTGCCAACTGCCCAACCATACAACGATTCGCAAATGAAGAAATGGCTGACATTCATATGACTCACGGAGAAGCACAAAGAAACTCAAGGGAAGCAGTAATTCTGTACAGAAATAAGTTCCCGAACAGAAATGTGCCAAATCTCAGGACCTTCACTGCTATACACAGGAAGCTTCGAGAAACTGGTTCTTTTGGGGTTACGCGACCTAACACAGGGAGAGAAAGATTTAATCTTGAACGGGAGCAAGAGGTTCTAGAGTACATTCAGGATCATCCTAATGCAAGTTGTCGTTTGCTGATGCACTGTGAATCACAGGTCATGCTGAGGTGTGGAACGTTTTGTGTCCGAGCGATCCTCATCCCTACAGATATGAAAGAGTTCAAGGATTGCTACCAGCAGATTACCAGCATCAGGTTGTTTTTTCAAGATTGTTTCCTATTAAGCTACCCTACAAAAAGAAATTTTCTTTATCCATTCTTTTTCCATAAGAAGCGAATTTTTCAAGAGAGGGTGTTTTTTAACCATCAAAACAGGCACCACTGGGCAGAACAAAATCTTCACAACATTATTGAACAGAAACACCAACATGGTACATTGTCAACGTTTGGGCAGGTATTATAGGGAATCACTTGATCGGTCCATACATTTTCCCTGTAACACTCACAGGGGATACTAACAATGTTTTCCTGCGAATTACTCTTCCCGTATTACTTGAAAATGTTCCTCTTGATATTCGCGACAGAAGGTGGTTTCAATAAGATGGTGCCCCGCCTCATTTTTTAATGGCAGCAAGAGACACACTGAGCATTAAGTTCCCAGACAGATTGATATGAAGTGGAGGACTAGTTAACTGGCCTTCTAGGTCACCTGATCTGAACCCATTAGACTTTTTCTGTGGGGACATATGGAGAGCCTCGTGTATGAGACGCCTGTGGAATCAGAGAAAGATTTGATTCACAGGATTGCGGTGGCTGCTGGATGCATAGCAGAAAAGAGAGGCGTGTTCGAACTAGTACGGCAGTCTTTGGAGAGTCGGTGCAGGTTGTGCATCTAAGAAGCTGAGAAAATTTTTGAACATCTGTTGTAACTTGAATCCTAATCCAGAATTATGATACATCATGCACTGAAGTAACATAGCGTTCTGTGAGCTTCAGTAGTTAATTTATTTTATGTTGTAAAATTATGCCTTAATGTTTTCTTTCATATCTGCGTATGAATGTGTTCATGGGAACCTGTTTTTCATTTACTTCGAGTTAAAATAATGAGATTCAATATTTCGGTATTCAAGCCTAATCGGTCTACCCTGGTAGGGTAGACCAGATACGCAAGGAAACATTGAATTCTGTTCTTTCGGATGTTTTATGTTATAGTCTCCTATTTCATATATTTGAGAAGTCATTTGAATTTAAAAGGCATACATTTTGTAGCCACACTGTATTTGTTAGTGTTTGGGAGGTATGAAAATGACCTCAAGGAGGTCAACCCAAGGACTTTCGGACCCAATGGGCCATTTTTTTTCTTTATTGAAAAAGTATCCTTAGGTGTTGGGCTATTGTGCCCTGAAATTTTATGGGGTTACGCACATAAATCCCCCCTAAGGGGGGGTGTAAGAGGTTCAAAAAACATGAATTTTTGACCCCATTTAAAAAGACAAAACGTAAAAAGAGAATTCTGGAAATGTCAGTTTGTTTGCAATGTTACAAGAATTTCAAACCTGTTTTTGAATTTGTTCTAGCATAAAAACTCAATGACTTCTATCATTTTGAAATATTCATATAAATGAACTAATTAACTAATGTTTCATTTTTTCGAAAAACGAAGGCCTAAATCGAAAAAATTAATAGATGAAAATGGTTTCCTATTCCAACACTTCATTCAATGTTTGTATTTCAAAAGAATCAGACAACAAATTAAGAATTCCCCATTCCTCAAGAAAGGATTAATTTATTCATTTTTTTTTTTATACTTGTAATTTACAATTCACAGTGTAAATATGAAAATATACAAATAGATTATATAAAAAACATGAAAACAGCATTCAAGTACAAAAATTGTCTATTATATTACATTTCAACAAAAAAAATTGTTTATGGCTTTTACCCAAAACCACTAATTTTCAATATTCAAAATAATAGAAGTTTGTGAGTTTGTATGCTAAGAAAAAACAAAAACAGTTTTAAAATCCTTGGAACATTTCTAACAAAAGTAAGGTAGCAAATTTCCCAACTATTGTACAAAAAAGTTTTTTAATCAAGCTCAAAACCCAAAATTAGTGCATATGCTAGTTAGTGATCAAATATTGCAAATAAAAAACGAAAAATTACAAATGGATAATTTGCTACCGTACTTTTTTAAGAAATGTTCCCAGGATCCTAAAACTGTTTTTGGTTTTGTTCTAGCATAAAAACTCAATGGCCTCTATTTTTTGAAATATCCATAAAATATCCCAAAAAACTAATATTTTATATTTTTCAAAAAAAAATAAGGCCTAAATCGAAAAATTATAGTGGTAAAATATGAATTTCAAATGAATCTAATCATATTTTGAAAACCTTTAGGTTGACCCCTTACGTGAAGTGTTTGTAAGTGGGGGCTTATAATGCAAATAACGACAGATCAAGTATTGGTTGGTAGATTGTTAAAATCGTAGAAGGACAAGTTGTTGAATAACTAATATGATTTAAATGTTGCTGAAAGGTAAAATGTTAAAAATATTATTCGTCAGAAGAAAAAATACTAAAAATATTGGTTGCAAAGAAATGAAAATAGTAGTAAACTTAGTTGTTGGAAAATGCAAATGTTAACTAAATACTACAGAAAAAAAGCAAAAATATGAACAGCCAGAACTTAAAACGAGGTAGACACACAAGTTTGATATTGGCGGAGTTACTTTTAAAAATATTGGTGTAGCGTAGTAATAACGTGGCACAACAAGCCAGTTTGATTTATGTTTTACAAAGTGATTTGGTGTTTCGTAAGGATAAAATTGCGCAAGTTTGCTGTGCGGCGGTCAGTGCGTGTCTAGATTCTATTAGCCTTGGGTGATATTTCCGTCCTGGCGCGTAACTCGCCATGGAAAACTGGATTCGCAACACAAAAGTTAACGCTTCAAATTGGAACAGACGTCTTTCCATCGAGCGGAGAAAAAGCTTTGAGTAACTATTTTGGTGAGTGTGTACGAAGCAACAGATATATGTGTCTACGTATTTGTACATTTCAAATTCTTTAAAAGGAATTGGTTTAACGAATGAGATTCATCACCGGTGTAAACTGCATCGCCTGCGCAAAATTCATCGCTGTGTAAAATTTATCACCTATGCAAAATTTATCACTTGTATAAAATTCATAACGCGTATAAAATATATCACCTGTGCAAAGTTTCCCATCTCTGTAAAATTTATCATCTGTGCAAAGCATATCACCAGAGTAAAATTCATCACCAGTGCAAAATTCACCACCTGAGCAGACACATTTCACTCGACCCACAGTAATTGTGAGCATCTTTTAGAGCTGGCAACAGAATCATTCCGGGGCGCTACGCTATGTAGGGCAGTGTAGGATATTATTGTGTCTAGCAATATTGTAATGGCTATTTTCATTACGTCAAGCTGTCCAAGAAGGTAAACTATTTGTAGGACTGCCAGGCTCTTTTCATTGCAGGAGAGGTTGTCCGAGCCATTTTTGTTTCCCATGAAACTGTATGAGATATTTTATTTCAGTGTCACTTTCCAGGCGATTTTCATTTCTAGTGAGGCTGTCTAAGCTATTTTAATTTTTTGCAAGACTGTACAACTTATATTAAATTACTGTGAGACTGTCAACGTTGGACTGTTATTCTCTTCTAGTTAAATTTTATAGTTATAATTTTACACTCGGCACAAACCCGACTGGACTCAGCAATCAGTTGTTCTGTCAAACGACTCAAATCGCTGATAAAATTACGGCAACTGAGTAAATCATCACTAGCTGAAAACGCCTGAAAACTGAAAAATATTCAGCAGAAAATAACCAAAAACTCAAGCTAAGGACTTTCGTACACAAATTATGTTAATTTCCTCATTAGAATACGATAAACTGACGAAAATTTATTTGATGTTTATCACAGCGTTCAAAAAAAAACTTTGTTCAACAGCAAACCCCAAATTAATGAGGCACAAATTTACCAGCACGACTGACCGCTAATGAGGCGATGACAACAAAGAAACGTCGACGAAAAAGCTCCATGTCCGAATGTACTGTAAGAAATGATAGTTGGGTATTTTGTTTGTTGCACCAACTCTGCTCCGTAATGAGTCAAGTTCTTACAACAGTTTTCGAAATAGTTAATGTTTATTCCAGGGTATTAAAAATTAACTGGAAAAGAAAAGTTATTGTTTTATTCATTCACCTGCTCTCGACTTAACGCTTCATAAATTTTAGATCAATAATGAGCTGTCAGTCGGAATGGTTTTGCTAGTAAAATTGGCGCAAATTACGAAAACAGTTGAGTTCATTTACAATTTTAGAAATATTTGAGTATATTTTTCAGTTGTTAAGTTTTCCACGTTAAATGTTTTAAAAAACGGTAGGCATGTTAGGATTGTTAGTTTCATGAGAGATCCAATACTACAGAGCCAGAAGACGTCTATTTTGGAGATCTCTTTATGAGATCTTTCAAAAACTCGCAAAACTTGATTTAACATGCACCCAATTCTTAAAACACTTTTCATTAGTTACTGTTTCTTAAGTTCCTTAAAAACATGTTTCATCCAGAAAATGATAAATTTGAAATTGGTTTCAGAACATTATCGAAATATCGACAATGCAGATAAAGGAAGCAAATTCAATAAAAATTGTTAGTATGGTTCAATGATATTCAATTTACAGGGATACTCGACGCCCAAACATTCCTAGGTGCGACTCACAGCAAAAAGATGAAACTTCACTGAAAAGCTGAAATGATGAAATAAAATAAATTGATATATTTTCCTCTTAGCAACTTCATGAAGAATTTAATGGTAAATAACTTGAAAAGATTTAGTTCTGATATTTAGAACATCGTATCATATTGAGAGAAAAACGTGAGTGATGCAAATTTTGCTGTGAAACGACAAATTTTACCTGAAAATAGATGAATAAATTTAAAGAAATGCTATCATTAAAGAGGCTAACTATCATTGAAGAGATGCCTGCTTTCAATAAACAGATACCAGTTATTATTAAACCTATGCCAGCTATCATTAAGCAGATGCCAGCTATTAATAATCAGATGCCTAAACAGATGCCAGCTATCATTGAACAGATGCCAGCTATCATTGAGTGTGTTGGCAAGAAGCTGATATTAATAGGTTGCCTTGGGGCAAGGTTCTGAGTATTGTTTCCACGCTGCTCTTTTTCAAGCAAAAATCACAAAGTACTGGCATTTCAGGATACAGACGACCAATCTTGTACCACTGGAATGTTATCACATGCTCAGTTGTCTTTAAGGAGACCATCCCACTTTTTCAACTTTTTTAGTCCGATTCGTTTGAAAGTTGGCCAGTATATGTATTTTGTAAAAGTAAACCTTTTTTACTTCTGTCATTTTTTCGATTTAGGCCTTACTTTTTTTTTGACGAAAAATGTGTTTTTGGTATATTTTTATTGAAATTTCAGATTGGGACTCCTCCTTCAGTTTTGATGCTAGAACAAAAACAAAGGCAGTTTTAGAACCCTTGGAACATTTCTAACAAACGTGCGTTCAGTTTTTTTCAAATTCAAATTTTTTCTATTTTTTCAAAAATTTTTAAAATTTAAAAAATCAGCAACAATTTTTTGGGTTTAGAGCTATATATTTTTTCAAAAAATTCGAATTTGAAAAAAGCCGAACGAGAGTTTGTTAGAAATGTTCCAAGGATTCTAAAACTGTCTTTGGATTTGTTCTAGCATCAAAACTCGAGAACTAGTCCCAGGATGAATGTTGAAAATTCAAAGTGTTGGGTATAAGCAAAAAATAAAATTTTGTGTTGAAGTGTAATATAATGAACAATTGATGTAATTGAATGCAGTTTAAATTTTTATTTCGATACTTTCCATACATAACTTCATATTCAAACTGTGAATTGTGATTTCATAAAAAAAAAAATTATAAAAATTTTTCCTTTTTTATCAAAAAATTTTTTTTTTCTTTTTTCAGTCTGATTCTTATGAAATTTGACTATGATATGTAACTTTTGAAAAGAAACACAATTGATTCTATTCATTTTTTTGATTCAGGCCTTAGATTTTGCAAAAATTTGACATATTGGTTTTTAGGTATTGACATTTCACTAATATTGATATTTCAAAATGGGACTCCTCCTTCAGTTTTGATGCTAGAACAAAAAAAATGCAGTTTTAGAATCCCTGAAACATTTCTAACACACTCACGTTCGGCTTTTTTTCCATTTCTTATTTGTTCTCTTTATATATGGGGTCAAAATCAGGAAAAAGTTAAAAAAATTTGGGTGCTTTTCATTGATATCGATATTTCAAAATGGGACTCCTCCTTCAGTTTTGATGCTAGAACAAAAACAAATGCAGTTTTAGAATCCTTGGAACATTTCTAACAAACGCTCGTTCGGCTTTTTTCCATTTCCCATTTGTTCTCTTTTTATATGGGGTCAAAATCGGGAAAATTGAAATATTTTGGTCCCTTCACCCCCCCCCCCCCCGGGAGGGGGGGGAATTATTGTCGTAGCGCCATAAAATTTTAGGAACGAATAGTCTACCACCTAAGGGTCCTTCTACAACAAAAACATGCTAAATGACCATGACATCGACAGGATCTGGCAAGGGCCTGGGATGGTCACCTTAAAATCAAATTTTACTTAAAAAACAGCCAATTTGAAGATTTCGACCGAAGATCGCCCTATATGTCAATTCTGATCTTCAGTGCAAGGCATTGAAGAAGAAGAGACGTAAATTAAGCTTGGATTTTTCTGGAATTCAATACACGGCTATTTTTAACGCGTACGTCATAAGTCCAAAAAATTCTGATGATACCTCAACCTCTTTCAAGGTAACACAGCTGAATTTTTAGTGGTAATTACCACTTAGGTTGGTGGCTTGATTTTGCATTGATTTGGTAAGGGTTTGATAAGCAATTCCGAAATTAACCTGTATACAATTGTTTTTCAAACGTCTACTCAAAAAACCGATTTCAACCACTGTTAAAAAATTACGCGATTCATATAAAAATTGTCTTTTGCATGACAATTTAACATTCACAACAATTACAAAAGAATCATGCATTAATATTCAGGTTAATTAGTTGGTATACATTCAGAACACACAGAAGAATATTCTCTCATCAGTAATAGCATGAACTAACCACAATCAAACTTCTTCTAGCAATGCGTCACGAGCGTTCACACCGAGCCCGGGACACCTAACGCATTCGTCTGTACAGATTTCCACGGAAAAAGATTGATAACAAATGTCTGAGAACCAGCAGCTGCTCCTCCCAATGTTTGCGATAATATACGTTGCAGATTTAGCCTTCACACTCATCGACAGCTAAGGCAAAGGAAGGTGGTTGTACGTAAGGCTGCCACCAGAGTCGTGTATTGTGATAACTTCGAAGTTTAAGGTAAGAAATATACATTGTATTTTAAGCCTCAGGAGACTGTGTAACTTGATTCGACATGGAGCATCGACGTAACGGTAGTTCCCATACACTAATGTTATTTGCTTCATCATGTTAGATACTTTCAAATAAAGGGAAAAAAAGAGACTGGTTGCAACGTAGTTAATCGGCAAATTTTTTTTAATTCTCACGAAGAAACGTACTCTGCATACCTCCATTATAAATGAAAACAATGCTTCTCAAGACTATGGAGGGAACTTGTAGTCTTTAATGACTCGTTTTAAATATGAGTTCGACTCTGGAAAATCTCTGCCTCCATGAATGTCATGCAACATTAAAGTGTGAGTGATGTCGAAGTTTTCTTTTGCTCCATAGAACACAGACAGAATTTTAGGAATTTTTTGCTACTCTTTTCCATATATTTCTCGTTTTTAGGTCCAATGGTGTTTAACATCAATGTAGATTTTACAATCTTGAAGAAGTAACTTGTCTTAGAGCGTTTGATTTTTTGAGTGGCTCGTTTATAACTAAGTCATCGCTCTAAGGCAAAAAACAATCCTTCCAATACGAACACACACACTAAACAAGATGCCTCCCCAAACTGAAACTAAAAATGGTTGAAAGTCTGAGATTTCATCTCGTTTTCGTTCAGATTGCGAATTTTGGCTTGTTTTCGAAAAAGAGAAAATTCTGCGTTCAGTATCATCCTGTGTTAAGCTGATGGTCGCAAACTACACCTTTTACTTTCTTGCCCAGATTGCAAATCATGAGCTGGTTGTTTTCCTCTCTGTTATCTTTCAATTACATTTATTTAATTTTAAACACATGCATGATATGCTCTTTCAGTATTTTCTTTTACTCCTTGTTTTCCCTTTCCGTTGCGACTTGAGCCAGAAGCATAGAAAGAAAGTACTGAATAGGTGATAGGAGGGAAATAACTTTTAGAATGTGGCGTAACAAATACAAACTCAACCACTGAAAACCTTATCATATACATATCAAGATAAATTCTGTAATGTCGATATTTCCAGTACGAAATTAGGTTTATTTAATAGGAAGCTTTAACTTCAATTCGCCTAGCTGCATACCAGGCAGAAGGATAGCCAAACGCACAGTAAGACTTCTAGTATAGTACTGGCTCAAAAAGGAACACACATGCCTTAAGACTAGAGCGCCCCCCGAAGTTAAACAAAGCCCTTCCGGTAAGTGCACCACACGGCGGCATCCATCGGCTGCGTTTATGACATTTCCGCCGGTGACCGTGATATCCCAAACCAAGCACGATAAGGACATCCTGTGAGTTTGCCATGCGAGGCCCACAACAATGATCTTCCGGGACTCGTAAACCTAGGCCTCCAGTGTCATACTATAAAGATGCATATTTTAACATATAACAATTTCCCTCCCTTTTAGATGAATATATGACACACAAAAGGAAGAACTCAGCAACCTATTCGCATAACAGGTTTAGTTAATCTACCTGATCTACGAGGTTCATTTTGCACAGCTGAGCTGCTAACAGGCTGAAAAGCAGGAGTCTCTGCTGCCCCACTCCCGGTAGATTCCAAACTACTGTGCAACAGCTGATTTGAATGTCTCTTCCAGATTACATTTAATGCTAGTATTTGAACATGAGAGATATTAACAGCAACCTTACTAAAAATAATTCCCTTCAACCACTTGGGACCATTTTTTAAATTCAGAGCAAGAACATGATCACCGACATCAAATTGAGTTACATACATAGGCTTGGACCTGGACACAGAAAATTTAAGATGAACTCTATCTTTGGAAGTAACAAATTTACGATTGTTCAGCGCAACAGAGGGAGCAATTTTTGTAACACTATGCGGAATACAATGCGATTGAAATAATGCTTTTGCCAGACGGGATTTGAACTATTCGGAAGAAGAGAGTTTATTCAACAAGTCTTTAATGACTCTTACCCCCCTCTCAACTTGACCATTGCTTGCTGGAGAGTAGGGCGGAGGTGTGAGGTGCTCAATGCCGTTGGAAATAAGAAAATCTTTAAAGTCTTGAGATGAAAAGTTAGCAGCATTGTCACTTACGAGAACATCACACAACCCGTTTCTGCTGAAAATCATTCTCAACGCATCGACAGTATCTGACACACTCGTGGATGGTACCACTTCGCATTCAATATATTTAGATAATGCATCTACAGCAATGAAAACAATTTTATTCTCGTAGAAAAAGTGATCGACATGAATGCGTTCAAAAGGACGAGAAGGAGTGGGCCATTCTACATTTCTAGACTTAGGTTTTGCTCGATTTAATTGACACTGGGGACAACATTTTACGATGCCTTCAATAGTTTTGTCCATTCCGGGAAACCAAATAACAGAACTGGCCAACGATTTCATGCCACAAATGCCAGGATGTCCATCATGAAATGTTTCAAGGACTAAACTACGCAATGACTTGGGAATAAAAACCCGTTCTTTATAAAGTATATAACCTTTCATGATGGTCATCTGAGGTAGCAGGTTCTTAAATTTAGACAAATTAGGATTAGGTTTAGGAGGCATGCCAAATTTTATGTATTGTTTAAGTTGGCATGGTTCGCTATCCATATCAGTATGAGTTTTTATATTTTCACACGTGACAGGAGTTTTATCAAGAGAGTTCACAGCAAAAATCATTTCGTACGGTTCTAGCTCTTTCACAGTCGTGGGTAGTGGCAGCCTACTGAGACAATCGCTATTTACGTTACATTTACCTTTCGAATAGTTGAAAACATAGTCAAACTGGGAAAGTCTGAGAGCCCATCTTTGAAATCGAGCGGAACAGTTGAGAGGTACACCCTTGTTATGTGCAAAAAGTTCACAAAGAGGTTTTTGATCATTATGGATAATGAACTTAGCACCAAGTAGAAATTTTTTGAATTTCTCCACGCCAAAATCAACACTAAGGCTCTCTCTTTCAATGTTAGAGTAGTTTTGTTCTGCAATATTTAGAGATATCGAAGCAAATTGAACCGGACACCAACCATGAGAAGGACTAACGCGTTGCATGAGTATGGCAGCAACTCCATAACCCGAACTATCAGTTTCAAGAAGAGTTTCATGGTTGGGATCAAACAACTTTAGAGGTTTATGCGAACGAAAGATGTCTTTGATTTCCTGGACACTTTAATCCTGTTCTGGAGTCCACCGGAACTGTACATTTTTCTAAAGCAGCGAATACAGAGGATGCATGACATTAGAAAAGTTGGGGACAAAACGACTATAGAAATTACACAATCCGATGAAAGCTTGCAACTGTTTGAGGTTTTTAGGAACAGGAGCATTGAGAATGGCTTCTACTTTCTCAGAGTTAGGGTGAACACCCTTGTTATCGAAAACGTACCCTAGATAAGACACACGATCAGTTAGAAAGGCACATTTAGACAGATTTAAGCGAATTCCAGCGTTTTTGAGGACAGACAGGACCTTGTCCAGAACTTCCAAATGAGCATCATATGAAGAGGTCAAAATGAGGAGGTCATCCTGGTTCACAATGATGTTATCGATGCCAGAAAGAGTCCTATTCATGAATGCTTGAAATATGCCGGGGCTTGCACGTAAACCATAGGGTAAGTAATTGTACATAAATAGACCTTCAGAGGTGTTAATGGTCGTTACTTTCTTTGATTCTTCGTCCAACGGAATTTGCAAACACGCTTTAGACAAATCAATTTCTGAGAAAAACTTAGCGTCTCCGACTTGAGAAATGACATCATCAATAACAGGGAGTACAGATTGAACTGGATTCAGAAAATTATTAATGAAGGCTGAAAAATCTCCAGAGATTCTCACACTGCCGTCAGACTTTAGAACATTAACGCTAGGAGATGCCCATTGGCTATCATACACTTTGGAAATTTTGCCCATACTCTGCAAGCGCTCCAGTTCGGTTTTGACAGAGTCTCTTAGTCTTACAGGAACTGGGCATGCTTTACAGAATACAGGAACTGCATTAGGCAACACATCAAGATGAACTGTTTCTCTAACGTTAGACTGTGAATCAGATGATAAATACGAATCGTGTTTAAGCAAAAGACTTCTCAGCAAATTAAGACAATCCGTTTTATTTATGGAGTCGTGTTCATCAGGAATGACAACGTTTACGTTGAGTTTAGAACAAATATCTCGGCCAAGTAAATTGACTCTATCATCTTCCACAATGAGAAACTTATGATCAAAACTGACATCTTTATAAGCGACAGTTACTGCAGATTGACCAAGCAGGTTTAACGAGACACCACTGTACCCGAGAATTTTGCTGCCCGTAGGATTTATAACAGTACCAACTTTGAGAGCATCTCTTTTACGTAAAGTTGACACGGCACTGCCGTTATCTAACAGGAATTCAACAGATTTACCATTTAAGTTGCATGTAATCATAGAAGGCTCTTTAGTAACGGGAATTACAGTGGTGTTTACTCTAAAAAATTAGAATCATTTAATGAATAATCAGAATATTCATGTACATGATCACCGTCACCACTTTCGTTCCTAGGTTTTTGTAGAACAGCTTCGTTCTTCTTCTGTAGAGGCACCCGTGAGCTCTTCATTAACACGTCTTCTCTTCCGACGTTGCCACGGCAACCGCTTCTTTCCGGCTGCACTGTGTAAGTGCGAGCAGCGTCAAATTCTCGTGTAGGTCCCCTTCGTGTAGGCTTAGCGGGAGGAGGCCATGCTGCAGTCGTAGATTTGCAGGCTTTAGAAATGTGGCCTATTTTTCCACACTTTTGGAATTTCAATTTCAAAGGATAGCAATTCCCTGCAAGGTGCTTCTGCCTGGTTCCGCAGCGAATGCATATGTAGTTCGGCGGAAGTTTTTCTGTAGTGAAAAACGATGAAGATGAATCCTCACGAATAATATCTTGAGCGTCGAAGCTTAATTGTTCGATAAGTTTTGCGTGTTCAACGCATTCGTTGAAGGACTTGCTATCGCTCTTCTGTAGAACCGCGCTGAGAATTTGCGCTGAATGTAGCCCAGCCACAAAGGCATCTCTCAATACACGATCAAGACAGCAATTACCATAATTGCATGCAGATGCTAAGTCATTTAACGTTTTAGCATAACTTTCTATGGGTTCATTAGCACCTTTTTTTCTATTTAGAGATGTAACCGATGCACCGACGATGGATTTTTTGATTTCAAATTGTTGTGTTAATTTTTCTTCAAGTTCCTCATATGTAGCCTCAGTGCGTAACGTAGGTTTAATTCTTCGTTGTAGATCAGTAATTATGTTTACAGACAATGCTTTAATTAAAATACTAGCTTTTTACCGCCATTATTTCCCGCTTTCTGAAGAGCGTCTGCACACTGCATTTGAAACCTTTGCAGGAATTCACTCACTGTTTCCACTTCAACATCGAATGGAGGACAGCTAACTGTAGAACACGCCATCCTAATTTTAGAGCACTTGTAAAGTTCAAATTCACTTAGGAGGTTCGAAGTCTCGTCGCCAATTGTAATGTCGCTATTTTCAGTACGACATTAGGTTTATTTAATAGGAAGCTTTAACTTCAATTCGCCTAGCTACATACCAGGCAGAAGGATAGCCAAACGCACAGTAAGACTTCAAGTATTGTACTGACTCAAAAAGGAACACACATGCCTAGAGCGCCCCCGGAAGTTAAACAAAGCCCTTCCGGTAAGTGCACCACACGGCGGTATCCATCGGCTGCGTTTATAACACTTCCGCCGGTAACCGCGATATCCCAAACCAAGCACGATAAGGACATCCTTTGAGTTTGCCATGCGAGGCCCACAACAATGATCTTCCGGGACTCGTAAACCTAGGCCTCCAGTTTCATACTATAACGATGCATATTTTAATATATAACAAATTCTATCTTATATTTCCAATAGGTCGATTCTTAGGGAATCTCACGCGTAAGATAAAAAGGAGAACCAACGTACATATATACATATTTATTTATTTAAATAAATATGTATATATGTACGTTGGTTCTCCTTTTTATCTTACGCGTGAAATTTTATCTTTCATTGACTCATAAATTCGCATTTAGCAATTATTAATCTAAATTTTTCCCCAATTAATGAGATTTTTTTTAAACAACAAACTAAATTGAAAAGTAAACTGCGTAAGAATCGACCGCGCTGACTACTTGCCTTTCTGAGTTCTTTGCATATAACCTTCATGGCACAATAGTTTGCCGCCCAATTCTTTCGAACTTGAAGATACAAAGTAGTAAAGCAAAATAATAAGTGTTGATTCCAATAGCAAGGTAATATCATAGCAAAACTGCGTATGGTAGTTCAGCTCCTGTATTGGGAATATTTGGTGAAAAATCATGCTGTATTTAATTTTCGTGAATCCTCTTGAAATTAATACAAATTAGACATACAGCTTCAGAATGTAGGAAATAAGGAAAAGAAAACAATCCTAACCATCAAGTTGAATTTTTTGCTTGAAAAGTTCGTCACAATTGCGTTGAAAACGATTATTAAACAGGTAAATATATGTAGACTGCAATCAAGTTGCGTGTTATACTTGCTTTAATACATTGTTGGCTGCTATATACAGCACATCTCTTTTATTCGTCATCATTATATCCATTATATAATGAGTGTCTTTGCTCACATGTTGGCATCAAGAACAACTCACATGATTTTGAAACAGTATGTTCAAGAAGTATCTTATTTATCGAATGTGAACAGAACTCAATTATTAAGATAGAAAGACATCCATCTCAGAAAAAGGAAAATTTTACCCTACGTCGTTGACATGATGGCTTGATGAGAAACGAACGGATGTTTGATAGGGTCACTAAAGACAGATCATGCATTCCATTTGAGGTAATTTAGGATTAATAAAAGGTAAATTAATAGAAGGGAATAAAACGATGTCAGTTGGTGGGATCAACAATAAACTTAAATAAGGAGAAGAAGTAAAAAAACAAATCAATGATGGGCCAGATAACGTTCAGATCGCCCAAAAATGATGACTGCCATCGACGTGGTTCACAATTATAATCCCGTTAGTTACGCATTGATTTGCTGCTGCGCAGAGGATGTGTTAATTGGAATACTCAGGAAAAACGAACGCTCAGGCTTCAACGCAGCAGCGCTACAGCTGTTCCTGGAGAGGTGCGAGCTGTATTCTGAGACTAAACAGCAAGCCGCGCAGTGACGCACTACAGCCAGGCGTGATAGATTCTTGGAAGATTGCAGTTGAGGAAACTGCAATATGGTCGGGCGCGCTGCGTTGGTACCTCAGGACGTTTCAGCGTGGATAAGGCGTCCGGCCATAAATGGGTGGGCAGGTGAAGCCCCTTACGGGGTTTGGCTGCCAGTGTCTTCGAATGTACTGTAGTATGTACAAAATTTCAATGGGGAGGCAATTATAATCTTGAGCTGTAATTATAATCATGATCATTTGATGCTAATGTTCATCCTACGTGGTAAATCGGAAAGCCTGATACTGATTAAATTATGTGACCTTCGGTGCGATGTATTATAGTTCGACTAACTGAAGCGCTAGCAAACCCATGCTACTACTACACATTGATGAAGAAATTAAGGTAACCAAGTGAATTTTAATTTCAAAATACTCTTTTTCAGCAAAGCAAGGGAACAATGAAGACAACGCTGGTCTCACGGCTGATGCGCTTCGGTGCTTTTCTGTCAGTAAGTTTTTTTGCATGCGGAGCTCTGTTTGGGAACTGGTACTTTGTGATGGAAACAGCGTTGTAAAAACTAAAATTGAGCAATTTTACACCAATACTTATTGTATAGTATGTTTGCATGCTCATTCAAATTTTGCAACTCGTTACTAATGCTCATTTTTATAATACATTTGTGTCTATATTCATTCCTATTTCTGGTAAATTATATCCATCTCACAATCCACTTTTTTCTTGCATGTATTTACGCGTTAGAAGTTTGCATCAAATAGAAAGTTAACGTGAAAAACCTGTAAATCTGCACTACGTCAAGACCAGTGGCCCAGCCAGCCGAAAATTCTGGGGGAGCCAGACATTAATTATCTGCAATTTTGTAATTCTTTTACTTAAAACGGCAACTGAAACTGGCCCCCAGCTCAAAATTTCGGGGAGGCCATGGCCCTCGTGCTACTGCTCAAGGCAGTAGCATTTTGAAGTAGAAATCCAGTGAACTGGACCAGATCTCACCAGCGCGGCAATGCACAGCCTGGGCAATCGGGCTCATCCTTGTCTGCGCTCAGGGGAGCGGTAAATGAATTGTGTTCAAAAGTCAGCAAAATGAAACTAGTATTTCTCAAGACTTCATAAATAATAATAGGTTTTCGAAATCTATCCGATATTGCAGGAGTTGTTAGAGATTCTTCCTGGACCTATGTTCTAAAATAATTTTTTTGTTACCATTAAAAATCACTCCTTATTACGATGAAAAACCACTTCTCATTAAATTAAAAATCACTTTTAATTAGAACTGAAAATCATTATATATATCAAATTAGAAATCATTTCGTATTACAATTAAAAGTCACTTTTTATTACAATTTAATATCCCTTTTTGTCACCATTGATTCAGATCACTTGTAATTACAAATAAAAATATCTCTTTATTCCTATTAAAAATCACTTCCTATTACAATAAAAATCACTCATTATTACTATGAACGAACATTTTCTGCAGCTGCTATCAAGATGTGCGGGTGACGACTGCGCGGCGAGCTGTGCAGGGAAAGATCCAGGCGACACGGTGCAAAACCCGCAGGACTGCCACCAGTACTACGGGTGTCTCGCTGACGGCAACACCACCGACACGCCTTTCACCTGCAGCGACGGCTACTACTACCACACCAGCTTTGAAGAATGCTACCCAGAATTTGATGATCCATGTCAATCGAAATGCCCGTTGCTAAGTTGTTCTTTGACGTGCCAGGGGAGTACAGTTTTCCTCGTATATCCTGGAGATTGTACCAAATATAGAGTGTGTACTCCGGATGGTGGTTTGGCTGATGCTCAGTGTTCTTCAGAAATGCCCTACTTCGATGGTGCTAAATGCCAGACCGATCCTGCTCAGTGTTGTGATCCATGCGCCGTCAAGTGTAACTATGAAGGCACTGAGATAGTGGATCCGTACGACTGTCACAGCTTCTACTTCTGTGATAATTTCAATTCGCACATCCAGAGCTCATGTGAAATAGGCATGCACTTCGATCCAATCGAAGCGAAATGTGTCTCTGGAATACAGTGTGAGAACACGTGTCCTCTTTCTCAGTCTACCTCGACCGTTACGACTACTCAAACAACCACCCCTGCCACCACTACCGCCCCTGCCACCACCACCACCACCACAAGACCTGATAAAGTTTAAAAAATCAGTAAAACGCCATTTTACTCGTGGTTTAGGAGTTCGACACCAAACGCAGTCAAAGTTCAAGATAGGTTGTTCATAATTCTTATTCGATTTGTAACTTATAACTAAGCACATTAAAGCAGTTGGTGTAATTTCTCTAGGAGCTCTGTAGAGAAAAAAATTTAAAAATTAATACGTATTGCTCTGCAAAAGTTGACTTCCGTCATTCCTCCTCAAGAGCTAAAATTGGTTTATTCTTATGAACTAAGATTGATTTACTCCTAAGTTCTGAAATTGGTTTACTCTCAGTCACTACGAGTGAAACACCTTTATTTACGAAAAATGAATAAATTAGTGAGTGCCGAACATCAAGTCATTTTTCAATGTGTTGGAGATGGAGAGTGAGCGCTAAAAATAACGCCACAGATGTAAAGATCTTCCACATTTACAACACCCTTCCACCCGCCTGTCAGGTCCTGTATTCTGGCATAGAGTCAGGGATTTTTATGGTGAGAAAGCAGGAATAATTTAAAGTTTCTACCATTAGTTTCAAGTTTTTATAAAGATCACCTATAAATATAAATATTCAAGTTTCTACAAATAATTTCAAGTTTCAACCAATCAAATTTGTTCGTGTCTCCGTACGCTCGTGGGACAACACACTAGTGAAGACTGCGAGCTTATGTTTCTGGCATGTACACATTGAGTTGAATAGTGTCGTGTTGCGATGCACTTCGTAAAATATTTTAGGCTCCACAAATAGTTGACAATCAAGTACGATATACACTATCCTTGTTTAGAAAAATCCAATTTCTCATAAATTTTTTCAAAAGATCAACGTTTTTCCTGCATAACAAGTCATGCGAAAACTACGTTCTTCATAGTGCATGAAACCTACAGATTTCTACCCTGTTTTATTTTGCTTCATCACTTGCGTTCAACGAGCGCTGAATCATTTAACGTAATTAATGTTGGAATAATTACCGCCTCACTCCGCTCCGTTGGGATATTTGTTTGACTTCATTTCCTCGGTTTGACTTACAAGCCCCACGCTTGTTTATTTTTATTTATTTTTTCTGTTCATTTCCTGGCTTAGCTGATTTTTGTTTTATTCTTGTTTATTTCCTGGCTTAGTTGTTTCTGATCTATTTCTTGTTTATTTACATTTATATTTTAAAAACCAATGATGTGCCAACTTTTTGTACTATCTTCATTGGAAATAATCTGTTTTTCTTTTCTTTCCTCTCATTTCCTGGCTTAGTAAATTTTATTTATTTCCTGGCTTAGTTCATCTTCCAGCTTGGATTTACCAGCGTCACGTCTGGTGGACTCAAATTGGGCTCGGCTTACTGGTATCTTTGCTACTACTATTTCCAATAAGATCCAACATTTCTATAATGTCATTAGTACAATAATTGTCCTTCTGTTACTCAAATGGAGCACAATTAATTATTTTTAACATCAATAGGTTAGCGCTATCCAATACCTTTATAATTAATGTTATCCTGTGTGTGCTCAAATGGCGCTCTACACTGTTTTTATTGTTATTTAATATTGATACATCAGTTAATATTATCGGATACGTAATCAATATTGATTAACCTACATCATGACTAAAATTATCGTCCTATACCTGCCATCTGCATGAGACTTGAGGCATGAATTTTGGCTTAGTAAAGCAATAGTTCAAATCTATCACACAATGCGCAAAAAACGCAGACATTCGCACTAATTATCTTCTTGCAACAGCTCGTACATATAAGAAAGTCTGGTCAGCTTTGCTTGTAAAACTGATTGTCGCTACTTTAAAAGTTTAAGTTTTCAACTAGTGTTTCCTTTGAATTTAAAATGTACCTAGTTTGTATATTTACCTCAATTGTAATAGCATACTGATGTTTGTAACACGAGTATTCCCGATTATTTCTACGCAAATAAATAAGTCATAATATTTACTATCTTCATTATTACATTTGTAGAACAATATTGTCGTATCACACCGAGATTCAGAATAGAGTAGAAAATGGCAGCAGGAACAAAAGGAACTAGAAGATGGTTAATTCACGTGAGACTACTCAAGGGGATACATCTATTGTATCAATGTGAATTAGCACTCCCGGGAAAATGTGAGGTCTCGAGCTGAGAGTTAGGTAAGCTTTATATTTATCGAAACATAATAGTTTTTTTTGAAACGCACCATCTTTTTCGATTCACTGCTGTTTTTCCAGTACTTCTAATTTTTCTTCAACTTTCAACCTAATTGATGATCTTTTTGCTATTTTATCATTTCTATGTTCAGGGTGTGGCAACACATCTTGAGCATAGATTCCCCGTTTACGAATGGTGCTTTTTATATAAATGGTACCTTCGTCCTGTGTATCTTGCTTACAACTATGTTGAGGCTAGGGAGGTTTAAACTAACATGAAATTAATCAGTCCATTCCCATGCGATTCAGAAGATATTTCAGTAAATATGAACAGTACCCTGAAATGATACGAGGGGATCTGCATGCAAAAGACGTCATTTTGCATGAATTGTTCGTTAACAAAATTGTGGTGATTGAGAATGCTTTACTCTACATGTACTTGCACTATTGAGATCAGTTGTAAATTTTATTGCTTTATTGTCAACTGAGCATAATGACGCAACCGTCACTCATACGAGCATACTATGTATATATGTACGAGTACATGCTTGTGAATGCATTCATGTTAATCGAATAATCATGCAACCAAATCATTTACTCGTGCGCGCCAGTCACGTACTCATGAGTGCGAATCACATACTGGTGCATGCCAATCACATTCTCATGAGTGCCTATTGCATACTCGTAGGTGAAAATCATGATTTCATGCGTGTCAATCACACACTCGTACGTGCCAATCATGATTTCATGCGTCCCAATCACACACTCGTGCGTGCCAATCACATACTCGTGCGTGCCAATCACACACTCGTGCGTGCTAATCACACACATGCACGTACGTGCCAATCACACACTCGTGCGTGCCAATCACACACACGTGCGTGCCAGTTACACACTCGTGCGTGCCAATCACACACACGTACGTGCCAATCACACACTCGTGCGTGCCAATCACACACATGTGCGTGCCAATCACACACACGTGCGTGCCAATCACATACTCGTGCGTGCCAATCACACACACTTACGTGCCAATCACACACACGTGCGTGCCAATGTCCTGCCCTCTGGACGCTCCCGGCGACCCGCAGCTCACAAAATGCCAATTAGGAAGCAAGCAGAAGGACTTTAATGGAAGCGAGGGAGGGGACAACAATACCCCCCAAAAATTTCATTTCCGTGCTTACCTCTGTCCCTGCAGGTAATGATGAGCCTCTATTTGAGGGCCCTCATTGCTCAGTGGTCCACTTTTGCTGCATTGTCAACCCAATGGTGCTCTTAAGCTCCTGTTTTGCTCACAAAATTCGCCGGATTCTTTTTGCCTTAAATGTCCGTTTCGGAGCAGCAAAAGTGACGTCTGACGTAGAGGTCAGAGGTCTGATGTACGGCTGTGCTGCTGCCATAACCTGGGTTTGTTTTCGTAGGGTTTAGGGTGTTGTGTGAACCTGTTGCGTTGTGCATTATACCGGGTGTCCCACAAAAATGTTTCCTACGTTTTAATTGCTTATAGTTCCGCTTTTAATTAACATATATGAATTGTCTTTTTTCACAATGTAGTAAATTTTGTTTCCTTTTCGAATAATTTAAGTTTTTGAAAATCGGTTGAATAACCACTCTACAATGACTGATTTACTGAAAAAGGTAGAAAAACTGATTGTTCAAAGGGAAAGTTTTTAAAACAATACTAATATTCTTCCTTATTTTGTGCTTTCCAAAAAACCAAACAAACGAAAAATTTAAAAAAGTAAAAAATCATTACCCTAAAAAAACGTTTAGATAAATAACGTAATTTAGTATCCTTCGACATACCTTCCTTTTCTCTCATGGCAAGTATTACTTCTAGCCAACATTGAACGAAGAATTTTGCGGAAGATTTCACCGTTTTCTTTCGGTCCTTGAAACATTTCTTCAATTCGTTGTCGATAAAATTGTCAATGATGGAGGTGATACATACTTGGTGGTATGTAGGATACATCACTGAGAAATTATTTTTAACAGTAGGTATTCAGAAGTGAAGAACATCGGTGTTGTTTTAAAACTTTTCCTCTGAACAATTAGTTTTTGTACCTCTTTCAGTTAATCGATCACTGTAAACTGGTTATTCACCGATTTAAAAAAATTTAAATTTTTCGAAAAGGATACGCAATTTACTACAATGTGAAAAAATATAAATATGTTAATTTAAAGCGGAAATATAATCAATTAAATAGTCGGGGACATTTTTGTGGGACAGCCGGTACAGTGAGTAATGGCCGCTTTGAATTGACGTCGGAGGATGCACGAAAACTGGAAAATTCACTCCAGAACTTTGTGAGCTAAATCAAAAATTCTCTTGAATGATTTCAAGTTTTCTTTTCACAAAGTGTAAAATAATTCGGAAAAAATATACTGCTAAATTTTTATCGTTCTCATAGCTTACCCTTGAAAAATTACGAAACTATTTTGAAAATTTTAGACAAGTGATGGATGGGCTTAATGGAAAGTCTTCCGTACTAGCATGCAAACAACTAAGAAAAGCTGAAATATGTTGCATGTTGAAGACATGTAATGAGCTTAACTGAAAGCGCACTATCATGTAGAAAAAATAGAAACCATATTACCAAGTAATTTTCAGGTAAATGAAGGTAAATTTGAATTTTTATGCCACAAAATTCGAATTCTTTTACTTTTTACTAATATGTAACTCAGTTAAACAGACGTGCGGATGGGGAGGAACGCGTAAACCAGGTAAAGATACAACATTCTGACAAAATTATGATAGAAAAAGGCTGCAAAAAGGCTGCGTAATGCTTTCTTGGAAGTTGCAAACACATAAATAATAATCAAAATTCTTATACGTAGAGAGCTTACGTGAGTGTAACTGGGCCGTAATGAAGTCTACTTCCGAATTCGGAAAACAACCACTGTGACCTTCAACTACATAAGTCAAGAGTAGGTGACACTAAAGTAGATTGAAACTCAACTTCATGGTTTATCACTTCCGTAACTTATTTGCACATGAAAATGATGAAATTCAGCACACATGTACCTCTAATGTGAAGTAAATGAGCTAGTATGCATTAGATATTATAAAGAAATTCCGCTATGGAAAATATTTGGACGCTCTTCACAACTTATTTACTCTCCAGAAAATCAATGGGGAAGGTTTATGCAGTGGAAAAGAATTCTATAAGCAAGTTTCAAAGAATCTATTGGCCAAGTAAACGCGAGATTTTTCAAATAAGCTCTAAAAATTTTAATAGGAATGTGTTAGGAGCTTACAGATTTGACGTCAAATTAGACGATACCAATCGATTACATAATGGTTACGATGATTCAAATAACTGCACACATAAAACCGTAAATACTGCGTTGAAAGTAATGGAGTAATGAAAACATGAAAAACACGGTGTGTGATCGTTTTCTTTCCTTACCATAATCCAGCTAAAAACTAAACGGTGCGCTGGAGATCAATTTAGGTAAAAACCCTCTGAGCTTTTGGTGTTGAGAAACGAAATTACTTCAGCATAAAAGTTCTGTGCGATTTTAAAAGATGTTTACAATAAAAATCGGACCCCTGAATGTACGCGTATTTGTTTTTGACACATCCTCTCCGACCTTTTTCAGAGATTTTTAACAGAATTTCCTGCGTGAAATCGAGTATTAATTTTCTTTATTAGAGAGGTGAATAATTAGGTAAAATAATTGAATTTCCTTCATTCATTTCATTTCACGAAGTCTTTAATTGAAGCATTTTGAAGTTCTCTTCGTGCTTCGCTAGGACGGCAAAGTTATTTTATAGGAGTTACTCAGTTAAGTTTTTGAGAAAAACTCTTGAGATCTTCCTTTAAATTCGAGAAATAAATGTTGGGAAACATCAATCTTCTGAAAAGTTTGATCTGCTCGTAATTCAGGACTAACATGGATAACTTCCAATAAAGTTTCGGCGCGGTTTTTGGCATTAAATTAATTTTTTTTTCTCTGCGACGCTTCCAGCAGCTCAGTTTGTAAGGAATCAATGTTGGAGGCATCGAGGCAAACTGCCTTGAAATTTTAGAGCCCTAGATTATGTTTGAAATTGCAGAGACTTATTTCATGTTTCAAAATTTTACTGGCTTGAATCATATTTTAAAATTTTACATTTAAATTGTGTTTGAAAATTTAGAGGCCTAATTTATGTTTAAAATTTTAGAGGTTAGAATTATGTTGGAGATTTTAGAGGCTTAAATCTTGTTGAAATTCTAGCGCCTAAATTATATTTAAGTTTTAGAGGCCTAAAGTATGAGAAGGGCCGCTCTGCAAGCCATGTGCTCCACTGAAGTATATAAAATGAATTGAAAATGGTTAACGAGTTTAGTAATAATTTTAAATGAATCTATTCAGAATACTTGACGAGTTGAATTCTATTAATCTCACAAACAAAAATTTGTCAATTGAGAAATTATTATATCAGGCTTAGTTAGCTTGCAAATCCAATTTTGCTTAAATGAAATTTAGTTAAATTAGAAACAAAACTTCCAAATTCTTTCGATAATTTCAACAAAGTGAGAGTCTCCATTGGCAAAAATATTTCAAAAATGAACGTGATATTAAACTTTCAACACGCCAGCTTATCATCAGGAGAGAATAAGGATTTTCTCACAACCTTAGAGTAGTCGCACAAAGACGTTGTCGTTGACCAAGTAGCGGTACATTGCTCGTTCACAAACAAACGAGTTGCCTTTATATTATTTCGAAACATTTTTTAAATAAGATTTAACATATAAGGTAAACGAAAATTGTGCATTTAAAATTTTCCTTTTTCTGGGGAAGAATAGAAATGTATTCGAACAGTAAAGTCGGTTTTCAATTTTGTTACGAACTCCGTTACCTGACTGAACCAACCGTAGTAGCAGCGCGAACATAGTCATCGTGTTGATACAGAGACTTACGCTAAAATTGTAAGCTGAAGATTTGAGTTTGAATTGCCTCATTGTGCTCACAAACACGTATGAATGTTCTTCTTCAATATAACTTCCTAAGAAAATCTCAGAAGAATGAAGCTCGGAAACTTCAAGATTTTCTTATCAATGACGTGATTAAAAATTTATTACATGAAAGCTATAAACCTCACTTTGAGTGACCTTGATGTTGCCAAATAGTGTTGAAAATAAATATAAAATACAATTTTACGGTTCAAAATACTTTTTTTGGCATCATGTTCTGTTTGATGGGATTTGAAAATCTTGTGGAAATTAGCCTGTTGAATGGTATATTTTGAAAAATTCATTCTTAACAACACAATGAAATATTTTCTAAACTAGTCTTGAGAAAGGCATAATTCGCATACTTCTGAAAATCTTCCCGAATGTAAACAACATTAATTTTTTCCAAAAATACATCTTTTCCCGGAGTTTTCATGTTCTGCAGACTTTAACATTCTCTGCCAAGTGCTTCCCCCAAAAATGCTCCAATCTCTGGTATCAAATACTGCTGTAAGGGATAACCTACGTATGTATCTGCTCTATATTCTACACCACGTGTACCAGCTAAGATCACATCCTGCATTCGACTGACATAATCCAGTTCTCTGGTTTCCTGGCGTGTTAATACAAGGGCCATAATAACACACACCTTTGGCTTTGTATGCGTCGAACTTGACCCATTTTGGGACACAACGGAGCGCGGATATTATGCAAGACGCTCGGCTTCGGTACTGATGGTCAAACTTCAGATTGCTTTGCCGTTCTCGGCGCTTGCATGGAAGAGGAATAATAGCTCATTGATGATATATTCAGAGCTTGTTGTTTCCTCAAAATTTTAAATAAAAGTGCCAAGATACACATCTTAAATCTCATTTTTTATTTAGGAAAGTCAATCAATAAAAATTTCTGGAACGTTTCGACCTCCAGGGTCATTATCAACCTGAGAACAAGTAGAAAAAATTGGTCAAGCAGCAAATTTACATCAATCATAAATAAGAAAGCAAAAAACAAAAACATGAAAGGAACAAAATAAAAAGTTCAGTATTAAAATTACGTTAGTAGTAGAGGAAAGGCAGATTGCATATCATTTAACACCGGTTTTCTTTCAAAATATGGAGCGATTCTAAAATGCGGAAGTTTATTTGGTTTCATGTAGAGGAAATTACTCTAAAATCGTCTAATTTAACAGGAATGTCACACTTCTCTGCGTGAGAGCGGACTGAAGAGTGGGAAGGTCAGCTACTTTCTCCACCTTCCCACTCTTCAGTCCGCTCTCACGCAGAGAAGTTCGACATTCCTGTTAAGTTAGGCGATTTTAGAGTAATTTCCTCTACATGAAACCAAATAAACCTCCGCATTTTAGAATCTCTCCATATTTTGAAAGAAAACCGGTGTTAAATGACATGCAATCTGCCTTTCCTCTTCTACTAACGTAATTTTAATACTGAACTTTCTATTTTTTTCCTTTCATGTTTTTGTTTTTTGCTTTCTTCTTCATGGTTGATGTAAATTTGACACTTTACCAATTTTTCTACTTATTCTCAGGTTGATATTTACCCTGAAGGTCGAAGCGTTCCAGAAATTTTTATTCATTGACTTTCCAAAATAAAAATTGAGATTTAAGACGTGTATCTTGGCACTTTTATTTGTAATTCGAATATGCAGAAAGCAAACCACTCATAGATATTCATTTCCTCAAAATGTATCGGAAGTGAGATAATAATTATTGGTTTTCGTGAGACTAAATAGATAACTTTATATGAAAAGGATCGTTCAAGCCTTTTGGTTTTCATGAATTTCTGTTTGATAAAATAACTGGTCTCTTTTTCAAAACCCAACAACCTGGAAGAAAAAGGACTGCGGCTTCCCTTCAAGCTTGTACGCTCGAATAAAAATCCAATGAAAAGAGAGTCCCTTCTCCACAACATGGTCTTGCAGTCCTTGATTGACTGCCTCCGTCAGGATATTGGAGTCTTGCCCAAAAGCATATAAAATTCAGCAGTCAAACTTTAAACAGTCTAAGAAACGTTCAAAAACTTTTAAGGTTTAATTTCATTGTTACTTTGCTCAGAAAACTTGAGGAGTGAATTTTACCAGTTCGTTAATTCTTTTTTCCCGTTTCAATAATGAATCACAATGATGTATTACGCATTGACCATCACATGCCTGTTGTATGTACCAGTATTGCTGTGTCACTGTACCTCAAAAGTCAACAACTTACATCATTTTTGAGTGAAGATTTTCGGAAGCAGAGGACAATGATATCAATTTGCTAATTATGAAGTTTCGTGAGCAATGCCATCGATTCTTCATTAAAATTGTTCCCAATTTCACTAATGGATGAAATGCTCAGATCATTCATAAAATTTAAAGACTCACGTTCATGACAAGGAGGATGTATTTCTATAATATCTTACGTGGATGAGTTTTTCGTTCATGTAATAGCACCTATGGTCTGAGTTGTTTAGATATATATACATATAATATTACCCACAATAATTATTGATTGCCATTTTTTTATTCGACTCGCCATGGAAGTATATGAGGATATTCGCATTCAATTTTGAACAACTATCCCAATTTTTTTATTTTTTCACAAGTTTCTAATTCTCTTCAGTTTTACCAAACATCGACTCCTTAAAGAAAAAATAACTTGGAATGAAAAAATGGACAAGTCTCTTGCATCTCTTGCAAACAGCCTTATTTTGGCATTGCTTCATCTTATTTAATATTGAACCTAGTTGGCCTCAAATGTGCAGAACTTCATTTTCATATTTTAAATGAAGATATATAAGCTTTTTGCACTTACAAAAAGCAGTAAAAATTTAATTTACTATAAATTGACTGGGAAGTGTTTCTTTTTTACACCTCAGATTACACCTCAGTAAGAGTAACCTCATATTTATACAAAGATTACCTATTGTTTAGTTAACCTCCATTTATATTTCTGGTAATGTTTAATGTTCTCACTTTAATTTAAAATGTTTTTGTTCAGCCAGAAATTTAGTGTTAGTATACTTTTAAGTTAATCACAGTCAAATTTAACACAAGCCTGGAGGTGTCATCACGTGACAACCACTCTGTCTCTCACTAGCCTGGAATTCAATGAAAAAAAAATTCACATCAACGCATCCCGTTAAAATTTTGATGATAGATAACACAGAATCATAAACCTGAAAATAATTATCATTAAGAAGAAGAAAAGTTATCTAATTTCAGTCTTTATGCGTCTCAACATCCTCGAAAGCTACATAACTCGTTTATAAATCATAACGTTTACAATTTTCAACAATACATTTAAAGTAATATCGTATCGCACCGAAATTTGAAATAGAACAGAAAACGGCAGCAGAAACGACCCAAGAGGCCCATGCCACCAGTCGAACTTTTACGCCGCCTGCATGCATATTTTTCAGCGCCCAAATTAAATTGCTTGGGCGGCGAAAAACATGCATGCTCCGGCGAAAAAGTTAAACTGGGCCGAGCTGTTCCCGCATCCCGTGCCCTCAGTCACCAGTCACGCACAGGCACCCAGTGAAATGCGTTTACAATCACCAACTTTCATGTACAAGCATCAATCATTGCACTCATGTTAACACAATATTTAGGAGTACAGTTTATTAAACCGCACTTTATTGAACAAATTTCTAGGCATCAGTACATTCACGTTTACGCAATATTTTGGGGTATAGTTATTACTTTATTAAATAATTTTCTAGTAATTTCAATAATTCCTACAATTCAGTGCCCAGTAATTGCATTGAGGTTATTCAGTAACAAACAATCATCCAATAATTTCTCAGTAGCTTCAGTAATTTAGTATTCGGTAATCGTAGCAAGGTTTTTCAGTAATAGAGGATTATTAATAAATTTCTCAGAATTAGCCCTTAAAAATAGCAAATCAAACTCAAGAAAATTATATTCAGTTCATCAAGCGTTTTGATTGACGTATAACTTTAGCATTGGATTCCAAATTCTAAGCAAGTCGCGGTCGGCCTTCCAGAGCAGGGAGGCATGGAGAAGCAGAGCTCAGTAATGTGCTATGATTGATGCCTAACTCTATTACTGCACAATTAGCACGCACCCAACGCTCCGCCTGCAACAATTGAGGATTAAAATTAATGTTATTCGACTTAGCGGCATCGCTAGTGTTGCGTTGTTTTCATGAAGAAAGGTTACTTTGCTCAAATTTCTCTTGAGAGATTGAGGCTCTGAAAATTATAAGATTCTTGCACATATTCTGTGGTTAAGTTAAAAAGACTTTCTAAATTCACGAAACTTTTAAATTGTAAGTTCACACTAAATTTTATTAAAACCCAAAATCTCTGTTTAGGTGAAGGATGTCATCTAATTTCAATAGGAGCACTTAACCCTAACATCTCTGTCTAAGGTTACGGATATAACACAATTTTACTACAACACTTAACAGTAATATTTCTGTTCAAGCAAAGGATGTTTGCAAGTCCCATAACAACATCAAACCCCTAATTCTCTTTGTATTTAAATGATTTTTTATAAACTCAATAACAGCACCAGACCCCACAATATTGGTTCAAGCATTTTATATTCTCGGAGTTCAACACCAGCCTTGATTTTCACTTGCTAAGCCCTACAGGTCATGGAAACTCATATGTCACAAAATACCTATTTAAACTTGTGACAGTGAGCAACAATGTCAGCAAGCAATATTAGGTGCTGCATTTTACCTTCTGTACTCAGTGGTCGTTTTTATTTATTATTAAATGAATAATTAATTATTAAATAAATCAATTAGTTATTAAATTATTGTAAACAAATATGAATGTACGGGACCTGGCGTGTCAAAGGTCATCTGCTTGTGTAGTTCGTATATTAGATTTGACAAAAGTTTTCCTGTGCCTCGAAAATATTTCGATACAGTTCATTGAGCGATTTATTCAGATAGCGAACGCGTTCATGCATACGGAGATTCAAACGCAGCCGTCTCATTCCGTGCAACGCTGTTAGAGAAACAGTGCTACAGATGTGTGAAGATCAATTTCCGAGGTGCTGTAGTTCACTTATGATTTCAAGTATCCGCCATGGGTTATGACGCACTTGGAAAACACATAAAGCGCATTACGCGTCTGAACACACGGCCTGGAGCTCGTTCGCACGCTTCTATTCCAGTAATAATTGTAGTCTTGCGAGTGATCTTCGCTGTCACTACGAACATCAAAAATTTACAGGCGGAACTGCCTGCGTCAGCAGTCAAACTACCTTTTTGTTGTGTTGGAAGCAACGAAACAAATGGGTTTTAAAATACCCTACCTACAGTGATTGCAGATTTAAACCTTTATTGTCTCGAGCTTACTTCTAATTCCACCGTCATTACAACCACCATCATTACAATCACCATCATTACAACCACCATCATTACAACCACCATCATAACAACCATCATCATTACAACCACCATCATAACAACCACCATCATTACAACCACCATCATTACAACCACCATCATTACAACCACCATCATTACAACCACCATCATTACAACCACCCTCATTACAACCACCATCATTACAACCACCGTGATTAAGCTGACACTAGCCCTATCCTGTGACCAATATCTGTATGAGGATAAAAAGGAAAACCAACGTGGCTAAGAATATCAAGATAAAAAACAAACGTTTCGGATAATAAAATATCCATCTTAAGTGCTCTGAAATACAATAAATCGAAGTATTAAAACATTGTAACTATAAATCTTTTGAATGAACCGGATGTAAGATAATGAGATTGAAAAGACATGACGCAACAAAAATCCATACAAAATTTCAACAAACCCGGTGTTTACAAAAAACGACTTTACTATATTAAGAACCCTTCCCGTCTATACATATATGTCACCAACTTAGATAAAGGGAAAGGTGTCGCTTATTTAGATGGAATGGACTATGTGAATGAGGTAGAATCTATCTTAAGCCAGTCTTCAAAATTTGTAGCTGTGAATGAGGACGAAAACAGTCTTTTTATCAGTTTGGAAGATAGGCTGAATAACGCCATGAGAAAGTTGAAAAATACTCCGCAAATAAATGACCAACTTTAGGACGATTCCCAAGCAACGGGTTTGCTGCTGGGTTTTTATATGGACTTCCAAAAATCCAAAAACCAAAACACATCTATTCGCCCAATCCTGTCTGTGCGCAATATGCATAATTTACGCTTAGGTAAAGCTTTAATTTCGCACCCGTCTCATTTAGATGCAAACGAAATCCTTTTAAACGACTCGTTTGAATTTGTTAATTCTCTGAATTTTATTGTTCATACAAATTCTCTTGTTATATGTAGTTTGGATGTTGAATCTTTATTTACCAATGTACCGGTTAACGAGGCTATTTCCGTTATTTTAGATGAAATTTACAGAACCCTCAATGATCTATGAAGGTCTATCTAAAACAACTATGAAAAAATTGGACGAGTTAACACGTAAGGATTCATTTTTCAAGTTTAATAACAAAATTTATGAAGAAGTTGACAGTTTGGCAATGGGATCTGCTTTATCCCGCATTGTGGCTAATCTTCCTGAACAATTTTGAAGAATAGCTTTTGAAACCATGTCCAGATAATTTTAAGTCAGTGTTTTACCTAAGATTTCACGATACGTTTATCTTTTTCTAAAACAGCCGATATTCCTTGCAGTTTTTTCAGTATTTTAGTCAATGTCATAGGAATATCAAATTTATATGTGAACTAGAATGAATAATGAATTGTCATTTTTACATGTTAAAGTTATAAGATCTGGAAACAAATTCACGACTTCATTGTTTCGAAAAGCAACTTTCACGGGATTGGGCACGAAATTTTCAGTAAAAGTTTCTCAAAATACAAAATTTCAGGGGATAGTAAAGTTAATTCACAGAAATTCTGAAATTTCATCGTCCTACAAGTTGTTTCATTTCGAGACGAATTATTTGCAAAATTTTTACTGTTCGAATTATTACCCGAAAAATATTTTCAATAGTGAGTTACGGAAATTATGAGTATTATGTTCACTGCAAAGCTGAGAATTCTCACTGTGCCGAAGTTTAGTTTGCATTTTCAGCAGCCTTTTCTAGGATCCTGTACAGAGAAAATGAAAATGGAAGTAGTGTCATCGGTTAAAAGCTTTTTTCCACAAATAACTCCTTGTACATACTTTAAAAATGAAAGGAAAATCGGATCATATTTTAAGCGAAGGGGAGCTCCGGATGTGATGTTGCGCACCTCAGTTGCATATCAATATCCGTGTGACCGCTGCGAGCGCTCTTACAATGGTAGCACAGGGCTCCAATTGTTTGCGAGGTGTGCAAAACACTGGGTAGTCTCCTTTCGCACCGGCAAACCATCCAACTCGTCTATGAGAGAACACTGTTTGAAGAAAGATCATATTTTTAAAAACAAAATATAAAAATTTTGATTCAACATCAAATTTGTCCGATCATCGCATTTTAGAGTCGATACACATTTTTGAAAGCCATCCGTCAATAAATGAATATGATATGATGGTGAAACTTTGCACTATTTGTTGATATTTTGTATTGTTTTTGTTTTATTGTGTCTTTTCAATCTCATTATCTTACATCCGGTTTATTCAGAAGATTTCTGGTTACACTGTTTAATTACTTCGATTTATTGTATTTCAGAACACTGAAGATGAATTTTTATAACCCGAAACGTTTGTTTTTTATCATGATTTTCTTCGCCACGTTGGTTTTCCTTTTTATCCTAAAAGTGAGATTTCCCAGAAATCAATCTATTTCATTTCTCTGTATGAGGAATCGGCAGTGGTTTTCAAGGAACGCATAAGCGTACAAATTTGAAAATGAAATAAATATTAGTGATGCTTATGGTGGTGCATTTCAAAATTCACTGGGAAAGTAAAAAATTGAAACTGGACTATAATTTAACATACTGAGGACCGTGGTCATGAATCTATAATAGCGGCAATGATTATTATCGCTTCTCTTTACGGTCTAAAAATTTGGCTATGTTCTTATATCCCTGAGTAGCCAAATGGGGCCTCGAGATCAGGTTTAATTAATCCTTTGCTGCCCACGTATATTTCAAAATCTGCTACTCTAAACATTCAGCACTTGTGTATTTTCTTCTTTACAAACTCGTGTTCTAGTTGTTCACAGAAATTCCGGCCGAGAAGCTGTTCCTTCCTCATGTGACTGATATCATGTCAATCACAACGTGATGCCAGTGTCAATCTAATGATGCCGGTCGTATGAACCGCATTATGAGCAAAAATTGACTCTGGATGTGATTATTATGAGCCTTTAGCTACCGTAAAGTTGACCGGCTTGCCTCAGCTACGCAAGAGAGAATGTTTTTTTAACGTAAGCTTGTGTACTTCCTAATTTGATTTGAAACAAGAATGAATCTTGAATAATTTAACAAAAAACTTGGTAACTGTGGCTGGCTGAATGCCTGGAGAGACTTACCAAGCTCCTCACAGGACTAGATAAACTTTAAAGGAATTTTTGACACACCTGTGTGCCTCAAACGGTTATTCGAAATATTTTAAGACACAGTAAAGTATTTTCTTTGACTACATAGTAAAGTGGTTGAGAGAGTTAAATTGCATATTCACGTTTCAAAGGGCTCGAAATTTGTTGTAGAAAACCAAACTTTGTTTAGATTTTGTGAATGGAGTCCAAATCTTCCAAAAACCCTAATACCTCCAGAAATTTTTCATTCAATTCTTAGACGTTCTTAGACGTTGTCTGTAAATTAGTGTACTCAGTGGCCAGTCTGAGAAAGTGAAATATTTATTTAAAATAAAATTGACTTACGTTTAAGTGTGTCATTATTGACACACTTGAGTGTGTCGTATTAGCCCATGACACACAAAAGTGTTTCGGTTATGAGACAAAAATTTTCTCAGTGTAGGCAACATTTACCGGTATAAATAACTAGGATTTTCTGTGGTCGAAGCAATTATAGCTAAGCCAGCTAGTATTTAAAATAAAACTGAATCAATAAATAATCCAGTACGATTTCGTGGATGAGAACAAAGGAAGACGTACTTCAACATCATCTCCACGACTCTGTCAACCCAATAGCCACAATAAAGATCTAGTATCAGGATACGGAACTGGCCTTTTACCTCTAAGTACCACGTTCTCCACCGAACCCTGGTAGTTTTCAAGCACGCTTTTTCGTGATGGCATGTGGTGGTTGCTTGTAACTATTCATTGAATTTTTCATTTCTTTGAGAGAGAACTATTCTTTTACCAATAGGTAAGGGCAGCATCGGGGCAAGTGATGATGGTGACGATAACAGCATGACAACTACATTATGACAACGAAGCTGAGAAAAAAAAGGTCGTTGCTATAAAGATATTAGGTAGTGTAGTGAAAATGCCAAACGTGATGTGGGCGAACAACTTGAATAGGTAACAATCAGTTCTGTTATTCCCTTTGGATCCCGGATTCTGAGGCATGTATGTTGGTGAGCATCATTACTTTAAGAAAGTTGAGGAGTCAACTGATGGAGATGATGAAGAAAAACCTTCAGCCCGGCGCAGCAGTTTGTGCACCAAGGTAGAGATGGACGGACACTTCTGAATTCTTACAGGAGAAAACTAGACGTAATTTTGACATCAAAAGCTGATTTTCGGAGAAATACTATTGGTGTGTCTTTTGTGCGAGTTGTGACTAGTTTCAACGGTTCAAAAAACTGTCAATTTTCATTGCAGTTACTGATGAAGAAATAATTGGAGTTCTCATAAAAACATAGGGAAAAAATCAAGGACAGTTACGTTCCTCGCTAAATTTTTTACCATTGCTAGAAGGGCTTTTTCTGGACGTAAATGCCGGAGAAATTAACGACATCCCAAGAGAAACACAGCGAAAAATTTTGAGACGATTTCTATCTCTGAAGAAAGGATGTAAATTATAGCTGAGGCTTGTCTCAAATAGAGAAGGCTTCCTATATACATGCTGGTCAAAAAACTATGGTGAAAATTCTTCAAGGCTACACTTGAAATTGAAGACTCTTTTATCAGGCCGTTAACGAGAAAAATAAAAAATAGCACACAATTTTATAGCAAATTTCCATGGCCAATTATTTCTACATGAAAAATTCTCAAAAAGCATTGGAAAAAAATTAGGGGAATATTTTAACTGACCTAGAACTTTATCACGACAGCGATGACCCTTTCTGCCTTTGGATTCACATACTTCGAATACAAGCATCATCGTTACCTCGAGCTCGTTGCACCAATTTCAAAGATGAGAATATTTATTCGACTAAGATGTTCCATAAAAACAGTTGAGTAGATGGTTAATACCATCTAAAGTTAATACCATTTGGTGGTAGCCTGTTTGCCTGTTTATACCATTGCCTGGTAATACCATTTTGCCTGTAATACCCTTTTGAAATTTTATATAATCTATGAAAGCGGGAAAAAATATCATAATCAATGCAATAAAGGAGCGAGCCACATATTACACGATTACGTGCTTTCAATTTTATTACCTTCCAATGTGATCGTGAAAACACATATGAAAATTCGAACGGATACATGAATGTGTCACAGTACTAAACGCATATTATCCCCTCATTCGTAATAAGTCCTCGTTTCGCTAAATTTTTTGTTAGCTAATTCCCAAGCTGAATAACTAACCTTCTGCTCTCCTCATCTATGAAATACGAAGTGTCGGGGCTACTGACTGCGCATGCATTACTATAGTCCGATCAGAATGGAACGACCGTTTAGGGGCGGTTTCCAGAAATGCACGGTTGTCAAATAACAAATCAGTACCCATCAAAAATATTAGATAACAACAATAATTTAAGCAGAAAGTTGGTAACTTCTATTATCAAACATATTTGTTAAAATTTTCCTACATGCATTAAGCTATATTAGTATAATCCATTGATAATATCCGCACTCTTGGTACGTTTAGCACAGCTTTTCTATAGGAGCTCATACATTGTTGACACATCTTATTCGTGTCACGTGTTTGCATCCGGTGCCAGATGCCTTCGGGTCGTGGTACGCTGTGCACCTGTTCAGTTGAATACCTCGCCCAATCAGAATGGCAGGAAAAGAAGCACACACGACTGAATCACGTCCCTTACATAAACAAGCCGAGGAAATCGTTTATAACGTGTCTCAGTTTTTCATAGAAAAATGGGCAGTGGCAATTCAGCAACGTGGATGGCCCTTCATGCCCCGCCCACAAACGGTCATTTCATACTGGTCGAACTATAGTTTTTCTATTCCCATCCTAATTAGGTTGCGTGATTTCTCAAGAATGATTGATGACCGGAAAGTATTGAAATGCTTACTTCTTGATGTTAATCAACTGAAAATTAATTGAAGTATTGATGAAATCTTTTATTTAAATCTATATCTGACTCTTTGTGAATATTACTGTACAGTGGCTCAGTGAAATCTGTACGATCATTTCATCTATTATGATTTTTTCAGCATAAAAAATGTGTAGACGTGGTTTTGCGTAATTATTTCACTGTCCTTCCTCAATTTGAAAATTGGGGTTAGAACTGAGTACTAGTGCACTACTGCACTCGATTCGCTTCGCTGTTTTACAACACATTAGTCTTCAGTGAGCTGCCGGAGCTTAGATAAATGTCCAGTATACTAATTCTCCGTGCTCGATTTTACAGCTTTTATCAATTTGGATGCCTATAGCTTATCTGCTGTAGTCATAAAGATTCTTAAAGAAACTTTTAAAACAACAAAATACCCAAGCGCAACTCTGCTGCAGCAGAGAATATTTGTGACACTGGTGGTTGCATTCCTGCAAGTGACTTGAACAGAATTTTACAAGCAACTAAAAAAGTCAGCGTGCTTCTACCCTTACCGTATTACCAATAAGGCCTAACTCTTGAGCAGATTTTTATTCGCACTTGCGTGATATTAAAATTAAAACTAATATGATCACGTAGCGTCATAACAACCATCAGCCTTGAAAGCATCCTGCTCTGGGTAAAAATATCATACTGAAAACTATTAACTTCAGCTTGAGAAATATTTGAAAATTAGAGCACCATGAACCGTCGAGAACCTCTTCATGTAAAAATCATAAAGAAAACATGCCTGATTCTTGCAAAAAATGAAAAGGTTAGGCAATGAAGCACTGGCTTTGACTACTTAATGGGACAAATGTGTACTGCGAGGTAAATAGCTCTTTTACGTACCTGCATAAAAATGTAGCGTTTCAACTTTTTTGCTGCCTTTTTCAAAATAGGATTCAGGGTAAAAGGCAAAATATTGTCGTACAATTATATTTTTATACTTTCTAGAAAAAAAATAAATGCATTGGAAAAGTAGAGTCAGTTTTTCAATTCGGCTACTTACAATCTGACCTAACAAACCGTAGCAACTGCACAAACGCAGTCAACCTGTTCAAGCAGTTGAATTACCACTCGGGTAACTTGGTTATAAGTAGGAAAGAGAATAGTAAATTTTTTTGCATGTATAAAGCGGATCAGTCTCTATAGATTTCATTTAAGATTTACATATTATCTAAAAATTAAAGGTATTAAGATTATTGGCCTCCTGTAAGAATTTATTTTTATTTTATTCATTTCCGTTGTCCTGAATCCATAGGTCAGGGGTAAAAACTACTGCAAAGGTTGCCTATGGAAGCCATGCTCTTTCTCCAGTTTCATAGAAATACTTGCCGTGCGAGCTGTTCGGGAGCTGAGTAATGCGCAGAGCCCGTGACTGTGACGGAAATATTGCAGAGGTAAGCTGAATGGTGGTGCTGCTGGTGGTGGTGGTGGTGGTGGTGGTGGTGGTGGTGGTGGTGGTGGTGGTGGGTATAACTCTGGTGTTCATCGTTAGTGTGAAACATTTCCAGTTATGGTCAAAAGACGTAACAATCTATAATTTAAAGTTTATGAAAGTTTTCACTCGAAAGGGCTAATTTTGTAGTTCATTTTACATGAACCTTATTATCATGTTTGTTAGTTTTAAGAGTTTTCATAATTTCATATGCCAAGATCTATGACTCCAATGACTCCATAATTTCATATGCCAAGATCTATGACTCCAATGACTTCATAATTTCATATGCCAAGATCTATGACTCCAACCTTGCCCTGCGGGAATGCATTATTAACTCTGTTTAATCGACTCATACAATATACGATGCTGAAGCAATCTGAAAAAATACTTATTATTGATGAAGATCCTGATACCCATCACAGTATTTGAAGCTTTTGATTTATTTATTGTTCCGCAATAATCGTAGAGAAAAATATCTGCTGACCTCCCTTTTGTGATATTGTACAGTTTACGAGGCCAAAACTTCAGAACTCGTATATTAGAAGAAATAAACTGAAACTCCACTTCCCAAAGCTCGATGTTACAGATTTCGTTCACGAGGAATGTCAATTGTCAAGGCAAGAGCTTCAGGGCCCAAATAGCAGGAAAAGATCTCATAGATACTGGCTGGAGAGGAAAAAGCACGAAAAACTCTTGGTTGCAAGGGCAGAAAAGGAAATATTTTGTGGTATTCTGAGGTCATTCAACACGGCGAAACTCTGGTTAGCGCTAAGAATTTTAGAACTATTACTTTTTTGGTTGCTTTTCACGAAAATAACGTTTAGTAGAAAGATTCAAGCCTAAACAATGTCCTGCGCAGAATAGTTTTACCAGAATCTTCGATTTTCGATTGTGACCCAACGACTTCTACACCAAATAAATTACCCAACCACCAAACCTGAATTAGCATCGATAAAAATTGCGACAAATATTTTAATCACATTTCCTATCAACAGTTATTTAATTGATAAGTTTATGAACGGTCATGGTGCGTTTAATTTTTCTGGACTACACGAAGTTGCTTCTTAAAGCACTTCACCAACAGAGCTGCAGTACCGGCAAAGTGAGCAAAGTTAGCCTAATAAGCAACTAACTCGGTGCTCTGCTGAAAGAAAGTCTTTGCGAAAAGCTGCGTTAAACAGCGGCTTTTTGGACCGGCCTAATAGCTTTCTTGAATTTCTTAACCAGAAGGCGAATTTTGTTAGTAACTTTACCGTTCATTTAGAACTAAACTTGTACTCTAAAAGTAGCTCTTGGATTACTTGTAATTGAGTTCTTAAAATATAGGGGAAAATGTTCTATCTTCGTGGAAAAACAATATCAAATGTAAAACAATGGTATTTCAGGTCTGTTAACTAGTTCATTGCTCACATTAGTTAACAGCGAACGGTGCAGCTTTTAATTCTTATTTCTCCCGGATAATTTTAGGAACTAGGGTCCGTAAAATTATAAATTTTAATCTATTTCTATGATTTGTATTGCTCGAAGTTATGCTGATGTTTTTTCAATGAATGAAAAAATTATAGAGACAATCAATTTTCAGAGTACCATAGTCTTGAAACATGAAGTATTTATCCCATTCCTGGTTTAACTTTAGTATTTTAATCTTACCATTGTTGTAAATCTACACTTAAGGGCTTTTGTACTGTAGCATTAGGAGGCAGCTCGAATTAGATGGCAAGTTATTTTCAGGTCCTCATCTAACTTGAATAGTTATAGAACTGAAAAAATGTTCAACTGATTGTCAACGATTTTACGCAATACTTAACAAAAATGATCTTCCTACTCTATTTACTCTCATATTGTAACCATCAGACTGCTTAGTATCTGAGGCACGGTCGAATTCTGTTTCCATTTATCATCCGTGTTGGATCGTTGCTGGTTTCTCTTATGCAAGTATGTGTGTGTTTGTGTGGATAAATATATATATACAGTAGATGTGTGTATACATGAACATGGGTATGTAGAGAATAAACTCGTATATGTTTGTAAGTATGTATATAAATGCACCTATTCATAATTGTATATATGAATACATGGTAGCATGCATGTAGGAGAAGTACCTAAGTTCTTCCGTTGCTGAAGTTCATGGTATTCCTACATAGTACCTGTACGATGGAATTTTTTTTGGTAATTCTGTCCTAAAATAACTCTCATTCGCACCACCGCTGCTATACACACATTTCTATACTCATAATGTATCTCGTGCTCCCCACCCGCAGTTACAGCCTATAGCTCTGAGGTGACATGGCCTCCGACGACTCTGAGCGGTTATTTTTTTTTAAATCTCTCTTCTTCATAAAATGAGCAAAGATTTCAGGAAGATGATTGCATTTGAAAACATTAGGAAGAGAGGCTGTGTGTGTATCATGAGAAGAGATTTAGAATTGAAAAGGAAGCAACTTCCCAGTAAAGCATTCTGGGAAGCACTCGTTGTGAGCGTACACTGGAGATATCATTTGTAGTCAGAGTGATGGCATTACGTAGAGCTAGAAGTGACATACTGCGATGTAAGAGATTAATTGGTTTCAGACTTCCTTTGGTTACGGGAAAATTAGCTTTGAAATATTTGCGTGAGAGGTTATCCGATCTCAGACACATATTTTTAGTAATCATTTTCTGAAATACCTCACTTGCTTCAATGCTTTATTTGCTTCAACCCTTTATTTGTCTTAATACTTTATTTTCTTTAACACTTGCTTATTCCAATACTTAATTTGCTTCATTACTGCGTAAGTGTACTCAAAAAATGTACAAGAGTGTTTACATTCTACCCAGATGAATTTTCGAAGAAAAACACCAGAGAGGAGAACGTACATCAGGTTACAGTAATTATTAAAAGCACAAGGACATCAAAGCTCCACTAGAGAAGTTAAGACGAGCTCTGATTTCTTACGGCAATGAAATTTTGGATTAAAAATATTTAAACGCCAAAGCTTTTCATCTCGAATTGGAAATTGGAAAAAAATGGGTAGGGTGATTCGGAAAAAATGTGGGTGAGCGCTACAGAAACTAGTAGGTCAAGTGTACTTTTGTACTTTGATATTTTGTCTCTAAATACGGGATTTCGAAATTTTACCATAATGACGGGATTTTGAAACTTTTGCTATAATAACATACATACATACATATACAGGGCTTATCCTCCCCATGGGAGGGTAGCCGACAGCAGGCCACAATCACCACACTTAGTCACTAGGAGGCGAGAGAGGCAGCACTGGCCGCACCTGAACTGCCAGGATCAGCAGCAGCCCAGCACAACCACCTTCCACAGTCAGGCCCGACAGCAACAGCTGGTTTACCCCGACCGCTTCATTGAGTGCAGCCCCTCCCCCGCACATGACAGGTCAACCCCATCACACGCGGGCAGCTTCCAGTAACGCGTCAAAAATAAAATTACCTCCTTATACACTGCCCCCACTCACTTCTGTCCGCAGCCATCCCTCTCGCCACGTCCACAGTCAGACCCCTCTCATACAAAGCACGTCGCACCCCATCCATCCAACTCATCCGTGGTCTACCTCGCACTCGAAGACCACTCACTTCCGACATATATATCTTTTTCACCAGCCGCTCAACATTCATTCTTTCTACATGCCCAAACCATCCAAGCACTCTTTCATCCACTCGCCTGCTCAACTTTTTGATAACACCCGTCTGCTCCCTAACCAACTCATTCCTGATCCTATCTCTTCTAGTTACTCCATACATGCTCCTCAAACACTTCATCTCAAACACATCCAACTTCCTCCTCTCAGCTGCTCTCAACCCCCAGGACTCTGCCCCATACAACAAAACTGGCACAATCAAACTTTCATACAGTCCCCTCTTAGCATTCATACTCAAACTCCTGCATTCAAAAACTTTCCTCATTGCACCCAATGTCTTACAACCTTCACTCACTCGATGCTTCACTTCTACTTCCATACTATCCTTAACAGTCACATCCGACTCGAGGTACCTAAAATGCTCTACCTCCTCTAAAACTTCCCCATTCAACCTCACATCCAAAGTTCCAAACACTCCACCTCTTGAACATCTCATCACCTTACTTTTATTCACATTTACCCTCAATTTCCGCCTTTCGCACACTCTACCAAACTCTGTAACCAGTCTCCTCAGTTTTTCCTCTGAATCAGCCACAAGCGCTGTATCATCTGCAAACAACAGCTGACACACTTCCCAATACATACCATTTCGTCCCACCAACTGCGCTATAATAACAAGATTTATAAAAGTGCTCGACTTGATTTCTCAACTCCCGCTGAGGCCTCGTTACTTTCAAAACTGAAATGTACACACCACGGCCTGCGTCATCGCTCGTTTCCTAGAATGCCTTTTATTAGATTGACCCTCAAACTCCAGAGAACTAATGAGAAAATTACAATGGACGACTAGCCACACTCGCCACGCTTTTGAACTTGAAACTCAAAATTTATCATTAAAATCAAGTGTTTTTCTCAGGTTATCAGAACTGCTCCCAATAATGCAGGGTGAATGTACACTTCGAGAAATTTCGCCACAAAATTTGCTTATTTTTGTAGGTCAACTCGTCTCAAGACAGATAAAAAAGTGTGGTGTCAGTATACAACATCAATCAAGGCATTGTGACACACTTTGGTGAGTCATGGGCTGATTTGACGCACATAAGTGTGCCAACGATAAGACGTACACTACGTATTGAGACCAACATGTATCAGTAGGTAAATTGTTCATTTACGTACCAATGTAAATAAACAACATTCCAACCATTGTACCACCTTCTTTTAATTAATTTTATCATAAGACGTAAATATTACCGTACACTTACATTTTGTACATTTCTTATATAGGATGAAAACTTGTCCGAGCAGTAAAATCGATTTTCCAATTCGGTTTCTTGTAGCCTAACCAAATCAATCGTACGATCCGCGCAAACATAGCCAACGTGATAATGCACTTAGCGTAAATCAGGACAGTTTCGCATGGATGTATTCTTCTTCTCACTACCCCTAAACACAAGTACTGAAAAAAATAAGTTGAAACATTTTTTTTCAAAAACATGAAAGAAAAAGTTGTAAATATCATCAGGCTATTGGGTAGAAACATATTTAATTCAGAAATTTCAGAGTACCTTTTTATGATAAAGATATTTCTCACAATGTGAAACTTGCGCACGAGATTTAACTTTCCCGACCGCTTGAGTTTGCGGTCAGAAGTGTTGCGCCCAGACGTTCCAAGATTTCTCTGGATAACCTTTTGACACACTCAAACGTGCTCAAATTTCTCTGAGCGTACAAGTAAAATCTCTAGTCAACAGCAATGAAATCCTGAGAACCGTTTTTATCTGTTGGATTTTCCTTGAGAGCGACACAACTGGATAACAAAGTTGAGAGCAGGACCTCGTCCTCCATATCACGTCCAACGTCCAGTTCCTAACAGTGAATCATTTTTATTGAGGCCAAAGCAACAAAGCGCTCTCGTCGCTGAAAAATTGCTTGTCAAACTACTTGAGGCGTTCATCCGTTGTCATCCATTCCATCCTCAGCAATCTCCGAGGGATTCCGATCAAGCACCAAAGGCTCCCGTTCCTTTGTTCATTCCTGCAGGTCTGGTCAGGTCGCGTGCACGACGCCAGCTGCTGCTAACCTAGATATTTTACTCTCATCTCTGAGGTACGTGCTTGTACTCTCTTGTGTAATCCATCACCAGTAGAATGCGCTGGTGGTCCATGTGTGAGGTTGTTCTATCATCTTTGATTCATTTTCATGCCATCTTTCTCCCCTAGTTTAAGAATCGTCGAAAAGACGAATTTTTTGCTCCGTTTTTGAACGCGCGTTATTTTTCTAAATCCCCCTGTCACAATTAATTGAAAGGTGTCTTCCAATTCTAGGGAACTTCCGTTTCAATTATCGAGACTCTAAGCTTTTATATGTCAATTGAATAATTAATGGTGAGATATCTTCCAACTTAAGTTTTAAATACTTTAGCTCCATTCAGAAGTAAGAGTAATTTGACTAATTTAGAAATAATAGTTTTGTAAATTTCTTAAGTTAGAGGAACTTGGAAACTGCTAAGGCAAAACATGAGTTTAAGATGCCCTGTTTTTGCACATTAGAGTTAACATAAATTCAGAGAAGTCTATTGCGGTCCTTAGCGTTTTGTAAGATGTACAATGTATTTGTAGGAAAACTGCTGGTCAAAAATATGCCATATGAATAAAAAACTTGAAATTTTGAGCTCAATATTGTTCATTATTATTCATGAAAAGCCACAACATACCCTTGCGATATGTGAAAGAAAATGTGAACCTGGACTTGCATCAAATGTGTCACTTTCTATAATGATGGTGACACGACACATATCAAACGCGCCCAAAGATTTCACTTTCTAAAATGACGGTGACACATAAAATGCGCCCAAACATATCACTTCAAAAATTATTGTAAGTCACATCAAATGCGCCCAAACACTTTAACTATTTAAAATTATAGTCACTCATCAACTGCGCCCAAATGCCTCACTATTTAAAATGATGATGACACACGTCAAATCCACCCAATGACTTAACTATCTAAAATTATGGTGACTCAAATCAAATACACCAAAAGAATTCAGTATCTAAAATAAAAGTGACACATCAAATTGGCCCATACATCTCGCTATCTAACATGAGGCTCAGTGTGCACAGCCACACACACGCACGCACACACACACCGGCACCTCAACATGGCTGGCAAAGACCCGTGTCCTGCGGAGGTTTCTTCTTTCAGATGCAAATGCACAGTCTCCATCCATCAGACGTGCAAATCGAGAGTTCTGTCTCGCCTTCCGCTTTCGCTCGCCAATTGACGGCCGGATCTAGATTAGATCACGCCGAATGGATCAATCAAGAAGATTGCTGAGCGTGATGCACATACTCGCACTATTCGCGTGGCGCGAGTGCCTCTGAAATAGTGTTGTGCGGGCCTCTCAAATAGTGACTGCACATCGTCCAGTAAGGTCTTTTGTAGCACTTTACATTTTTTTGTAGCACTTGATATCTTTTGTTTCACTCAATATCTTTTGTAGCGCTTTATTTCTTTTGTAGCACTTCATATCTTTTGTAGCACTTGATATCTTTTGTAGCACTGGATATCTTTTGTAGCACTGGATATCTTTTGTAGCACTTTGTATCTTTTGTAGCACTTTATATCTTTTGTAGCACTGGATATTTTTTGTAGCACTTCATATCTTTTGTAGCACTGGATATCTTTTGTAGCACTTTATATCTTTTGTAGAACTTTATATCTGTTGTAGCACTTAATTTTTTTGTAGCACTTATCTTTTGCAGCAGTTTACATCTTTTTTAGCGCTTGATTTCCTTTGGTGACCCCAACGTATTTCTTTGCGCCTCGTATGCCAGTATAAGTTACGAATTATTTCTGGTATTATAGAAAATCTCTGAGACTGGGAATCACGACAAAGATGTAAGCTTGTGTAGTTATCATTCTTGATATTATTTTGGGGGAATGAAAAACAAACTGTGATTCGAAGCATCCATTTTAAAGCTAAGCGTGTGAATGAGCTTCATGTTGAAAATTAATTTCAACATGAATAATGTGAATGTAAATATTTTTTTCAATTACTTTATTAGTTCGTGGAATATATCAATTAGGCAGTCCGTGTGGTAAATATTGAAATAACGACCGATTTTCAAGAAGAATTCACCACGATGTCGTCATTTCTAACCTGAATTTGGGAAGGATTTGGACTCCTTCACTTCGGATTTCAATTTTGCCGTCAAGCGCTGATGTAACTACGTGTCCTGAGCGTGATCTATGCGTAACGTGACAACTTTTTCTCTACTGTTGTGACATCTCCCGTATATAATCTATGTAATATGTACGCAACATGCCTACTTCTTCTGTAGTAATGTAACGAGTTCTGTATTTAATGTGCATGTAACGCAGCTTTTTTTGCATCAGGGTAAAGTAACTACGTGTACATGTTCTGTATATGAAATGTAACGGCTTCTAATGCGTGTTACGTAAATATACTGTACTGTAATGTTGCAACTACCTCATACAATGTGACCGTAATGCAACCATAAATCTTCTTCAATATACAAAGGAAATGCAATGGAATATAAAGTCTCTTGTAATGATCCACTGATTTTTGCTTTGCTCTCTGTAAACACAAAATAGGGAGTAGGTTTAGCTTTGTTATATAAGTCTATCCCATGCTATGGGGACTGGCGCCGCAGTGGGATACTGAGAGGTTACCTCAGCTAGAGATAAGCCTTCAGGACTTTTATATTTTGCCCACTTTGCTTATTTCAGTTCCCATACTTTCTTGTCTTCGTTTTCCCTATTTTCATAACTTGATGTTTCGAACTTTTTTTTTATTTGGTAACTTTATAGGACACTAATGTGTTCTTCTATTATTCACGTCCTGAAATGTTCGTGTTAGTCGTGTGTGATGCAAATCATTATACGCTCCTGAGAATGTTATGACAATCCTATCTTGCTGGTCACTTTCACGTATCTCTCCAATCATGTTGCACATGTCTTGGTAGCCGTTGCAGAATAATCATTTTCATGTTTCTGACCTCTGTTGACTGTTTTGTGGAAATATTATTAGCATGGAAATATAATTTCGTTGCGTGATAAAAGAATTTTTTTCCGAGTCCCGTCGTTGGAATACTAGTCTATACGTAGGAATAAAAATATATAGTTCTGAATGTCAACCTCGCTGCCCTAGACGCAGGATTATTTTGATCCACCCGTTTTACTTGCAACAAATGACTTAAACTGCAAGTCACTGAGCTCATATTTCACTGCAGGTGTGCACCAAAAAGAGTATTTTCAACTATACACTGTGCCGGGAATCGTGTTTTCTTTTATAATTGTAGTTATATTTATCATCAAATCTAGATTAAGCAACACTAGGGAAACACCGACCTCAATCATTTTTTTCGACTAGTGACATGGGTATTACAATATCCATGTGTGTGTATCATATAAATGTATTTTCCTCACTTAAAGATATTTTAAAGAACCAATGATGTTTGTACCATCTCTATTGGAAATAAACTGCTTTTTTCTAAGTTGAGGTATTTGAATGCGATTTTCGCTTTTATTTCAATATAAGTGCGCACAAACTTATACATTTTTCATCTAAGCGTTACGAGGACTGTGTTCTCTTATTTACTTATATTTAAATGCGCTGTCAAAATCAGAGTATGCAACGAAGGGAACTCATTTTTGTTGTGCTTTTCTGTCAATCATTTTTTGTTACAAAATTTTACAAGGGTATTACGATACCAATGTGTTATTATCAGTTAGAGATGTTAATGTTAAGGTGTTTTAAAACCAATGTATCAACATTTCATGTTAGGACTCTATTGGAAAATCGGAAATAAACTATTTTTCTTTCTATGCGTTTGGTATTCTGTTTGGGAACACATCTTGTGTTTAGATTCTTTGTTTTCTACTATCCACACTATATGATCCCTCCTCTAGTCTTCCTTTAGATAACATTCTAAGAGGCTTAAGGGGGTCACTTCGGGCCAAATTTGGCCCCCGCGGGCCACCTGGGTCCGTTTACTTTTTTTGTCGAAAAAGGATCCTTAGGTGATGGGTTATTGTGCCCTTGAAATTTTATGGCGCTACGGACGATAGAACCCCCCCAGGGTAAGGGGACCAAAAATCATGGATTTTCGATTACGTGGAAATGGAAAATTTTCTACCGTACTTTTGTTAGAAATGTTACAAGGATTCTAAAACTGTCATTGTTTTTGTTCTAGCATAAAAACGCAATGGGTTCTATTCTTTTGAAATATCCATAAAAATGTACCAATAAACTAATTTTTCGTATTTTTCAAAAAAATAAGGCCTAAATCGAAAAAGTTACAGGAGTAAAAAAAGTTTACTTTCAACAAATGCATATACAAACGAATCGGATGAAAAAAATTGAAATCTTGAAGTGTTAGGAGTTAAGAGTTTCAAACTAATAACATCTAACTTTTAGAGCACGCTGAAAATGTAATAACTTCTTGATTTTTCTGTCAAAACACCGCAGATGTGAACATTTCATTGCGCTCTGTATCGAATAATGATACATTATATTGCCATTGAATGCATAAGCGTCAGAATGTATTGTATAAGTTTAATCCTAGAGCGTTCATCGTAAATGGAGCACAAAAGTTAGCAAGCCGAGCGACGCCTTAATTAGCACCCATTGTCTAGCTGATATAGCAATACCCAATAATGATGTATCATCTTATGCAAACAAGCAAGAAATTTCAAGGAAAAATGACTCGACGTCCGAGGTATTTGCGCTCTCCCCCACGTGCGATAAATGGGCAGATCATAAAATGGCCGGGGGCATTGTGAAAGCTGTCTTTGTATGGAGCTCAGCAGCTCTTCTCCGTTGTTGAGAAACTGAACTAATAAGAATAATATTTTGATTTATCGTAAGACTAACGAAGTTTTTACTTTTTACGTGTTGCTCTCACTTGTACTCCTGTTTGATCTAAAGGTTTACACTCGATGTATTTCTCTCGCTGGATTTAATTTCAGGTTGATGTAGTACAATATTTAAGTGTATACGTATTTCTCAGTGTTAAACAGTTGAACTTTCTGAATGCCCTAATACTCGATTGTCCATGGAAGAAAAGTTTTTGGTCTGAAATTTTCATAAAACTTCAAGAAAAAGGATAAAATCAGCAAGTTAAATTTCAATTTTTTTACTGTCGGATCAGTAGGAGAACATCTTGAAAAGGCGTTTTCCAGTTTGCAATCATCTTCAGTGAGAAATCAGTAAATTTCAAAAATATTGCTGGTAAGCGATTTATGATAAAACGTAATATTTTTTCACCTTTTCATTCACTGTTTCTAAAATGATGAAATTTTTTTTGGATACTCTAACACTCGATTGTCTATGAGAACAACAAATTATTTGTAATTTCAGCTGACCTAAACTTTTTTCTTTTCAATATGTTTCGCTTGCCAGATTGAATTTCGGCTTCTATTATTAATATGACGTCAAGTGTGTTGAATCGCACTTTTCTGTTCTCCCGTAGGCTTTAATTTTGCTCTCGATTGTGTTACGTTTCCGATAAAATATCCATGGCTGGAACTTCACACAGTTCACGTATTCATTACCACTTCTTCGTAATCCCATTCTCATATTTTCATTCATATTTCATCCTAAGATATTATTTCTAAATAACACCGGTGATCCATTTTGCATTCCTATTTTGACAGCACGAATAAATTGTGGGCTTAAATTGAAAGGAACAATCAATTACCACCCTTAATGACGAATAAAAACAGGTTCGTTTCACAACTACGAACAGAGCTCGACTCAAAACCCAACCTGGAACAGCTCGTGTAATTAATTCAAACTCAAAAACAATTATATCCTTGGAAATGGCATTAACGACGCCGTCGTCAGTTGCTCCAGTCAAGAGAAACTCGCACAGGTTCTGTCTCAGCAGAAATCTGTTTGCAGGACTCCTTTCATCAAGAGAATTTGAAGCAACGCAAAACTCTGAGCATTTCGATCAGCGTCTGATCCAAACTCCATCGAATTACACGATTTGCACGGTCCGATTTAGAGTTCCGTATGAGATGCACGTAAACATTCAGAGGAGTGCACGCGAGGGAATGACATGCAAGAGAACGCTTGCGAAAACCTCTGTGCACAAACAAGAGTTTTCCTTGCAAATATCTTCCGGTAAACCTTTGAATGGAACACAGCTGTCGGCGAATTCATTTCAATGCGAGTCGCTGGAAATTTTGGCTCCATGTAACGTTCCGTAAAGAATACATCACTCGAGTATTTCATTTTAGCGTATCCGTGCTTTAATGTTGATTTTATCAACACTCCTCGTTATTATCATTATTTCATTTTAGCAAAAAATATCTTCTGGCAGAACCTAGATTTTCAATGATGACCAATGCAAGTGATCATTATGGTAGCATCTAAAGGGATAATACTTATTTTTCAAGTTTGTATGCTAACTCCAAAGGCAAACTAAATTATTTCCTAATTGTTAACTGGTTAGATTTAATAATGGTTTGGACATTGTCTGTTATCGACAAAACTCACATGGTTTTCCAATTGTTTAATGTACAAAAATAAGGTAAACCTCTGCGTATTTGCTTGAAAGACGTACAAATATTGGATAGTAGACTCTTAAACACACACAATAAACTTTACAGAGTTATGTTGTCATAAAACTGTTGAATAAAATTGGGGTTTCAAATGATACTCTGATGTATGTGTGAGCTTCTTTCTTCAGAAGTGCTCCAACAACCAAACCGAGAACTACACATATGACAACCAAGCTGACTTCTCGTAAAACATTTTTTGTTCTGAACAAGAGTATCCCCCCCTCCTCAGGTTTTACAGTTTACCCAATTTTTTAGTTTATCCGATTTTTCACGGTTTACCCAATTTTTTACAGTTTACCCAATTTTTTATAGTTAACCCAATTTTTCACAGTAAACTCAACTTTTTACTGTTACTGCCAAACAAAGTCAGCTTTCGAAGTAAACTTGAATTAAAGCGGTTCTTGAATCTCGTTCATCAGAAGGGCCGCTATCGCAGAGTCGGTGCCGTCCTGGCCAGTTCGCCCGTAGAAAAGAAGACAGAACGCGACCGTTACTTCAGCGAGACAGGCAAGCCTGCAATATGAAACACGGGAGGGAAAGATATTCAGTCCGCTGGTTATAATTCTTGAGATTTTACGATTCCGTAAGGAGAAATAAAGGCTCAATTCTCCTCCAACTCAAAAAATGTAATTTTGTATTCATGGTTGAGAATATGATAAAGTGAGAAAAAGGGAAAAGGAGTTTGGAATAAGTTTCGGTACAAGGAATGGAGAGTTTTCAGTATTACCTTAAACCTCAATGGTGTGTTCAGTGTTTTGTCAGTAGGGTTCATGGAATTTCTTGATAAATGTCCTAACTGCAAATTATTCAGTTAGTATACATTTGCATAATTTTCTCGCATATTCGTTGTTCACGAAGCGTACTTGAAGGCTTGGGCTGCTATAAGTTATCTCAAATTAATGGTGCTGTAAAAAACGCAAATCATTTAATTGAGTTAGGCATGAAATGACACCTTTACCCTGAGATATATCACCTGCTACTCTCATTTTCTGACTCACTCTGATACCATATATTGAATGTACTGTGTGCTACACCCGTCTAAAGGCAATGGAATAGAGAAATTATTTGTCACTTCTCGCTATATACTTTAACAGTATATCTTTACTGGAAACCAGGTCTTTCGTTTTCAATTTCTATGAAAGGGAAGCAGGAATAAAAATATTTAAATAAGCAGGTGTAAGCAGCCCGTCCAAACTGAATAATTTCATGATGAGCAATAGAGAGCTTGAATTATTTACTACTCTTATTGGAAAATATTTAAAATCAGCGTTCAATTTGCCATTCAGTTCTAAAACTTTTCCCCTTGATATTTTTCAAAGGACATTAAAGTGGTCTATTTTCTTAAAGTTGTTCAAAAATGGAATTGTTCTTGAAAATTTCAGATTGAATATACTTTTCATTTCCTTATAAATCCAGGGAAATTAATCTTTCAGTGCCTTCCAAAATTTAGGAGGGTGGAAATAATTTTAAACAGAATTATACTTAATATTGAGATAAATGTGAATTTAAAATGGCATATGAATTTCCCCATTGAAAACATAAATTCAAATGCAGAAATTTACACCACTAATATAGTGTGCGGGTATCCACTTTGCAGTGTGTGACGATGTTGAAACGATTTGCGCTGCCAATTTCTTCTTAAGGTGGTGGAATTAGCTAATGAACAATGTATGAATAAATGCACAGAGCTGTTAATGAATAGCACAGGGCGATAAGGCTGTGCATAATTTATTTCCAAAATTATTATACAGAATAATTGCGTAGGAGAGCTATTCTAATCCATACAGTTTGTGTTGCTTTGTCTCAAATGATTTTTTTTAAGTGAGAGCAATGAAGTGTTCTGAAATTCGTGCTCAGCAAGCGTACAAGTAAAATCATAGAGTGCATTCCAATACTCGTACAAGCAATACAACCCCAAAACCTTTAGTATCACTGACCACTCAAAACTGGAATATTTCCCCTTATCTCATGCAATATTAAGCGTACGTTCGAGAGTTTTACCCATTGAGGCGCAGAAAAGTTGCTCTTGTTTACGAGTTTCATTTTGGGGAAGTGAGTCGAAAAGCTCGCATTTCCAGTCTTGAAATGCCAAGTCAATCTCAGGAGTATCAGCTCTGAGATTTCGATGCTCTTGCTGCAAGTGCTTCGATGCTGCTCAAGAATTTGGCGAGCTTCTTGAATGTCATTGAGAAGCGGTGAGAGGTCCTAATAAAGCTCCCGGAAGTGCCCTTGAAGCCGACCTGCTTAACGCAAGCACAGCCAACTGGCCAAACCTTTCACAGTGATGACTTCCGTGAATACATCTATCGTTTATCTCAGCAGTTCTCTTTCTCTTCTGATCATTCTGCAAGTTTGGCCAATCTTTGAGAAATATCTCTAGACGGTAGTTTGCCCGTGACCAGACTGGTCTACTAAAGATTTCGGGAGTGGTGTGTTTTCCACAGCAAAACAAGTTTGTTGCCATGCTTGCTTTATCGAGTTTGGTAGAGAGTCTTACGACTGGAAAAAGCAGTGGTTCTGGGCAAATTAATGGAAACAATTGCCGTTGCAGCATACAGCGTAAGTTCTTCTACGTCCCCTAGATGTGGCCCCTGATTTAATCCAGTTGTTTTGTCTAAGGATCTTTATAAATATTGAGAGAAGCTTCAATGCATCTTATTCCTGACTTATCAAGTTCAGTTTTAACAACCCAATGTTAACCAGAAAATGGCATAGATTGCTAAAGAATAAAATTCTAGGAACATCCAGCATTAAATCTAGAGACGCTCATGCCATTTTAACCGCTTTCCCGTATATCATTTCCATTTCTAATTTTTTAATAGTGATTCTTATCTACCGAGTTATTGCCTCTCAAAAATGGATTTCTAGTGACTTCTAGCTACTAAACGCGATATTCATACTACCAGTAACCGTGGACCATTCAAAATTTTCATGGTACATGTGAAATTTGACTCAATTTGTTCAGAAATAATTTTCTTCCGAAAACGGTAGAAATTACCGTCTGTGAACACAGTATTTCTTCATCTTTTAAGAAACTTGGTGCGAGTTATTTTAATTTTTGATTTCTTGACGTCACTAGATAAGACGTCATCGGAACTGAGCACTTTAGCTGACTGCGGCTTTAAATGTTTTGATACATTAGTTGGAAGTCAGCTTTAAGATAACTTTGATCCTTCCTGTTCGAACGTTAATTATTTCCTTACGTCAAACTACTTATATTTTGTTTCATCATCCACTCTTGGTTTGTAAGTAACTAAAGAATTTAAAAAAACTGCCCTGATTGGGAGCGATACGCTGTAATTGGAGAGTCCTGCTCAACAACGGAAATGAAATTCTGTATCCATGGCTATGAGTGGTCTTCCTATAGGACGATCAAATATTCTCGTACTACACTCAAAGATTCTCGTATTGAATCTTTTCTTTTTTTACCCACTTTGTTCATTTACCTGTTTTTTCTAATTTTTCTCTCTTTCACTCTCTGAAGTGAATCAAAAGCAAAGAGCAAAATGTAATGAATGAAAACCAACTGGTTGATCTATAGCACGAGAGCCTTACTCTCAAAATCCAACCAACAGCAAGGAAATGGAACGTGTCTGGCAGATGCATCGCAAGAAGCAACGATGAAGTGGCACAGGCTATTCCGCTAAGCAAATACGTTCTCGCCAGACTGTCTAAATTTGCGTCCGAGACTGCACTCTCAGTATAGATAACTTTTTGTGATTTGCCTCCGAGTAAGGTGATTGAAATGCACCTAAAACCGAGTATAGTGCTGTGTGATGGTCGGTGTGTAATGACAGAATTGTTCTCACAGCAACGGAGAGAGCACACGGGATTGTCATGCGTGTGTGACAAAAGGAATTTACTCAAATTAAGCCTATTGCACTTGTTTACTAAGCACTAGCTATGCAAAAAACAGCTCGGAACTTGAGTAAATTTTGGCAAATTCGTTTCCATTAATTGGCTATCTTGTCTATAATCTCATTTCCCGCGTGGCACCGACGGAGATATGAATAAAATATCTTATTATCTTCTGATGAAAAATTTTTTACTGTTCATATATTGTTTACTTAGTTGTACGTAAAATTTGGCTCTATGCTTTCTTGCCAAGCTCCTCCTCAATCTCCTCTATGTTCAGCAGAGGTTGCAATTACTGTATTATGCAAAAATTGTTCAACAACAAAATATTTCGGAATAGAGAAATAAAGGTCAAATTATTGCTGACTCGTTGTCATTGGGACTAGTATTCAAGAGCTTTTCGTAGAAAGGATTTGAGTGTTCGAAGCCCCGCAAAGTCAGGTGTTTTGCTCCAAAAACGGGAAAAAATGTAGCTATCTACAAGTTTCTTCCCTAAGTAGATGTTTGAGAAGGATGTCGGCCTTAGGGTTGCCGTCATTGCATTCTACTGTTTGAAACCATGCAATTAAAAAAAAAACAGTGTATAAGATGATATTTGTGAACTTAATAGGTAAAAACTCTCCTTTCCTCTGAATTATCTGTTTCTAAGAGAAAGGCAAAGGGGCGATGGCCGCACCAGACTGGCAGAAAGCATCACATGACGTCAAAATTTTCACTACGTAATCGACTAGGCAACACTCAAATATCTCCGAAATAGCCCGCTGGTAACAACTCTCATTTATCCATTAAAGGCGCGATTCACAAACATTTGACGTCGTTGTAAGGGTACGGCCTTCAGAAGGATCTGTTTTGTCTAGAGGGCTCCCCTGATTGCCCTTTTTCACGCCAATACCATCCCAGTTGCCCTTTATCGTACTGAATTTGAGCGCACCGTATCTGGTGACCTGCAGAGCAAAGCACGGTGTGCCGATATCTCCAGAAGAGGTCCAGTGGAGGTACGGTACTCATTGTACTCTCATAGAGCGCTCATTGGGTGCTCATAGTATGGTACACTAATTGTACATCCATTGTAAGCACTCCTATGAAATCTAACGTGGTCGAAAAACATACTCGGCTAATTTCAGGGCTAGCGACTTTAACTTAGACCGCTTTTGATGATTTTCTGCTGGATTAAAGTTGAAATTTTTCGGTGTACCACGCTATCGGCATTTGTTGATACAAGTAAATACTATTGTAGAGAAGAACAAAGTGCTCGTCCTAAATTCTCTAACGGAAGTGATCTTCAGGGAGAACTTCCTGAACGTTACTGAATTTCACATGAATAAATTCACTAGTGCAAATTATCCCCGACTATAAATGGTGATTTAAGTGATATATCCACAAGATTTTGTATCCGTAAAATTAATTTTTTTAATTTTCTTCTACTAGATACTTTAAAATTTTAACTATACGCGATTAAAATTTTGCCTAATTAGTTGTCTGACTCTCACTTGCAGCATTATATTTTTAAAACAACGTACTCAAACAACCTTCATCTGCGGAAGTCAATGATTCTCTAAATGAAATACATGCGACTTGAGTGGTGAATGGAGAGGTAAAGGAAAAGTTCATGGACATCTTATATGTTAAAAGAGATAAATAACCTTAAATCTCCTCTACTGTTGGATCAATTTGAACTTTCTACATAAAAATCATTGTATAAAACAAATAACTGCGATGTAAAAAAAAACTACTTAAAGCAGTCCAGTTTTCCTGAGTATAAATAGAAAAATAAAATGTTACGTCTGATTTTTCCTAGGTAGCTCAACATGTTTTCATGGCTGAAGAATTTTAGAAAAGATTCTCGTGACACAGTCGCGCTGTGAAAAGTCTAGAGAAATTCTCTTATGACAGAGTTTGACAAGCCAGCTATTGTCAATTATGAATCGAGTGTAGTGACTTGAGAAAATATTGACCTTCTTCAACTGCCGATCAGGCGGCTGCCTCTAATCACCCTCGTTTGCGTAATTTTGGCATCGAAGTCAAGTTTTGCGCTTACTGCGAGGAACAAATTTTGGCGCGGTGCCATTTTTGGTGGCACTGCCCCTCGGTTTGCATAACCGGGCCCTGATTAGCTGTCTCTACCCTCACCATCTCTCCCAGAATTTCGCCCGCCGCTTGCCCATGATTAAGTCTCTCGCCTGAAAAATTTATGAAGATTATCAACAGAAAGAAGTGCATCAGCTAAGGGAAAACGGGCAGTGACGGGCAGGGGAAAAACGCCTGAAAAATTCATGGAGATTATCAGTCGAGAGAAATACATCAGCAAGAGGAGAAACGGGGAACGCCACACACGATATGAATGCTTGAAAAGTTCATAAAGGTTATCGGTTTAAATGAAAATACAGAAAAATGGGAAATTACCTCATGGGAAAATCAAGACGACTCCGACCACAAAGAAGACCATGAACTGAAAAAAATGGCGATGATGTTTACGAGACAAACATGGAATTTCAATTAAAAAGCAAAAAAAATACCTTTTTTTGAATTAATGACTGTGAATTTGTGGTAAGCTATGCGTAAAAAGTAGGTGTGAAATTGAAGCTCTACCAATATCGTTAAATTTATTACATGTTATCCACAAGTACATGGTGTATATATTTATATTTACAAGAAAACCCTTACAATGAATGCTGCATAGACTTAAATAGCTTCTCATGGTGCTTCAAAATAACGTTAGGCATTGTATTAATGATGTGGTCATAAATGTGGGTTAAAATATTAATTAAAAAACTATAACTGATCAATTTGCTTCAAGACACAATCATTGGCAATGATTAAATTATACAACTAATATGTGCATTATAACTTTCAGAATAAGCAAGTGTTAGAATAAAATATTTTATTGAATAGCTAAAGTTTACTCGGACTCAATATATATGCTCTTTTTTATACGATCTTTTTGAAAGATTCTATATTTTATTTTTCAAGTAATGCGTTGAAACATCTATTAATCAACTGATGGTAACTATTTGATCTCTTCGTTTCTACTCCTGATATCATTTCCTTAAAATTATTCATAACTTGCGAACAGTTCGACAGTATTTTCCTGCATTCTTAGTGGCTGCTGTTCGAATAAAATGTCATCGAGGCAACAAGTGGAGGAGAACACCTGGAGCGCAGGTGGCTGTCTTACCATCTTTATACAGGGTGCGACAATCAATCCTGCATTTTCGAGAATGCAACATTGACTGCAGGTCGCAGGATTGACTGCCGCACCCTGGACTGTAAACGAATAATGTATAAAACAAGTACGACATATCTCGAAGATCGCCCGTTTTCAACGAATTTAAATATAATTTGGTTTTGTCGGGCGAACTTAGCAGCATTTATCTCTTCAATTATTCTCTCTCAGGTACATGAATTAAGTTAAATAATTCTTAAACTTCGAAGGTATCGCATGCTGCCTACCTGAATAGTTGAGAATTCTGAATCGCAAGCGCTGGATAGAGTTGCATTTTGGTTATTAGACAGCTGATTATGTTATGCTAGCATTACTGGTGAACGCTTGATGGAAGTAATCCTCATCGAACATTACTGGTGAATGCTGGATGGAAGTAATCCTCATTGAACATTACTGGTGAATGCTGGATGGAAATAATCCTCATCGAACATTACTGGTGAATGCTGGATGGAAGTAATCCTCATCGAACTTTACTGGTGAATGCTGGATGGAAGTAATCCTCATCGAACATTACTGGTGAATGATGGATGGAAGTAATTCTCATCGAACATTGTTGGTGAATGCTGGATGGAAGTAATCCTCATCGAACATTACTGGTGAATGCTGGATGGAAATAATCCTCATCGAACATTACTGGTGAATGCTGGATGGAAGTAATTCTCATCGAACATTGTTGGTGAATGCTGGATGGAAGTAATTCTCATCTAACCAGGCAAAACGCGGAAGAGAAATTGACGGACTTCACCGGCAACTTGCCGGAACTGCCACACCGGAAACATTAATCGAACTCAGCTATCATGCTCCCAAATTTCAAACGAATATCACGTGCATCAAAAATCGGGAAATTTTCAATGAAAAATGTTTAAATTAGCGTGATGGCTACATGTGAGACTTAGCTTTAATAAAAGTAATATTTCCGCTTCAGTTATAATGGCCTCTTATAAACAGTGAAGTAACACTACTTTGAGCATTTTCTAACCACAACATACCCTAAAAAATTCCAAAACTCCTGTTAAATTCGTACCCTAATATCAAAGGCATTAGCAACAAAAATGTGTAAGTTTTACCCCAAAGAAAATATTTCGTAGCGTTGACTGAACGGTTCCTTCAGTGCATTCTTGGCTGTAATTCATTTTAGCGCATGCTCCAGTGACTCCATTTATAAAATTGTGCCTTGAGGGAGCTGATTTGAGAGGACTATGGGTCTGCTTGTGAGATAGACAGGCCCTTTGTGAGGACCCACCTACAGCCACCGAGGAAGCTCGCGGTGCAACTGAAGCTTGCGTGATACATCGCCCGTGCGTCTCGCAACTGTGGGAATAGGAGAAAACTGAAAAAAAAGCCACAGAACATTTACACCAGTATATGGTCTGTGATATAGCTCGGACAGAGCTTTAACTTCATGCGCGTCCTGGATAAGTAGGACATTTGTGAAATCGGTGAAATACAACAACGCATTTGGACTCGAATGTTATTCCGACGGTTGATTTACTGCTGGCAAAAAGCAAATTCATTGCTGTCGAATTAACATTGACGTCCGGTTTATTACAGCGTTATGAGCGGTGATTCACAGGTTTCGATCGTTGATGCGTAATTTGGACTCTATGAATAAAATGTGAGTATTCTCATTTTACATTTCAAAATTTCGGGAACAAATCACAAGTATCGCAAGCCACGAAATTTCATTTTATTAAAAGGCGCGAATGCGTGTGATAGCGTCATGGCAGAGTTAGCATGATAAAAGAGGAATACATTGCATAAGCTTCCATGTATTTAAATATAAAAGTGCGTAAACGCAAAATTAATTTCAAGACTACGAGAAAACTACACCTTTTTCACTTCAAATTAATCCAATTCAAGTTCAAATTAATCCAAGTCAAGTTTAAATTAATCCAAGTCAAGTTTAAATTAATTCAAGTCAAGTTCAAATTAATCCAAGTCAAGTTCAAATTAATCCAAGTCATGTTCAAATTAATCCAACTCAAGTTTAAATTAATCCAAGTCAAGTTCAAATTAATCCAAGTCATGTTCAAATTAATCCAAGTCAAGTTCAAATTAATCCAACCCTAAGTTGAGTTAAGAATTGACATACTCACTCGTTAACTTGTGCATTTTTATGTTAATATGTATCTATTGGATGTGATGATTAAGAAAAATTTTTTTCCTTTCGGGAAGAAATACATAAAATTTCTGCAACATAAAAACAAGCTGTCGTAAAATGTGGTTAGTATCCTGCATCAGGAGGCAGAGTGTGATTCAGATCTTTGAGCGGAGTAACAGATAAAAGTCAATTATAAAAACTTCGTATTATACTACACATTAAAGTTGTTTTACAATTCTACATTAATGGCAGTATGCATCCAGTCAAATATTTATGTTCAAAGGTAATTTTGTGGTACACATACATAGTAGTATCGAGGATTTATTTACACTCATATGGAGATTTATAAGCGTGAAATTCCTCTTTATCATTAATATAAAATCATACATGCATCATCATACAGCTGTCTTGCGAGTCTCAAACAACTGCAAAAACCTTTTCCAATTTCCTCCTAAAGCTATAAATTTCTCTCACGCATTTGCAGATTGTGTGCTCACGAGTTCTTCCCTTCCCGCTCACAACTTTTCCTTGGCATTTCAGACACTCTCTTCGGATGAAGGTTCTCCAAGTCACAAATTCCTCCCTTGAATGTTTTCAAAAACAATCACTTTTTAATGCAGGAATAAGTGAATTGAGTTTCTAGATCTCCGCTACTTCCTGACTAGATTCCAAACGTCTGGTCTGTCTGTGCGTGTGTGTTTGTGTGTGTGTGGACAAATGTTGCTTTCTATCGTCTTTGTGGTTTGAATTCCATTAAAAGACGAGAGTTCTAATTGATCAGTACTGATGTATTACGATCATGCTTACCTTTATGTAAATAATTTCATGAAAATTGGAATTGCTGAGATTTGGCTTCCAGTGTTACCATCATGAAAGACTTGGTGGGTAAGGATGTTAATGTAACGAATACCTTTTATATTAATTCGAAGCGAATTTTGCCAAGGATGAATAGCCATTCACGTTTGTTTAAAATTCGGAAGGAACCTCTCGCTGATGTACTGAATTTCTATTAATACACTCGAATAGATCATGGTATAACTCTAAAACTATTGAATTTCGTCACTAGCCATCATGTGCTTTTTCTAATATTTAACCGAAATAATTCGACTCGACTACAGTGAGGAAAAACTTGTCACGTTCTGACAAATCTAGCTTTTGTGTCTTTATCCTCGAGAGAAACTGCAACCTAACAGCCTTTCAAGCATCAACTGAATACATATTCATCCTGCTCGTAAATTTCAACGTACAAAGTGGCTTTCAATGAAGGCACTCAATAAAAGCCTGTCAATAGCTGAGTCCATCCGTTATCCTGCCATTTTTGAGAAACGTTGCAACCTTTGTTTTGGTATAAAATTTTCTTCGCTCAAATGTTCTAAGGAAGATGCTGTTGTTCCAAGGAAACCAAGGTTCAAGACGCCGCGAGATCAACACGCCAGATGACCTCGAGCAATACCTGATGCAACAACTTAATATGTCATCGAAGCAAGTCATGGGTGACTAGACTACGTGATCCCCTAAATTAGATATGTCAGTTTTGTGTTAGTTTAACCTCAATTAGGTATCATGTCAGTTTCCCCTCAACTTGATGTTAGTTTAACCTGAAACTATACAAACGTATAACAGATGTGTTTGTAAACATTTATGACAGCTGTGTGTGAACTTTTGAAACAACGCAATCAGCAATTTTTACCTCCCAATGTTACTGTGAATTTTTTCTTTTTTTACCACTAAAGTTATTATTACGCGTAAACCATATTAACTGATTATATCATTGTCGTTATAATCTTTAAAACTTATTACCTGTTGTATGTGAACTTGTAAAAACGCCCTCATGCAGCAATGTGTTTACACCAATGTTGTGATATTGAACTCCAATATTATTCGCTCATGGACAGAGTTTATGAGTACTCACGTAATCGCACTAGATTTTTTTTTCTACTCTATGCTCTCGTACTTCATAAGCTAGTTTTTTAGACAGGAATATCCCTTAAAGCTTGACTCTGTATTTCGTTTTTAAGCTCTATAGTACCTACTTCTTACTGTTTACTAATTTTAAATGACTGATCACCCTGAGATATTCGAGGAAATCGACCCAGATCTCAATCATTTGAACAGAATATATCCAAACCTAAACGACTCTCAAGAGTGTAGGTATACTAATGTATCAAAATTCAACGAAACTATACGAATAACTGACCGAGATTTCTCACTCCTGTGTTGGAACTGTAGGTCACTCTATCCACAATTGGAAGAGATACAATGTACTATTACTGAACTTAAATATAACCTAGACGTGATTAGCTTCACCGAAAGCTGGCTAGATGACTCGTCTAAAGACATGATTCGATTTGAAAATTATCATAGTTACCATTCGCTAAGAAAAAACCAGAGGGGCGGAGGCATCAGCACATATATATCTAACCACATAGACTCGAGAACCATAGCGAGTGCAAAAATGAATCAGGATCATATAGAATCACTCTTCGTAGAACTGTCTAGAGATGGTAAACGCATTGTGCTTGGAACGGTGTATAGGCCTCCTACAGCCTGTCCTATATCCTTCCTGAATGAGCTGAATCGTATTATTTCTCAGTTCAACAGGCCCTTATACAATGACATAATAATATGCGGTGATTTTAATTATGATCTACTGAAACATGAAAGCTATGAACCAATCTCTAATTTCCTAACAACCTTTCAGTCTCAATCCTTCCTTCCGATCATTACAAAGCCTACACGAATAACCTCAGAGTGTGCTACGCTGCTTGACAATATCTTTATGGCAGACCCAAGTGATTTTCTTGCTGGAATAATTACTTCTGACTTATCAGATCACTTACCAGTTTTTCTTATTAAGAAAAATGTCTATATTGCTTGCACCAAGGCACGGGCTGAAACTTACTCATATCGTAAAATAAACAAATCAAATCTTGAAGAAATGCGCACCGTTCTAGAAAAATCAATGCCTACATTGCACATCTCTCAACAAAATAATAATGCTACTAGCATTGATGAAGCAGTAGTAAAGTTGACTGAAACTATAATGACCGCATACAATCAGTGTTGCCCAATTGTTACTCGTACAGTTACCCCGAAAAATGAACAAAAGCCCTGGATTACTAGAGACATCGTGATAAATATAAAGAAACGTCAAGCGTACCTAGCCCTCCTTTGCGAAGAGCGAATATCTAGAGAAGCATATAACCGATTCATAAACTATATAACAAACCAGATAAGAACATCAAAAAAGAACTACTTTACGCTCAAGTTTACTCAATTCAAAACTGACGTTAAAAAGACTTGGCATCTCCTTAACTCTTGCTGTAAACCGAATAATGCCGATAAAAAGAAAATTGAATATGTTATTCAAGATAATTTAAAATACCATGAGGTGAAAGAAATTGCTAATCTCTTTAACAACTTCTTCGTAAACGTAGGGAAAACTATAGCTGATGGTATTCCAAGTGAACCTACTGATCACCTGGAATTTATGGATCATATTTGAGAACCCAACTCCTTTTTCTTTACGCCTACAAACTCCTCCGATGTAATTACGTGCATAAACAACACGGAAAATAAATCGAGTGGGTTACAAACGTTTCCGACTAAAGTACTTAAAGTTATTGCTCACATTGTAGCCCAGCTGATATCAAATATTATTAACCAGTCTCTCTCACTAGGCACTTTCCCGAACTCCCTCAAAGTTGCTAGAGTAACCCCTATCTTTAAAAGTGGTGAAATAACCTGTGTAAACAATTATCGACCTATCTCCGTACTACCAATTATTAGCAAAGTATTCGGAAAGATTGTGTATAAAGAAGTGTACTCTTATTTTGAACAAAAATCATTTCTTTACGATAAACAATACGGCTTTCTCTCTGAAAAATCAACAACACAGGCTATATTAAATCATTTACAATTCCTCTATTCTAATATAGATGAAGGAAAGCCTGTATTCTCTGTATTTCTTGACTTTAGAAAAGCATTCGATTGTGTGGACCAAAAAATACTACTCTCGAAACTACAATGTTATGGCATTCGAGGGATTGCGCATGATTGGTTCAGATCATACCTAACAAATCGGAAGCAATACGTTGTCATTGACGACGCAAAATCAGACCCACAGACAATTAGCCATGGAGTTCCACAAGGATCTGTTCTTGGGCCTCTTCGGTTTCTGATTTTTATCAATGATATTGTAAAATCTACATCATTCTTCAAATTCATACTTTTTGCCAATGACAGTACGCTTTCTGCGGTCCTTCCGAACCAAAATCCTGCTATGATTGTGGAGAGTATAAATAATGAATTTCATAAGGTTTCATCGTGGCTCAAAGCTAATAAAATAAGCCTTAATATTGATGAAACAAATTATATTACATTCTCATACAAGAAAGACGTATCTCTCCCATGCATTAAAATTGGCGAAGGTGAAATCGAAGAAACCAACTCATGTAAGTTTCTGGGCATCATAATAGATAAACATCTAACCTTCAGAGAGCACATCGCTCATATTAGTTCTAAATTATCAAAATCCATCGGAATCCTAAATAAAGTTAAAAATTTTCTGCCTGAAACAGCTTTACAAATGCTCTACCGAACGCTCATTTCTCCATACTTGCAATACGGAATAGAAGCATGGCACGGAACTGATAAAAATAAAACCAACAAAATTTTTACTCTGCAGAAAAGAGCTGTCAGAACGGTAAAAACCTAGAATATAATGCTCACACAAATGATTCTTTCAAAAATTTACAAATACTTAAACTTTCGGATCTCTACAAAATCTCCATCTGTAATTTCATTTACAAAACATTAAGAAATGATGGCGACAATAGCCTAAGACAATTATTGACTGCGCAAACTGGTCATCACGACCATTTAACCCGAAATAGAAGTAAATTCATGCTTCCTTATTATTCAAAGGCCCGGTCGCAACACAGTATCCTCTTCGTTGGAACCTAAACTTGGAACTCTATACCTGCGGAGATCCGTAAATGTAATTCTTACAAAGTATTCAAAAGACATCTTGAGTCTCACTTCCCATCAGAATACTAGTCGTGTAAGATCACCATGTCAAATCTTGCCTCCTACATGTGACTAATGAAAATGTAATAATGTAACTTGCTTTGGGTAACATAACCGATCTTCAGTCTGCTCTTGAATCGTTTTATCGAACATACTGTTAAATATAGCCGATTTGACCTATATTGTAAAATACAGCATAAAATATCGAGTTAATTATCTCAATGATCAGTCTAATGCGAAACTAGGTTAAGTGAACTAGGTTAAACATTATTGTACACCTTAGAATAACGTGATGATAGGATGCCCTAGAAGTCGCTGAACTTGTTCGGGCTCACAGGTAGCTATACTCAAATTTGACCATTGTACTAGACTTAAGAAACATTCTACCTCTGTATCACCTGTGGTAAATAAATTGTTTAAATTGTTTAAATTGTTCCAGCAAACATTTTCATTGATTGCAACCTTAGTTATTCACTAATTATTGAGGTGTTCTTAACATGTTGGAATATTGTTCGGTTCAGGATGACAATTAAGGATGCAATTGGAAAAAAATTTGATGAAGACTTTCTCTTTGGAACTTCTTCGTTAGGGTTAGGGAGGCTTGACCATTTAATACCCCCAGAGAATCATAAGGTTCTCTTCCGAAGAACAGCTTCCTAATGTATTGTGTTTATTTTTACATTTACTTCTTAATCTCTTCTCAGTGGTTCACTGTCGGGTATTAGTTCCTTCTTATTTCTGACGTCCGTGACAGCCTGATGCCTGTGCCTATTGAATGAGACGGTGGTTGTGATGACGGGAATGAGTACAAAAATGCTGATGTTAAAGGTTTAAACCAACTCATATGAGATGAAAATTCCTCCTCACGATCGCCACGCCCAGCACACATGAGCGCGTTGCCTCCATAGCACTAACGTGCTTGTTGCCGTCCGTTTAATATCCGTTCGTAAATTAATAAAAACTTAACCCCTTTCCCTAAAAAACGTAATTTAATACAATGGGCTGTTTGTAGTGGTGGGCAGCCCGTCAAAAACAACAAAAGTCAGGTAAAGTTCAACGAATAAAAATTAAACGTTCAATATTATCCGTCATCACTTTGGAAACTGTCTTGATATAATTTTTTTGCCTAACTCTGTACGCACAGCTATACAAGACGACTCCAATTATTTCATTTAATCGCGAATAAATTTTATAGCTCACAATCTATGAGCCTAAACAATGTTTATTAAGAATCTACATATGTTGCACATAATGCATTTAATTTATTATCATTCATATAAAGCACCACATAAGTCGTGATGAATATTGTACGCACAAACGCATTTACCGCACTTGGATTCTATAGAAAATTACCACCATCTTCCTACCATTAGTGTGACGTCATTGCTACGTTGCCACGTCTAGGAGCAAGGCTGGAGATATATAAGCCATTGAGTCCGCTGGACTACGTAACAAGCAACAAAGAAACGACAAAATTGAGGTGTCCTACACCTGACAACCTAAACAAGTACAAGTAACCCAACACAAGTAAGCAGTAACTTAGGCGCTAGTAACCTAGATAACTAGCATAGTAACCTAGGTAACTAGTACCTAGATGTGGTTAACCACCTAGGTTTAACTCCACCTAGAACCCAGTAAACCAATAATAAAGTGGGATCTCATCATCCAAACTATGTTCTGTGGTTGTAGCAATTTTATTCAGCAAACACAGACGCGCGAAGTGGCGTTTATTATCGAGCGCGTGTGAAAAAACTCAAAACCTGAGTGCCGTTCTGACACTGCTGAAACCACCCACCGAACCACTCGGTTGTCTTAAAAATTGTTAGGTATTTTTTAGACTAATGTTAATCAGACTAGAAATTAGTCTCACGTTAGAGCTTATAGAATTCATCATAAAAATTAAACAAAGATTTTTTACAGTTGAAGCAGCGAAGGAAAACCAGGCTATCCTAAGCACCCGGTTTTCCCTCAAATTTTTCGATAACGTTGCAATTTGTTGCACCCGTCTTTCCTTCTTTCATCTTCCACATACTTCAGCTTACTCTCAAATAACAGCAATCAAAATTCTTTATATAAATCGTAACAAATAAAAATTACCATTTCATACATACACATGAGTTAACGACGCTTTCTTTACTTTCCGCTTGGTATTCATTCGAGTAAAAAAGAGAATACCCTAAAGTTTTAGAAAGAAATGGCAGGTTCTAGCAGGAGTCTCAAAATAGCATTTCGTTTGGACTCCAATCTTAACTCAAATGGCGGATGAAGTTTTACAGAGAAAGTAAGAAATATTTACCCAATCTAGATCACTAAATGCAAATAGAACGCAGTTCACAGACTGACCAGTCAGCTTCCGAGCTAGAATGATATCCGCTCACTCGATGAATTTCAAGTCTGAAAAATAATTCCGGTAGCCGAAGTTGGAGTGACCTCTAAAACTTTGAGGCTAGCGCGTAAGTTTTATTCGCCCTCGCCAAAATTGGCCATGCCTCGGTTGAAATCGATGTTCACCCAATGGCTTTTAATTTTTCGCGCCAGCAACTTTAATCCCCGGAGTCGCCGGTGCTTCGCGCTACCGTGATTGCGTTCCCTCCTGTCACTGTGACACAAATCGTGCTACCGTGATTGCGTTCCCTCCTGTCACTGTGACACAAATCGTGCTACCGTGATTGCGTTCCCTCCTGTCACTGTGACACAAATCGTGCTACCGTGATTGCGTTCCCTCCTGTCACTGTGACACAAATCGTGCTACCGTGATTGCGTTCCCTCCTGTCACTGTGACACAAATCGTGCTACCGTGATTGCGTTCCCTCCTGTCACTGTGACACAAATCGTGCTACCGTGATTGCGTTCACTCCTGTCACTGTGACACAAATCGTGCTACCGTGATTGCGTTCCCTCCTGTCACTGTGACACAAATCGTGCTACCGTGATTGCGTTCCCTCCTGTCACTGTGACACAAATCGTGCTACCGTGATTGCGTTCCCTCCTGTCACTGTGACACAAATCGTGCTACCGTGATTGCGTTCCCTCCTGTCACTGTGACACAAATCGTGCTACCGTGATTGCGTTCCCTCCTGTCACTGTGACACAAATCGTGCTACCGTGATTGCGTTCCCTCCTGTCACTGTGACGCAAATCGTGCTACCGTGATGGCATTCCCTCCTGTCACTGTGACACAAATCGTGCTACCGTGATTGCATTCCCTCCTGTCACTGTGACACAAATCGTGCTATTGTGATTGCGTTCCCTCCTGTCACTGTGACACAAATCGTGCTACCGTGATTGCATTCCCTCCTTTCATTGCGACACAAATCGTGCTACAGTGATTGCGTTCCCTCCTGTCATTGCGACACAAATCGTGCTACAGTGATTGCATTCCCTCCTGTCATTGCGACACAAATCGTGCTACCGTGATTGCATTCCCTCCTGTCATTGCGACACAAATCGTGCTACCGTGATTGCATTCCCTCCTGTCATTGCGACACAAATCGTGCTACAGTGATTGCATTCCCTCCTGTCATTGCGACACAAATCGTGCTACCGTGATTGCATTCCCTCCTGTCATTGCGACACAAATCGTGCTACCGTGATTGCATTCCCTCCTGTCATTGCGACACAAATCGTGCTACCGTGATTGCGTTCCCTGCTGTCACTGACACAAATCGTGCTACCGTGATTGCGTTCCCTGCTGTCACTGTGACACAAATCGTGCTACAGTGATTGCGTTCCCTCCTGTCATTGCGGCACAAATCGTGCTACCGTGATTGTGTTCCCTCCTGTCACTGTGACACAAATCGTGTTACTGTAATTGCGTTCCCTCCGGTCACTGTGACACAAATCGTGCTACTGTAATTGCGTTCCCTCCTGTCACTGTGACACAAATCGTGCTACTGTAATTGAGTTCCCTCCTGTCATTGCGACACAAATCGTGCTACCGTGATTGTGTTCCCTCCTGTCACTGTGACACAAATCGTGCTACTGTAATTGCGTTCCCTCCTGTCATTGCGACACAAATCGTGCTACCGTGATTGCGTTCCCTCCGGTCACTGTGACACAAATCGTGCTACTGTAATTGCGTTCCCTCCTGTCATTGCGACACAAATCGTGCTACCGTGATTGCGTTCCCTCCGGTCACTGTGACACAAATCGTGCTACTGTAATTGCGTTCCCTCCTGTCATTGCGACACAAATCGTGCTACCGTGATTGCGTTCCCTCCGGTCACTGTGACACAAATCGTGCTACTGTAATTGCGTTCCCTCCTGTCATTGCGACACAAATCGTGCTACCGTGATTGCGTTCCCTTCTGTCACTGTGACACAAATAGGTAGAAGTCTTCGTACGCGCAGTAGCGCTCACGTTGGAAAATTCTGCGGACAAGTTGTATGGAATCTATTGTCGTTTCAAATGAGTCAGTATAACGGAAAATAAACTTTTAAACAAATAGGAAGCCAAGTATTAATTTTCAGAATCAAACATGCCAGAAACTGTACAAAAAGTCTCTAACAAAATGGAATGAGTGAATGAATTTACGAAATGATAAGTTTTATTAGTATGAACCTTCATTTTTTTTATCATTTGTAAAAACGTTGGCTGCTTTCACGATGTCGCGAAGGATTTTGTTACTCTCTAGATACAACAAGTGTTTTAGTGGATTTTCTGACACATTACTGCCCATAAATCAACAGAATAGAGATACTTTTTTACTGTGTTATGGGTATCTACCTTGTGGCTAGCTCCTTGTTATTTTGTTGTTTGGGAACCAAAACTAAACCATCTTTTGAGTCTGACTTCATAAAATAATCTAAATCAACTAATATACAATTTACGACTGTATTCTACAAATGAATTTCTTTAATCACTAATAGGCATGGAGAGGAATAAATTCAATTACTAAGGAAATAAAATCATCAACAAACTCAGATCTAGGTTTACCATAACACTAAATGTACCGTGCGTGAGTGCGTACAGAAATGAAAAATAAAGGCACTAAATGCTTGTGGTACATTTTATTGCTTAGGTCCATCTAAATGTTTCTGAATGATAAAGCCCGCTAAATGCTTTAGGTCCATATAAATAATGACACTCAATGGTTAAGGTTTATCCATAGATGAGGCAATACACCAACGTCTCGGTTACTTCATTAACTATTGAGCTCGTCACTTTACGACTCTCATCTTACGGAAAGTCCTGCAACAGTCAGCTGTTTGTTTTAAAATTATGTTTCTACTCTAAAAAAATGCTCTGATCTCGAAGGTATGCTCTGAATTATTGGTTTCTAAGCGTCTGATTTTTCTTTCTCGCTCTAAGTTTTTAGTTGAGCTTTTGGTTTTTAAGCTAAGCTCTGGCTTTGAAACTCAGCCTTGCTTGTAAAACTCAACCTTGGCTGTAAATGTGAGCTTTGATTTCAAACCAAAGCGTTGAGTTCAAATCTTGGCTTTGGTTTTGAACCACAGCTGTGGTTTTAAGTCTCATTTTTAGCCCTAAATCTCAGCTTTAGCTTTCAAAATTTGTTTTGGTTTCCAAACTCTGTTCTGACTCGGAAACTGATCTTTGACTTCAAAACGAATTTTTAAAATGAAAGATTATCTTTGGTACTAATAAGAAGCCTCCACTTTTTCACTAATCTCTGATATCAAAAAACTTTGTATCAGACACATGCTAAAGAAGTACTTGAAAAATTGTTTTCTTTTGAATAAATTACTCTGCATTTGCAGTCCATTAAGCCTTTTCTCGAAAATAACATGTCCCGCAACACAGTTCGCCTCCTTTTCTCTAAAGCTATATGAAAGGGTAGTCGATGTGTTACTTGGCATAGCTTACCATGGGAAATCCATGCTTTGGCTACGCTGATTTTTACCAGGTTTGTTTCACAGAGTTGTTCAGCAGAGCTGGACTCGCCCTGGCGCAATTCTAGCGCGCTCCGTAAATACGGGAAGCTTCTGGTGGTACAGAAGGAAGTTGCCAGTTAGGATTCCGGGGAAGCCTTTCGAGTGGCTTATTTTGAACTAAACTAACGCTTCCTTCCTTTGAATTGGACGATGTCGAACAGTTTTGGCTTGAGTTAATGAAATGGGTCAGTATACCAGTCTACGGAAAGGCGAAGGCCTTTAAAAATCATTGACTGGTTACTACTGATGCGTCTGTTTGTTGTTCCCGTGATGCTGTTTACGTTGCAATAGTTCAAATTTACACTGCTTATATTGTTTAGATATACACTGTTATTATCGTTTAAATGTACACTGTTATTATCTTATGAATGAACAGTGTTTATGTTATTTAAATGTACACTGTTAATATTATTTTTCTGAACTGTTATCAAGAAAACTTGAGAGGGCACTTCTTTACCCTGTGGATACGCTTTTTATCAGGCAAATAAATTCATCCCAACCTTAATGATGCTGCAGTTCGTGACATGCGTCGTAACATACTGTAAGACGGATGTCGTAACACACATGTGGTTTGTTTGTAACAAAGATATATTGTTCGTCATAATTTACTGATGTGGTACGTCTTAATGTAAGTTGCATGCTTGTGTCGTACGTTGTAACTCACGTAATGTGCTTCTCGCGTTCGCCACAACACACGCAGCTAGCTAAAGTCTCACGTCGTAACATATTGATATCGCATGACGTAGCTTAAGTAGTATACTTATGTCGAATGACATATAAAAAAAATGATAAAATTGCCTAATTATTATTGAAGAAAGGAAAATGAACAGTGAACTATGATAACTGTATAACTATATAATGTAAAAGCACACGTTCAAAATTGCGTAAACTCATATATATAGGTAAGCTTGTGAATTAGATATTTATCTATCATATATGTTCTAATGACATTTAGTCCAAAATGATAATTGGTATATGATATTTGTTCCAACGAGAAAATTGTATGAATGAATTCCGACACAAAAGTGTATTACTTAGCTACTGTGTTAGAACAATTATGAAAAAACGTGGTTCATTATTTTTATTTCTCTCAGCAAGGCAAATTCAATTTTTCGTCTGATACGGTTCTTCGAGGCCATCAATCTGATTGACTGAACAACCTTTATTGAAAACCACTCTGGTATCTGCTCAAATGGTAATTGAAATAGGAAGTCGGAAACGTTTACGGTTAACTTAAAGTGAACGACTCAGAGCTACAAGCTACCTTCTCTGTGTGTGATCTCGTCATCTCGAAATGCGCAGTCAAAGCAGACTGTGAACAGTGGTAATAAGCGAGTTAGATATTTAAAACAATCTCAAACTGTAAGTACGTATGTAACTTGGTAGAACACTGTTAAACAATGAAATGCTACATTGTAACTACGCATAACAGTACGCAAAAGACTGCAAACGTAGCACCGCTGCCTTCAGATGTATGTACGGTGTTTTTAATTGAAAATACCATGAGAAGAAAGAAATTGCTAATCTCTTCAACAACTTCTTCGTAAACGTTGGGAAAACTATGGCTGATGGTATTCCAAGTGAACCTGCTGATCACCTGGAATTTATGGATCATATTCGAGAACACAACTCTTTTTTCTTTACGCCTACAAACTCCTCCGATGTAATTACGTGCATAAACAACATGAAAAATAAATCGAGGGGGTTACAAACGCTTCCGACTAAAGTGCTTAAAGTTATTGCTGACATTGTGTAGTATCTCAATATAGGCCTTTCAGGCATGATGTCCTTATCACACTTGGTTTGGCACCGGCGGAAGCTTCTTAACCGCAAGACGAAGCCGACGGAAGCGCTTGTTGAGTATTGCCCTTTGTCCTTATCGTACTTGGGTCGGATGGGTCGGAAGCGCCCCGACCGCAGGCGCCGGAACCGGGCCTTAGGGCGCATTGCATTGGTATGCACCGGAAGAGCATTGTTTAACTTCCGAGCGCTATAGCTTATAAGCAGTGTTGGTGTATGGCTGAGTCAGTACAAGAATAGGAACCTAGCTAAGAGTTTCCTTTTCATACTCCTGAAGTTAACGCTTCAGTTACGGTAGTTACAGCTACCGATACTGTAGTTTGCAGCTACAGTTACTAATCCTAATATCGTGATGAAAAACCACGATATTACAAATGGCGACGACTCTTCGAATCTCCAAAGTAAATTTGAACGTTACAAGTGCTCTGAAATTAAGATGGCGCATTCTACAGTTTGCTGTCTCCATTCGACGTTGAAGGGGAAACAGTGAGTAATATCTACAACGATTCAAGTACAGTGTGCAGACGTTCTTCAGAAGGCGGGAAACAATGGTGGTAACAAAGCTAGTATTATAGATGAAGCTTCGCCTGTAAACGCCATTACTGATCTACAACGAAGAATTTTACCTACGTTACTCACTGATGCTACATATGAGGTACTTGAAGGAAAGTTAATTAAGCAATTTGAAATCAAGAAATCCACTGTTGGCGCATCTGTTACATTTCTAAACAGAGAGCAAAGTGTTAATGAATCCATACAAAGTTATGCTAGAACGTTAAATGACTTAGCATCTTCGTGCAACCACGAAAATTGAGGTCGCGATCGTCTCTTGAGAGATGCTCTTGAGGCTGGTCTACATTCAGCGCAAATTCTCAGCGCGGTTCTACAGAAGTGTGACAGCAAGTCCTTCAACAGTAAAGCTTCGACGCTCCAGATATTATTCGTGAGGATTCATCTTCATCGTTTTTCACTACAGAAAAACTACAGCCGAATTACATATGCATTCGCTGCGGAACTAGGCAGAAGCACCTTACAAAGAATTGCTATGCCCTAAAATTAAATTAATTAAATGCAAAAAATGTGGAAAATAGGCCACATTTCTAAAGTTTGCAATTTACGACTGCATCACGACCTCCTCCTGTTAAGCCTACACGAAGGGGACCTACACGAGAAGAATTTGACGCAGCTCGCACTTACATAGTGCAGCTGCAAAGGAGCGGTTCTCAGAGCAACGTCGGAAGAGAAGATGTGTCAATGAAGAGTTCAAGTGAGCCTCTACAGCGGAAGAACGAAGTTATTCTACAAAAGCCTAGGAACGATACTTGTGACGGTAACTATGTTCATAATTTCTCTGATGTACAAACAAATTACGCGTTATTTCAGTCACATTGTATTCCTCAAAGTGTCACAAAACTTACTCGCTCTGTTGCGCTCAACAATTGTTACTTCCAGAGATAGAGTCAATCCTAAATATTCTGTGTCCAGGGCTAAAACCTATGTATGTAACTCAATTTTCTGATAATCTGTTTAGTCATTCTTACTTGTCATCTGATTCACAGTCTAACATTAAAGATATCGTTCATCTTGATGTGTTGCCTGATGCAGTTCCTGTATTTTGTAAAGCACGCCGTGTTCCTGTAAGACTAATAGACTCCTGCTTTGCAACCTGTTAGCAGTTCACATGTACAAAATGAACCTAGTAGATCAAGTAGAGTAACTAAACCTATAATGCGAATAGGTTGCTGAGTCTTCCTTCCTTGTGTTATATGTTCATCTAAAGGGAGGGAAATTGTAGTATCTCAATATAGGCCTTTCAGGCATGATGTCCTTATCACACTTGGTTTGGCACCGGCGGAAGCTTCTTAACCGCAAGACGAAGCCGACGGAAGCGCTTGTTGAGTATTGCCCTTTGTCCTTATCGTACTTGGGTCGGATGGGTCGGAAGCGCCCCGACCGCAGGCGCCGGAACCGGGCCTTAGGGCGCATTGCATTGGTATGCACCGGAAGAGCATTGTTTAACTTCCGAGCGCTATAGCTTATAAGCAGTGTTGGTGTATGGCTGAGTCAGTACAAGAATAGGAACCTAGCTAAGAGTTTCCTTTTCATACTCCTGAAGTTAACGCTTCAGTTACGGTAGTTACAGCTACCGATACTGTAGTTTGCAGCTACAATTACTAATCCTAATATCGTGATGAAAAACCACGATATTACACATTGTAGCCCCGCTGATATCAAATATTATTAACCAGTCTCTCTCTCGATTGGAATTCTGGTTTATACTGACTAGTTTACGCTGATATTTGCGCACATGCTTACTTGTGTAAATGTGTACGTGTCTACGCTATGCGTATGACACTCTGTAGAATGCGTATGTATTGCCTCGATGCATAGAAATGCATTTGTGTATGCTTACGAGTTAGGTGTAAATATGTGCGTGGGTATATGTGTGCATGTGTATGTGTAAATATTTACATGTATACGTGCACATATGTGTGTACTAGACTGACAACTAGCATTTTACTAGAGATAATGGTCTTTTTTCTGTGCACTCTCAACTTGTAACATTACCTAACTCGTCATATCTTTAGTATTGTAAAGCATTCATGTAAAAACTATACATTTGTTGTGCGATCATCCATTTATATTTAAATAAAATGCTTGTTAACTAATGACCGTTATGTTAAAATTGTTGAATCAGAAATACAAAACCTATAATCTTCTTGGTCCTCATGCTTATATGTACACATATGTATATATGTGTGTGTGAGTGCGTGTATGGATATATACACACATGCATACGTATGTGTACATATGTGTGTATATGGATATATATTTATATATATATATTTTTCATTTTTTCATGCTTCCTTAAAATGACACTTGTGAACATTGACCGAAACAAGCGATTTCATATATTATTTCCTGGCGTCAAGAGTTGCGAAGTTTTATGTCATGTACGTGTAAACTGTCAAAAGTGTTTTCACCCCACAATGAAAATGCATCGTCCATGAAATTGTGTTATCTCTTACAATTATCATTACATGTATTATCAAATGTAGATTAAGCTAGATTAGGAGTTCATTGCCCTCAATCATTTCTTTTGACTAGTGGCACGAGTTTTTCAATACTCGTGTGTGTGTATCATTTAAGTGTATTAATTTTAAGATATTTTAAAAACCAATGATGGTACTTTTGTACCATCTCTATTGGAAATAAACCGTTTTTCTTTTCTTTTTTCTTTCTTTTCTTACCAGGCACTTTCCCGAACTCCCTCAAAGTTGCTAGAGTAACCCCTATCTTTAAAAATGGTGAAAAAACCTGTGTAAACAATAATCGACCTATCTCCGTGTTACCAATTATTAGCAAGGTATTCGAGAAAGTTGTGTATAAGAAGTGTACTCTTATTTTGAACAAAAATCATTTCTCTATGAAAAACAATACGGCTTTCGCTGTAAAAAATCAACAACACAGGCAATATTAAATCATTTACAATTCCTTTATTCTAATATAGATAACGGAAAGCCTGTCTTCTCCGTATTTTTTGACTTTGATGGCGATAATAGCCTAAGACAATTATTAACTGCGCAAACTGGTCATCACGACTATCTAACGCGAAATAGAAGTAAATTCATGCTTCCCTATTATTCAAAGGCCCGGTCGCAACACAGTATCCTCTTCGCTGGAACTAAAACTTGGACCTCAATACCTGCGGAGATCCGCGAAAGTAATTCTTACAAGGTATTCAAAGAAATCTTGAGTCTCATTTCTTATCAGAATACTAGTCGTGCAAGATCACCAAGTCAAATCCTGCCTCCTACATGTCTGGTCCTAATAATGTAATTTTCCATGGGTAATATCGCCGATTTTCAGTCGTGAAATCGTTATCGAATATACTGTTATATATAGACCATATGACCTATATCGTAATGAAACATCAATATCGAGTTCATTATCTCGTTGATCAGTCTAATGCGAAACTAGGTTAAGTGAATTAGGTTAAACATCATTGAACACCTTAGAATAATCTGATGGTAGGATGCCCTAGAAGTCGCTGAACTTATCCGGGCCCACAGGTAGCTATGCTCAAATTTAACCATTTTATTAGACTTGAGAAATATTCTACCTCTGTATTACCTGTGTTCAATAAATTGTTTAAATTGTTTAAAAAATTATACTGTCTCCTGAGGAACCCATCGAACTGCTCGAAAAACTCGCAACCAGCTAATTAGGTGTTGAAGAATTAGGCAAACTTGATACTTTTTCTTAATGAATCCATTCATGTTCTCTCACAAAATATGAAGCCTTATTACGGTAAATAAGATGACCTCTGTTTAAAAATGTCGTTTAGGTTTTTGAGAGTTTTTATTCTAATACAGGGATTTAGACGAACGAGATTCAATATTTTTCACGTTACGTTTCCTGGGGGAAATCCTTGATTTCATTTATTTGTGCGAAAAAATATCATTCTTAAAATCTCGTAGCTTCAGGTTTTGATAAATAAGATTATCCTCAACCACTGCAATGGTATCAGCATAAAACAATTTGAACAATTTTAAAAGTTTAAACAATTTAAATCATATTGAACAATTTCACAAATTTTTAAATATTTATTTACCACAGGCGATAGAGAAGTAAAGTGTTTCTTAAAATCGTCAAATTTGAGTATAGCTACCTGTGGGCTCATATAAGTTCAGGACCCGATTGTGGGCCCAAGCGTGCATACCGTCGTATGCTGATACTATTTGTATATCGCATAGCATTTTGGGATTCCGTAGCTTGTACTATATTGATTGGGAACGAATATTTATTGTGGGTGAAACACTGGGTGTCATTTCAAGAGCCCAATCTGAGAAACTGTCGGGGAATTCTTCTTTTCGTAAATGTTGTGCTTTTGAAAGAGTTGCTGCTCGATTTCAGTAGATTTATCTACCAATTAAGGGGCAACCATAGTTATTGGCGCTACGCTGCAAAATAGAAACAAATAAGGATTACTGAATTAATTGATATCGTTTTGTAATGATGTTGAAGCAAAACCTGTGGAAAAATATTAACAAAGTAAAGAACTTCATGATTCTTTGAGTGCTTAAAGGGTAGTTTGAAAACGTGAAGGCTTATCCAAACGATTTTTGTAACAAAATAAAACAAAGATATAAAATCTAGCGCTAAAAATAAATTTTGATTGTCCACTTCAATTCCACGAATTGTATTCTCTAATAAAATAAAAAACAGATTCAACGAAGAATATTAAAACGTATCAAACAAATGAAATCACTCTAGGAATTATTGCACGCTACAAAGTAGGACATGAAGGACGAACTGCAAACAATGAAATCTCACCGAATTCTTAGCCCTTTCTGAGCTTGCTCTTCCGTGTATTGGTAGCAAATGAAACGCTTGAAGCGCACGCCGACCTCAAAATGCCTCTACTAAAATGCGCTCGCCACACATGCAAGAGCTCGCCACATTCACTAGCCCTCAGAAATTTTAAGGCCGTTACGCAAATTCTTTGGACTACTTACATAAATAAAATACCGTTCAAAAAGAACACATTCAGTAATTTCCTTTAATTTTACTTCAATACATGGGGAGTCACATATCGTAAAAAGTGGCTTACAAGCAATTTTAGGGCAAAAATATTACTGACTCCCTGGCAGTCGCTTTGGCAGTTGTTTTTGTGAGAACACCACACCATGGTGAAGACAGAAGAACATAGTGCGGAGCTCAGAAATGAAGTGATGGATTCTTTATCAAAGTGGGATGACAAGATCTCCAAGAGATTTGATATTCCAAAACTAACCGTGAGGGCAAAAATCACAAACAATGCAGAGGTGAGTCATGGCTTCGAGAAAGTGGGATGCGGAAGAAATAAAATTTTATCGTAGAAAGAAAATAAAGGTTAAAGAAATTTCATCTGAGAAAGAAGATTTCATCATGACGGAAAGGAAAACGGTCAGCTGACAACACTCGCGCCTCACCTGAAGACATTCTCGATGCGTCGGCTGACCCAAACACCGTCGTGCCGCGCAGGTGGAGTTCCAAACAGAAGAGGTGTGAGTGCATGTCGTCCAAGAAGAACTTCGTTTCTGAGGTCAATGCATTTCAGAAAACCTTTTATTTCCAAAAGTTGATACATGCTTTGCATGACAACATACAGTACATGAGATGCAAGACAAAAAAACATGGATTTCTTCTGTCAAACGTCACATGGAAAGAGATTCTGTATCTTGGATACGTGTTTTATAGCCAGATACTATGGATTTTTCGCCTTGACGATATCTCACACGCAAACAAAAAGTCTGACACAGGACATTTGACGAGGGAGCTTGGCGTTTTGAAAATGTTTAACTACGTCAGATTCTGAAAGACGTGTTGAGGTTGATGGAATTTCAAAAAAAGGAGGTATATGTTGATTACTTAAACAACTTGATGGATTCTGCAAGAGAGCTCAATCTGAGTCGCCGCTGTAGCTTCATACACGACAGAGATCCCAAGCGTGGTTTTAAATAATGTAAGATTTAGTTTAATAATAACAAAATTAATGCATTAGAGTAGTTTTCACGGAGCCATGATATCAATCCAATAGAAAATCCGGAGTAGATTATAGCTAAGTGTAATAAAGCAGAATCTCTTAAATCTCAAGTAATTAAAAGAGTCCTCCTGTCAGGATGAATGGAAGAATTTGGCGGCTGAGGAGTGCACTCGACTGGTGAAGAATTAATTTCGAAGATTAGGTGAAACTTTGGCTCTCAAAAGGCTAACGATTGATAATTCAGGCTAATAATATTGCCATATTAATTTTCTAATTTAACTTTGTATTTGATTTGTGAGATATTTTTTCAAATACTGGTTGATTCTTTCGTTTTTTCGGTGTACTGTGTGATGCACATATTATCAAATGCTTCGGGTTATTTTCCTGCTTTATACGTTCTAAGAAGCTGAAATAAATTTTGTGGATGGCTGCGCCAATAACTATGTCGACCAGTGCTATTATTGAGACTCTTCACTCAAACTGTGATGGGGTGAAATGAGCAAACAGCAGACTTCTACTCAGAACTGCCGAAAAAAAAAGCTGCACATCACGAATGCATTCTCGAAAACTGTACTTCCACATGATGTGCTCTCTGAAAAAATGAGTAATAATTATCCATCTTACTCTCCTCTTCTGAAAAAATACAAAAGCCTGCACTGACAAAATATAAACCTAATTCGGTCCTAACAAATACATTATTGGTGTTCTTTCACGTCGCGGACAGGAAAGAAATTTGGCTTCTCCGGGTCGGCTGAAAGACCTCGGAAAGAATACCGCTGTGTTTTCTGGCCGCCAAATTGGCACTTTTATTGAAAGCCTGAGAATGTATCATTTTTCGGGAGTGTGTTGCTGTATCGGAGCCGCGCTCTCAATGGCCTAGTCATTAATTATTGGTTTCCTTTCTTTATGGGACCTGTTTTGTTGTCCATCAGGGTACGTCGTAAAGCACGTCGTAATTCGGTCGACGCTCTCTCTGTAACGGATGACGGCGGTCGTATTAGAGCCGTGATTGGGCGCTACTGATCTGATCGACGCGTTCATAAATGAAATAAGACAACGTTCATGTCGTCCGTGTGCGAGAAACTATCTGATCGAGATGATATCATGACAGTAAATGGGAAAGTACAATGGTGACCCAAAAGGTTAACTCTACCGTTAATAAATTTAATAAAGAATTCAGGTGAACTTAGAATAACTAAGTATTGAACTTGGAACATTAAACTGATATTAACAAATAAACATCAAATAATATTTGTGTAATTATTGTACGAAGTATACGAGTGGGAAGATGTATGTATGCATCAATAAGTAAAAAAATTAATTTTGTGTAGAAACAATCTACTTCGTTTTGCAGGGAGATGATGTATTCAATTGTGTAATCTGGTAGGAATTTTCGTAGTAGGCATGAAAACAAAATTTGCATAGAAAAATAACGTTTTTGCTATGGAACGCCATGGAAGCCGTCAGGCCCGTACGGCATATAACGGATCATGAACATGTTGGATAATGTCTCAAAAAAATTAAATAAGAAAATATTTATATTGAAAATTACTGGCATGTGATGTGTCCTCATCATGTTCTACGCGCAATGGCATTTCTTAATACGAATATCAAACTGTTTTTAATGTTTTTTTACTAATGATGATTGGTTAAATTGCTAGTAATTGTGTGGTAAAAAAGCACTGGCTGCTGAATGGCAGCTGATATATTTTTCTCAGTATTATTTTATTTTCAATTGTTTTCAATTCCATTTTTTTTAATTCGATAAAACTTAAAAGCTCCAAATGCGTTTCGTGCCCAAAGATAATGGATCTCGTGCTGATCAAAACGCTACTTTCAAATATTGAAGCTTTAGTTCAATAAATTTAATAAATTTAATAAAGAATTCAGGTGAACTTAGAATAACTAAGTATTGAACTTGGAACATTAAACTGATATTAACAAATAAACATCAAATAATATTTGTGTAATTATTGTACGAAGTATACGAGTGGGAAGATGTATGTATGCATCAATAAGTAAAAAAATTAATTTTGTGTAGAAACAATCTACTTCGTTTTGCAGGGAGATGATGTATTCAATTGTGTAATCTGGTAGGAATTTTCGTAGTAGGCATGAAAACAAAATTTGCATAGAAAAATAACGTTTTTGCTATGGAACGCCATGGAAGCCGTCAGGCCCGTACGGCATATAACGGATCATGAACATGTTGGATAATGTCTCAAAAAAATTAAATAAGAAAATATTTATATTGAAAATTACTGGCATGTGATGTGTCCTCATCATGTTCTACGCGCAATGGCATTTCTTAATACGAATATCAAACTGTTTTTAATGTTTTTTTACTAATGATGATTGGTTAAATTGCTAGTAATTGTGTGGTAAAAAAGCACTGGCTGCTGAATGGCAGCTGATATATTTTTCTCAGTATTATTTTATTTTCAATTGTTTTCAATTCCATTTTTTTTAATTCGATAAAACTTAAAAGCTCCAAATGCGTTTCGTGCCCAAAGATAATGGATCTCGTGCTGATCAAAACGCTACTTTCAAATATTGAAGCTTTAGTTCAATTTAATAATATTAAAATGTAAATGCTAATAACTACTTTGATGAAACTTACCAGCATCCTCTGATTGAAGTATCCTCATCACGGAAAAATAGTTTTAATTAGAAACTATACATTCATCTTCTCGATCAAACCTATAATTTAAAGGGTCTTTTACCTCTGTAAAATAAGTTCAACTTTCTCTAGATTTATAAAAATATTAAATTCTTTGCTGAAATGCATAGATAGAACGCTTTATTCGGTATTTTGGACACTTAAAAAATATATTCTAATTCCTGCATTACACTTTAACCCAAAATTTCTCTCATGTGGATATAATCCAGAAATAACCTCATCACTTAAACAGAAAGTGAGCTATCGTCTACATACCTTCTATGATTCCATCGAGAGACGATTCCACTAACATAATTTATCAACTGAAAAGCGCTCTCTCAATTAGGAATCTTAAAAATTCATTCAGATGAATTGGCACCAAGTGGTGCTACAAGATTTCTTTACGTCGTATTAGAAAGCTGGCACTCCACGTTCATTGTCCTATGTAGCTCTGACATTTTTTAATTTTGGAACATCTTCGATAACCTAAGATAACATTAGCTCAAGTCCATGAAACAGACTGATTCCTAGGAAATCTCGCTTTTAGGATAAAAAAGAAAACCAAAGAGGTTAAGAATATCATGATAAAAAACAAACGTTTTGGATAAAAAAATCTGTCTTTAGTGCTCTGAAATGCAATAAATCAAAGTGGTAAAAATTTACAACTTTAAATCTTCTGAATAAACCGTATATATAACATCAAGATTTGAAAGATATGACAAAACAAAACAACCATAGAAAATTTCAACAAACAATGGAAGGTTTCAAAGACGTATCACATTCATTTATAGACGGACGGTTTTTCAAAATGCACATCGACTCTAAAATGCGGAGATCGGACAAATTTGATGTTGAATCCATCCTTTTTTGTGTTTGTGTTTTTGTTTGTGTGTTTTTGTGTTTTGTGTTTTTAAAAATTAAATTGTGTTTTTAAAAAATGGGGTTTTTCTTAAAACAGTATTCTCTTAAAGACGAATTGGATGGTTTGGTGAGGTTACAGCCGGTGCGAAAGGAGACTCCCCAGTGATGTGCACACCTCACAAACAATTATTGCAGCCCAGTGCAAGAGTGTAAGAGCGCTCGCAGCGGTCACACGTATATTGATATACCACTGGGGTGCGCAACATCGCATCCGGAGCATCCCTCTGTTTAAAGTAAGACCCGATTTTCCTATCATTTTTCATATATGTACGAAGATTTATATGTTAAAAAAATTCCTAACTATTGGCAATACTTCAATTTAATTTTCTCTCTCCTGGTTCCCATAAAATGTAGCTGAAAATACAAGCTTAACTTGGCACAGTAAGAATTCTCGGCTCTGCAGTAAACTTTCTATTCCAAAATTTCCGTAACTCACTAGTTAAAATATTCTTCAGGTAATTATTCGAACAGAAATAATTTTGTAAACAGTTCATCTCTGAATGGAACGACTTGTAAGATGATAAAATTTCACAAGCCCTGTGAATCAACGTTACTATCCCGGAAACTTTATGTTTTGAAAAAATATTACCAAAAAAGTTCGTACCCAAACCCGTGAAAATTTTTCGAAAAACTGAAGTTGTGAATTTGTTTCAGCTCTTGTAACTTTTACATCTGAAAATGACAATTCATAATTCACTTCTAGTTCACATGTGAATTTGAAATTCCTATGACAATGATTGAAATTTCGAAAAAACTGCTCGGAATCGACACATTTTTTATGCTCTATTTAATAAAGTATGTATGACACCCAAGGAAGTTGGATACATGGAACCGGCATCGCTATCTTTTGCCAGTCAAGCGAGTGAAGCCACTTCTGCCGTCCCAAGCCCCTCCCACCCGGCATTAGGTCCCTGTGTGGAGGTGGTGTTGCAGTGGAGGGGTAGCACCACCTCCATCATCAGCGACTGAAGACCGCGCTGTTAAATGGCAGACTTGCGCTAATCTGTGCTATACGTTTTTTTCTTAGGCATATATTTCAATTGCATCCTCGCTGAATGATAAAGAAACTCATATTGAGGAAACTCGTCCTTGACCGCAGCGTGGATAGCGGCGCCCTGTCACGCTGAGTGTCTGACACGCACTGAGCCCCATCTCCGTGTGTGTGCCCGTATACCCTACAGCTACCGAAAATTGGCTTCACTTTAGAGCGCTGATGCCGTCTCCATTCTTAAACCTCCTTGATGACACCCTCTTTGTAAACCTCCAGAACATCGCTATCATAATTTATAGTTTCTCCCGCGTGAGAAAGCTTGACATACAGAGATCGTTGAAAAGTGCCTAGCGAAGCTTAGACCAAGATCTAAGTATGGCAGTTTCCCATCCACACCTAACTCGTACTTGAAATTCAACTCCGATTTATCTGTCAGCAAATTCTGTAACATATCCAACTGCCCTACACCTTCCACTTCAACAAAAATATCATCTACGTATTTACAGTACAAAATGGGCTTAGCAGGCATAGCGTTAATTACCAAACTTTCCACGGAAGACGTAAAAATTGGCCAACGTGAGTCCTAAAGGAGAGCCCAATGCTACGTCGTCCATTCGGCGGAACAAGCTGCCATTGATATGTTTAAATGGGACTTCAGTTGTGTAGATTGAAAGGAGCTTCTTCAATAAATGACCTGGAAACCGATTAGGTGGAGAAAGGGCTTCACCATTGTATATAAAATAAAAAATTATCTCAAAAGTATCGTAAACAGGTACATTTGTGAACAAGGACTCGACATTCAATGAGGCCAAAATACCGCTCGTGGTTTTACAACGTAGCAAAGCATTGAATACATTGGCTGGTCGTATCATGTATTTCTGAGGAATATACGTTGAAATAATTCTATTCAAGGCCTTGGCAACGAGATAGGGTACGGCAGGAGTCTGAGATATCATTGGCCTTGACGGAGGATCATTCTGATTCTCATGAATTTTAGAATTACCGTAAATGTACCCAGATTGATAGTGCCCTTCGACTGTTTTTTGAGTGATAGTTATGTTGAACATCATTGACGGTAGATATGAGTTAGTTTAGTTTTTACTTCAGCTTCTCCGTAGGATCCCGTTGTAAACGATCAAACTTAGCATTATCAGCAGTTATATAATCTAACTTCTGCTTTTAATCGTGGGGCTTTGATAGTACATACCTATTACATTTATCAGCTTTCCGTATAACTGTGACTTTATTCGAACGCAACTATATCAATAATTCAAGTGTTTAAACAATTTAAAACAAACAATATATTTACCACAGGTGATACAGAGGTAGAATGTTTCTTAAGTCTAATACAATGGTCAAATTTGAGTATAGCTACCTGTGGGCCCGAATAAGTTCAGCGACTTCTAGGGCCTCCTAACATTAACGCTATTCTAAGGTGTACAATAATGTTTAACCTAATTCACTTAACCTAGTTTCACATTAAACTGATCAATGAAATTATTTAACTTGATATTAGATGCTTCATGTTACAATATAGTTCATATGGACAAGATTGAACAGTATATTCTATAAACGGTGTAAGAGCAGACAGAAGATCGGCGATATTAACCATGGCAGATTACGCAGATTACATTATTAGGACCAGTCATGAAGGAGACAAGGTTTGACTTGGTGATCTTACACGACTAGTATTCTGACTCAAGATTTCTTTTGAATACCTTGTGAGAATTACTTTCACGGATCTACGCAGGGATTGAGTTCCAAGTTTTAGTTCCAACGAAGAGGATACTGTGTTGCGACCGGCCCTTTGAATAATACGGAAGCATGAATTTACTTCTATTTCGGGTTAAATGGTCGTGATGACCAGTTTGTGCAGTTAATAGTTGTTTTAGGCTATTGTCGCCATTTTTATTAATGTTTTGTAAATGAAGTTACAGATGGCGATTTTGTAGAGATCCGAAAGTTTAAGTATTTGTAAATTTTTGAATAAATCATTTGTGTGAGCATTATATTCTAGATTCTTTACCGCTCTGATGGCTCTTTTTTGCCGAGTAAAAATTATATTGGTTTTATTTTTATCAGTTCCGTGCCATGCTTCTATTCCGTATTGCAAGTATGGTGAAATGAGCGTTTGGAAGAGCATTTGTAAAGCTTTTTCAGGCAGGAAATTTTTTACTTTATTTAGGATTCCGATGGATTTTGATAATTTAGTACTGATATAAACGATGTGCTCTTTGAAGGTCAGATGTTTATCTATTATGATACCGAGGAACTTACATGAGTTAGTTCCTTCGATTTCACCTTCGCCAATTTTAATACGTGGGAGAGATATATTTTTCTTGTATGAGAATGTAATATATTTGGTTTTATCTATGTTAAGGCTTATTTTATTAGCTTTAAGCCACAATGAAACCTTATAGAGTTCATTATTTATACTCTCCGCAATCAGAGCGGGATATTTGTCTGGAAGGACTGCAGAAAGCGTGCTGTCATCGGCAAAAAATATGAATTTGAAAAATGATGTAGATCTAATAACATCATTGATAAAAATCAGGAATATGAGAGGCCCAAGGACAGACCCTTGTGGAACTTCATGGCTGATTGTCTGTGGGTCCGATTTTGCATCGTCAATGACAACGTATTGCTTCCGATTTGTTAGGTATAATCTTAACCAATCATGGGCAATCATTCGAATGCCATAACAGTGTAGTTTCGAGAGCAATATGTTATGGTCCGCACAATCGAATGCTTTACGAAAGTCAAGAAAAACAGAGAAGACAGGCTTTCCTTCATTTATATTAGAATAGAGGAATTGTAAATGATTTAATATAGCCTGTGTTGTAGATTTTTTAGAGCGAAAGCAATATTGTTTATCATTGAGAAATAATTTTTGTTCAAAATAAGAGTACACTTTTTATAAACAATTTTCTCGAACATCTTGCTAATAATTGTAGCATGGAGATATTTCGATAATTTTTTGTACAGGTTTTTTCACCATTTTTAAAGATAGGGGTTACTCTAGCAACTTTAAGGGAGTTCGGGAAAGTGCCTAGGAAGAAAGTCTGGTTAATAATATTGGATATGAGCGGGGCTATAATATCGCCGGTAACTTTAAGTACTTTAGTCGGAAACATTTGTAACCCACTAGATTTATTTTTCAGGTTGTTTATACACGCAATTACATCGGAGGAGTTGGTAGGCGTAAAGAAAAGGAGCTTTGTTTTCGAATATGATCCATGTATTCCAGGTGATCAGTAGGTTCACTTGGAATACCATCAGCTATAATTTTCCCAACGTTTACGAAGAAATTGTTTAAGAGATTTGCAATTTCTTTCTTCTCGTGGTATTTTACATTTTCTTGAACAACACGTTCAATTTTCTTTCTATCTGCGTTATTCGGTTTATAGCAGGAGTTAAGGAGGCGCCAAGTCTTTTTTATGTCAGCTTTAAATTGAGTAAACTTGAGCGTAAAGTAACTCTTTTTTGATGTTCTTATCTGGTTTGTTACATAGTGTCTGAATCTGTTATATGTTTCTCTAGATATTCTCCCTTCGCAAAGGAGGGCTAGGTACGCCTGACATTTCTTTATAGTTATTACAATGTCTCTAGTAATCCAGGGCTTTTGTTTATTTTTCGGTGTAACTGTACGAGTTACAATTGGGCACCAATGATTGTATGCGGACATTATAGTTTCAGTTAACTTTACTACAGCTTCATCAATGCTCGTTGCATTATTGTTTTGTTGAGAGATGTGCAATGTTGGTATTGATTCTTCTAGAACGGTGCTTAATTCTTCAAAATTTAATTCGTTTACTTTAAGATATGAATAAGTTTCAGCCCGTGGCTTGGTGCAAGCAATATATACATTTTTCCTAATAAGAAAAACTAGAAAATGATCTGATAAGTCAGAAGTAATTATTCCAGCAAGAAAATCCCTTGGGTCTGTCATAAAGATATTGTCAAGCAGCGTAGCAGACTCAGAGGTTATTCGTGTAGGCTTTGTGATGATCGGAAGGAAAGATTTAGACTGAAAGGCATTTAGGAAATTAGAGATTGGTTCGTAGCTTTTATGTTTCAGTAGATCATAATTGAAGTCACCGCAAATGATTATATCATTGTATAAGGACCTGTTGAACTGAGAAATAATACGACTGAGCTCATTCAGGAAGGATATAGGACAGGCTGTGGGCGGCCTATGCACCGTTCCAAGCACTATTCGTTTACCATCTCTAGACAGTTCTACGAATAGTGACTCTATATGACCCTGATTCATTGTTGCACTTGCTATGATTTTTGAGTCTATGCCTTTAGATATGTAGGTGCTGATGCCACCGCCTCGCTGCCTGTTTTTTCGTAACGAATGGTAATCATGATAGTTTTCAAATCTAACCATGTCTTTGGTTGATTCATCTAGCCAGCTTTCGGTGAAGCTAATCACGTCTAAGTTATACTTAAGTTCAGTAACAGTACATTGTATCTCTTCCAATTTTGGATAGAGTGACCTACAATTCCAACACAGGAGCGAAAAATCATTGCGAGTTATTCGCATAGTTTCATTGGATTTTGAGGTATTAGTATACATGCAGTTATCAGAGTCGTTTTGGTTTGGATATATTCTGTTTAAATGATTGAGATCTGGGTCTATATCATCGAATACATCAGCGTGATCAGTCATTTAAAATTAGTAAATTTAAAATTAGTACAACTTAAAATCGAAATACAGAGTCAAGATTAAAAAGACATTCCTGTCTAAAAACTAGCTTAGGAAGTAGGAGAGAAAAGAGTAAAAAAAATCTAGCGCGATTTCGTGAGTACACACATACTCAGTCCATGAGCGAATAATAATGGAGTTCAATATCACAACATTGGTGGGTACAAATTGCTGAGGCGTTGTCACAAAGTTCTCATACAACAGGTATTTAGTTTTAAAAATAAAGGTGAGAATGAGATACCTAATCAGCTGATATAGTTTACACGTAATAATGATCATATAGGTAAAACTTTCATACAAATAAGGTGGGAGAGTGAACAAGGTGGAAATCTAAATTCCATTATGACATTGGTAAATACACATGTTGCTGCTGGCGTTATTGCAAAGTTCACATACAGCTGTCTTAAGTGTTCACATACATCTGCCGAACAATTGTCAAAATTGTGGTTAGACTGATATCTTTAATATTTTAAAAAGCTGGAAGTGATTTATGACATGAAGCTATACAGCTTGAAGTTATAAAGTTATAGTGTAATGTTATAAAATTTTAGGCGTCAGTGACATATGTAATCAGTGACAGTTACATATTATGATAGTGACTAATTGAGGTGATCACCCAAGCTTAAGCCTAATCATCCAAGACCTGTTTCGATGACACATCCAGTTGCAGCATCAGGTATTTGTCCAGCTCTTCTGGCGTATTAATCTGATGGCGTCTTGCGTCCGGTTGTCCAAGGGTGAATGCGAAGATGTTTCCGTCCTGGGTCCTCGGGTTTCCAATTTTTTCCGTGAATTTTCAGGGAAGTGTGAAAAAAAGAGGATGCAAGTCTCGTAATAAATGTTACTAGGCATGACTAGGAAGACCTTAAAACAAAGACTAAATGCGCACAATTATCAAGGCTCTATTTTTAATCATTTCCGCATTGATCATAGTTTTAAGCCCTCGAATGAAGATCTTTATTCAAACACAAAAATTCTATGTCATGCAGTTAAAAAAAAGCAGATTCAAATAAAAGAAGAATTTAAACTGGCCCTCAACGAAAGTACTAATGATTTCGTTGCTCCGAAACTATTCAATAAATCTGCAGCCAAAAAGTTTGATACAAACGTTCGTTCGTTAATTTCACCTGTGTCTCTGGTACAATGAACATGTAACTGCTGTGTAATTTTAGCTCGTCTGAAGGTGGTCGATATTCAGTACAAAAATTAATCCTATCTAGTCACCCTACAAGGTAATTTTTAGTGTTTTTACAGGGTCTGATTCTACTTGAAAAATCTAGTTACATTTTTATCCATGTGACTGCATAAAAATATGATCTAATTTATTTTTTCAGCCTGAAAATTATGATAGTTTCATCGGAACGTTACGTTTTATTGATTGACAGAGGTATAGAATTTTACCGATTGACATTGGTGCACTAAAAATTGTTACGTGATTTTCTTTTTATTTTAAAACGTGAATAAATCGAATTATTTTGTCGAGTTGAGACGTTGGAATAGAAATTATCAAAGTTTTTTGTTTTATTATGTCTTTTAAATCTCAATATCTTATATTCGTTTTTTTTTCAGAAGATATTGAGTTGCAATTTTTTTAATACACTTTGATATATTGTATTTGAGAGCACTAAAGATTCATTTTTTATAAACTGAAACGTTTTTTTTATCGTGATATTCTTAGCCACTTTGGTGTTCCTTAATTTATAACCTAACTAAAGTCAAGAAGTCAAGAATATAGGGAGGAAATAAACAAAACAATATGAAATACGTCGACCTAATTCTAGTCATTCAAAAAAGATTCACATTTATGCGTAAGAAATTTTTATGCGCAGCACAATCAGAATTTGTAGTATTTGGGGAATTTCGGCCACCGGTACAGTACTGACTTCGTAGTAGGAGAAATAAAAGTTAAGGGGTATTATTTACCATGTAGTTTCTACTTCCACTATGTCTCTGCTCTAGATTCTAACACTCTCTTGAATGAGAGGTACGAGCTAGGATTCTACAGATGTATGTTTACTGATTTTATTTTATTTTCTGTGTATTTTAAGTTTGATTTTTTACTCTATATCTGTTTTTTTAATTAAAATTCGTTTGTTAGAAAACTTAAGAACAAAGGATGAAGCGAGAAACAAGGCTTTCACTGTGAGCATTTTGAAAATTCTCTTTTTAAAAAAAACGTTCTCATTGAAAGCCTTGTTCCTTCTTCATTATTTACTTCGTAGCCAAGTATTTTCATTTTCACAAACCGCGTAATATTAACCCGATGTTTGTGAGGAGTAACATCGGCCCCGTGGTTTGTGTTTAGGATTAAGCATCTAGGGCTGGAATGCACAGGATCCATCTGGCAAATTTATGGCGGGAGACGGCGGTGTTGTGGATCACTCGAGTCATCAAAAACCCATGACGAATTGCGGGTCCTGTTTCGGGATTTCTTTATTTTTAAAACGTTTAATGTATGCCTCGCAAATCTTCCGTGACAGGTTTATTCTGAGGACCATTTTGTCAGCGGCGTTGAGCTTCAAAAATGCCCTAAATTACAACACCGTTTTTCCCGTTTCTTTAATTTTCGAAATGCAGAAACGAACTTGACTGAGCTTAACAATTCATTCAAAGTGAGTGTCTAAGCCACTGTGTTTCGTCAACAGTTGTGTATGATTTAATGGTGAACGGAATTGAACTTTACTAGATGATATCACTTATAGCACTGTATAATTTACCAATATCGCACATCGCACTTTATAATTTACCAATATTGTATATCTTACTGTATCGTTTCCCAATATTACATATCGTACTGTATCGTTGGACAAACGACAAAATATTGGAAACATTTAACATGGCGGCACCATAAGCTTATAACATGTTTTACGCAATCAAAAAGTGATATATTTTAATAGTTTTTCTTCATTACTTTTGTTATTTGTCATGGCCATTTAAAATAACTGTCTTTAACAGATATTTAAAAAAAAACGTTGGTTAAATTTTATAAAAATGGCAGACCTTTCGAACTTTAAAAGAAACCGAACTGTTTGTGCTCGTATGGCAGGCGCTAGTGCAACAGAAACTGTCCGTATGCTTGGCGTTTCATAAGGTACTATGTCAAAAGTAATGACTGCCTTTGAAAGAGAAGGAAAAGCGTCCTTAGAAAAGCGCAGGTCCGGCCGAAAGGTGAAGTTGTCTGTGAGAGACCGTCGGATTCTAAGTTGAATTATTGTTAGAGAACATCGCATGACCACGGCTCCTAAAATCACTGCAGAGCTCAATGAACCCCTACAGAATCCAGTTTCCACAAAAACTGTTCGTCGGGATTTGCACAAATCTGGATTCCACAGAAGAGCTGCAATTAAAAAATCTCTGCTCTCAAAGACAAGCTTTTCAAAACACTTAGAGTGGTGTAGAAACCCCCAGAATTTGTCCCTCGAGCAGTAGAAATGAGAAACTGTGATTTTCTCTGACACATCCTCATTTTCCTTCTTTCCGACGTCCGGCTAAATGCACTCTTGGAGACAGCCGAAAGAAGCATTTAATCCAGACTGCCTTCTCCCAGACGTAATATATGGCGGGGGATCTGTGATGATCTGGGGTGCTATTTTATGGAAATCCTCCAAATTAATGATTTCCCATCATGGAAAAATTAGCAGCCAAGACTATTTAGGAATTTTGGGCGACCAAGTTCATTCTATGGTTCGGGAACTGTTTACGAATTAAGAAAAACGCCATCTTTCAAGATGATAATGTCCCAATCCATACACTTGGAATTGTTAAGGAATGGTACGAGGAACATTCTAATGATGTTGAGCATCTCATCTGGCCATCACAATCCCCAGACCTTAACATTATTGAACATTTATGGCTCATTTTAGAGATTAAATGAGGAGTCGATTTCTGCAGCTATCGTCTCCAAAAGAACTGGAGGGTGTTTTAACTGAAGAATGGGCTAAAATTCCTCTGGAAATAATTTACAATTTGTACGAATCAAAACCTCAGAGAATTGAGGCTTTAATTGCCGCATAATATGAACCTAAACCATATTTAAAATAAATTTTGTTAACTTGTCAAGGTTTATCCATTATTTTTTCCAACACATGTATATGCATTAAATTCTTAGCGAAGAAAATAAATTGGCTCCAACTTTGTCCGCAACTCAAATCTAAAGGGATTAGCGAATACACGCTGCACATATATTGCTACGTTATCCAGTACTTTAATCACTTATTTATACTTCAACGGTTAATTGGATTGATAAAACAACGACAGAATCCTTTTATTTGAAAACAGGAGAGAAAACTTTTATTTTAGATTTTATCTCCCCCGAATAAGAAAGCTTTCTTCAGCTGAAAAATGGCCAACTTAAAGCAGCGGCACACGGTGCCAATAGACATAACTCGCGCTCCAAGGCCGCACATATTACTGTAGATACGTGAATTGTAGGAGCAAAACGTTTCTCTGAGCTCTAAAAGGAAACAACTGCGAGGTTTTTAGCAGAATCTCGTTTTTCCCTTACCTCCAATAGCTATAAACAATGTATTTTTGGCAATATATTTTTGGATCTTTACATGAATTTTAATATTTACTGAAATATGCTAGGTGTTTTTGTTTTCAATTTATTTGAAAGCCTACAGAAGTTCTCGACTGCACCTAGGACAGTTTGGGGACCATACAAATGAAGGTTGGAATATAGAAGTGGATAAACAAAAATTATAGGTTGTTTTCCCCTTAAACTCCAACCTGAATTCAATAAAACTGTTTTACGAATAGGACGGGAAGGTTCATTGACATTTTTTGCACAGGATGGCGCATTAAAACACAGTGTATCCGCTAAAAAATACTATTTAAAATGTTGTCGTTTTTAAAATATTAATGGTTGAGGGCTGAATTAGATTTCATTGAAAAAAAGATGGTTTGAAGTTTTATTTTACTTCATAGTTTTGCCTATTTGGCATACCAGAAGACAGAAACAAGAATTGACATGGTAAGGATTTTAATTAACGATGATAAACAAAATCAGTGAAGAAATTCTCTGCTAAGTCACAGGTAAAGAAAACTACTGTTCATCTTATTCTTAGAAAAGAACTTTATTTAAAACTATATAAAATGCAATGATATCAAGAAATCTTACGGCAGAATTAAGATTAGAGGTTATTATTTTGCTGTAGAATAAAACATGAAAAGTTCTGATCAGATATTGTTGGACAACATAATTTTTAGAGATGAATGTTACATTTATTCGAAAGATGTGATAGATAGACAAAATTATTGAAATAAAATGAAACTATACAACAGCAGTATTTTTAACTCAGCTACTTTTTTAGATGACATCCTTATAAACTTAAGTTAAATTATGTTAAGTTAGTGTAAGTCTCCTGAACATGAGCAATTACCAAATCATTGTTCAGTATTATGTACGTTCTTGTTAACAATGCAATATTTATTAAATACATTCAAGTAGTATCTAATATTGCGTTGGTTAGTTTCAACGATGCTAGATTTATTAATTAATGTATTCTCGTTGGATTTACAACATTTAAGCTGTCTCCAAATACTGAGTTATAAATAACACCAAAAATTATTTTATTTTACCAGAAACCTATTCACTTAAAATTAAGTGCTTGTCCATCCCTTGCCAAACGAGCGGACAAAACATGACGTACTCAAGAATTCTTCAAAGGCTAAGCGGAAATGTTGAGGACATCCGCAAATTTATTCAGGACAATCTTATTAATATGTTCCTTGAATAAATAAACTTAGTCGCTTGTGAAGAACAACCACGTAACATCAGTTAACACTTCAGCGAGCAGACAAAAAGCATTCATGGGATGTGCAACACAACGACTTTCTAAATTAGCAAGCATCGTGCGTCTTCCGACGCTCTGATGCGAGAGTGAATCTTTTACAATTATATTATCAGCCAATGCTCAATGAAAATTAAGACTAATGAACACTAACGTCCTGATTGTGATTTCAGGTTTTGACTCGGAACTGCAAATTCTGATCCCTGGAGAATTGGCTCAAGCTCACATTTTAGTAATAACTTAAAAATAATGGACTAAATAGCAACAAACGCTGGCTAAATGTTGGCTACACTAAACAAGAAACTACTTTTTTGTGTTTTCTCTCGGAAACCCATTCAGATTTTGACATGGCTTTATTAATACCTATAATTACGTTCGAAACGATTAAAACCTCTATAATAAGAAATTTGAAAAAACAATTGTGAATACTTATTTGACGAATGAACTTTATTGCAAATGACGTGTCTTTCTTTTTTCTGTTTTCCTTCCTTTCTTTTCTAGCACCATGCATAATGTGCTTGACAACCAAAATTTTTCCATAATAGACAAAAAACTCAAATCTCGAATTTTAAGCCCACAATAACAGGCGCACGAGCAACACTCCCATATTCCAATCCTACAATAATGGACACAAGAGGGGAAAATGTGAGGGCCCGAGCTGAGAGTTAGGTAGGCCTTCTTTTTGTTGAAATACTACTACTTTGTTCTACTACTACTTTTATACTACTACTACTACTTCTACTAATACTAATAATTTTTATTTCTACTTTATCCTTCAACTTTGATCTTGTTTCATAATCTTCTTTCTCAACTTACTGTTTTTATGCCCTTTCTGCATAGACTCCGCGTTCCCTTTAACTCCATACTAAATGGTGCCACAAATGGTGCCATACTAAATGGTGCCACATTGGAACTCTTTCCTCTCTTTGGATCGCCTTTGTGGCGGATAGGGAGGCTTAAACTAACTAATATATAATTAATTATCTAATGGACACTAGAGCCACAATCCCATGTTCTAATCCACAATAATGGACACAAGAGCCACAAACCCATGTTCTAATCCCACAATAATGGAAACAAGAGCCACAACCCCATGTTATAATCCCACAATAATGGACACAAGAGCCGCAATCCCATGTTATAATCCCACAATAATGGACACAAGAGCCACAATCCCATGTTCTAATCCACAATAATGGACACAAGAGCCACAAATCCATGTTGTAATCCCACAATAGTGGACACAAGAGCCACAATCCCGTGTTCTAATCCCACAATAATGGACACAAGAGCCACAATCCCATGTTATAATCCCACAATAAGCGACACAAGAGCCACAATCCCATGTTCTAATCCCACAATAATGGACACAGAAGCTCGATTCACACAGCGATGAAGTCTTGCCTAGCTCGGCAGGTCGGGAGGCGGTTGCCAGCATCGATTACCGATGTCTGCTGCTAATGGTTCTCTCTTGTCATGGTAACATGCAACTGCTCCGTCGCGCTGCCTCCGTCGCTCGCTAATGTGAGCCAACATCGGACAACATCTTCCGGAGGTCGGTGCCCACCGCCGCCCAATAACGGATGTATTATTGGGCTGCGTGAGGCGGTTGTTCACGGCTGTGCTAGCCGGGGTAATTGCGTTTGTGCAATGCGGTTTGTGCTGTGGTGCAGATTTTCCGTGGATGCTTGCTTTTCTGTGCGTGCACCTGCAGGAATATTTGGGGTACGATTTTCCTGTGATGTCCTTGAAGTTGTGATGGAGAAACTCACTCGCTTATCTGATGCCTTCACCGTAGTGAAAACGTCATAATAACTAAGTTTGCTGTTGATTTAATTTCACGCCAATACTTTGGGTTGTGTTGGTACCAAATTTAATAAGAGCAAGAACTAACATTAAATACATGAAAATAATCTCGTAGACTCAAATGAATTTTCCATTAATCTTCAAACAGAAGCAATTCGGCGCTTGGATCCCATATTGTATTTACAATTTTATCAGGAATTTCCTCTTTGCATGGAAAATTTTCCGTGAAGAACAAAAATATAAAACGAAATACACGTGAATTTCATAGCCGCAGAATCTAAAATACAAAAGTTAGTCGATAGCTATTGTTGCGCTACTCGAATTGAAACGTTCGGTTTAACTATTATTTCCTTTCTTATTTAGTTCTGTGAGAACATAAACTTTCATATTTTTTAGTCAACAATTACATGAAGCCCAATTAATTTCTTGTGTTTTCATTCCTAGCCTGAAACATTCAGCAGTTCTATCTATCTCTGAATAAATTTAGCCTTCCCCCATTGGTTTTTTCACCGCCTTTGGAATTGGCTTCTCTGATGTAATCGAAAGAATATCAACCTTTACATCATGTACACCTTGTTCAAAACCTTACCTTGGAATTTTTTATAATGAAAAATGACATTGGAGTCGAATTGGACAGTACTCATCACTTATTAACTATTATAATTTATTATTACCTATTACCTGACAGGATTTATTGTCACCTACTTACCCAACGTTGTGGACTATTCCCTGATTAGAAATTTTGTCGCCTATTTACCTCATATTTTAAGGAATTTTCTGATAGGATTTACAGTCGTCTATTTACACTATATTTCAACCTATTACCTAGTAGAATTGCAACCTATCATTTGAAGTATGAAATCATTATGACCAATGTTTCAAAATTCTTATAGTTTCTATTTTCACGCGTGATGAACTTGAATTGTTTCGTAAAGTTAATAAATTGGAAACGACTTAGGGAAATATGCACGAATTGCACTTTTGTGACGGCAGCGGGTGACTTTACGGAGATCTTATGAAGGGGTTTTATTGAAAGGTTAGCGATCAGGTTAACTTGTAGTTCAGCAAACAGGTGAGCGAGCAACTTTGCAAGAAGGTTAATGAACACATAACCTTACAGGGGTTAGTGAACAGATTAATCAGCAGTTAAATGAACCGATTAATGAGCTGACTGATGAACACTTGAGAAACAAATAACCGAACAGCATAGCGAACCCTTAGCGAAAGATTAGCGAGCACATCAGTGAAAAAGTTAATGGAATTGGAACAAAAGGCAGTAGTGAATTATTGTTAAGCGCGTTGGCGAGCAGATCAGTGAACAGGATTAAGGTTATGTCAGAGAACAGGTTTATGTGCTTGTAAGCCCGGTTAACGAATAAGCCCGCAAACTTATTAGTAAATAGATTAGTTATTTGGTTAGCGAGTTGGTTGCAAAATACAGTATATCATAGAACCGGTTAGTAAACGATTTTGAGAAATGTGATGTGAACAGATCAGGGAACAAGTGAGTGAACAGGATAGCAAATAAATTAGTGAAAAAGTTAGCAAACAGGTTTTCAAACAGGTTACCAAGCAGGTTTCCAAACAGGTTAGAAAACAGGTTTTCAAACAGGATTCCATACAGCTTTCCAAACAGGTTAGCAAACAGTTTTCCAAACAGGTTAGCAAAAAGTTTTCTAAACAGGTTTCCAAACAAGTTAGCAAACAGGCTTCAAAACAGGATTTCACACAGGATTCCATACAGGTTTCCAAACAGGTTAGCAAACAGGTTTCCTGACAGGTTAGCAAAGAGCTTTCCTAACAGGTTAGCAAACAGGTTTTCAAACGGGTTAGCAAACAGGTTTCCAAACGGGTTAGCAAAGAGGTTTCCAAACGGGTTAGCAAACAGGTTTCCTAACAGGTTAGAAAACAGGTTTCCAAATAGGTTAGCAAAAAGGTAAGCAAACTGGTTTTCATAAAGGTAGGCAAACAGGTTTGCATACAGGTAAGAAAATAGGTTTCCAAACAGGGTAGCAATCAGGTGTGTGAAGTACGTTTAAAGAGTATAGGGAAACGTTTAGCAAACAGGGTAGCGTACAGGTCGCAACGCTCGAGTGTGAGCAGCGCTCCCCTCAGCACTCAGAGCGCAACGCATGAGCTCTGCAAAGAATTAAGAGGCTTTGAGCTGTCGCCGCGGCCGATTCAGGACGCCTTATCTAAGTCTGCTTGAGGCCTTAGGTTCTTGAAGGGGATCGAAACCTCTTATGGAAATGCCTTCCATAAATACCACTAATTACCGAGCGGCCGGCGCCAGGCTCACTGTTTCATTACTTCCTGTGCGTGTGTATAGTTGTGTGATGGGTGAGAGTCGCTCATTTGTGTGGAAAGAGTAAAGTGGGATAGATTAATACCTTTGTGAGTGTGGTGAAGTAGGGTGACTTATGTGAAAAAAGGGTATGATAAGATGGGATAACTACTTCGTATGTTCCGTCCGTGAGTTTTTCTCTACAATAAATGCTCTTGTATATAGTAAATTAAATTTTTCATTCATCGTCCCACATCGAGTTTAAAATGGATTTCTTCGTTTTCGTCTTTTAGAACATGTTGGACTTATGTAATGCCGGTGAAACTCACATAGAGTAGCGTCCTGCGTAACTTATGCTTATTTTTTATACAAATCCAAGTCACCGAAGTAGTAGCAAAAATGTGTGACTACTACTCCTACCATTACTTAGCCTAGACTTGTTATTTTCCGTAAGTTCACAATGCTGGTACGCATTTCATAGCACTGAAAGTGAGTGAAATGCCAATAGAACAACCCAGAGTTTTTGCCAAAGCTCTACAGCAGGTGTTCTCAACATTTTTCCACCCTACAACCCTAAAAAAAACATTCAAACCTCGCACCCCTGAAATAAAAATGACAACATATAGCCAATAACCTACTATTTACCATGGACTCTTTTTCGCACCCTCTAGAATATCGTCTTGCCTCCCTAAGGGATGCGAGCACCCCAGGCTGGGGACACCTGACCTAGAGGTATAGGAAATCTCGAGGGAATAACAGAGAACTTCTGCCATAGGCTTAAAGGAAAAGAAATCTAGGTGAAAGTACCGAGAATTTCCCCGGCAGTGCTGGCGGTTGGAGAAATCCCGAAGGAAATACCAAGAATTTCCATAGTAGCGCTGGAGGTGAGTGGGATCAAGAAAGAAATACCAAGAATTTTCATCGTCGCACTGGAACTAAGTGAAATCTTGGTGGAAATACCGAGAATTTTCACCGTAACACTAAAGGTAACAGAAATCTAGGAGGAAATACCGAGAATTTTCGTTCTCGATCAATAATTTATTTGATCGGCTTCTTCCGAGGTTACAGAGAGCCATCTTCTATTTCTTCTTTTAGATTTAGTTCGTCCCTCCAGCCTGCGTTGTGGTTGGTTGAAAACTTAAAGCTCAGTAAGCGCTTTTAAAATCTTAAAAATCATGTCACATCGCTCCTTCGAGAAGGAGAGAAAATGTGTATCGAAAGAGGTACGTCTACCAGATCTGGGCTCAAAGTTCTCCAGTGGGACTCGTTTACAAAAGTGATTCACATCCTTCGGTAACGAGCGTAGTGATTTTTGTATGCCTTTTGAAACGGAGCCTTTTGTCTTTTGCGCTTGTTTATTTTTACCGCATGAAGTACCATCTCTCAGCTATGAAACTGAACGTTCTCACCGTAAAGGTCATGAAAATTCGTAAATATCATTGTCTGCATTTCAACAGAAGTCGTTTTCGTTCACAAAATTTTTTAGTTTTTCCTTTACCCTAATGTTGATTAAACACTGCCTGTGAAAAAAATGAATGTAACAAAAGTACTCCAATTATTCTTTTCAAACATTAGAACTTTCCAACTAAACTTCTTCTCACAGCTTGACACATATTTTAAGATACTATGTTCCTACGACAGTATTCATTATAAATTTTTTCATTCAAAAAACCAATATTCGCTTTTTACTTCTTCCACTCTATTTGTTTACTGTAATTATTGTTGGTTTTTCCGATGAAGAAAATCAGCGCTCGCGTCGCCCTAATTTACTACGAGGGAACTCGGTGAGTTGCTGCCTTAGTGTCTCCGTGCTCAGATGCAACTCTTGTATTCTACTATGAGAATTAGCGCTCTTAGGGAGAATATGTGAGGTCCCGGGCTAAAGGTCAGGTATTCCTCCTTTTTTTTAGAATAGAATAGGTTATTTGTTATGTTACAGACCATCTTTTTTCGGGTCTCTGCTGTCCTGTTTTTACAGCACCTACTACTTTTTTCCTTAACTAATATCTTGTTTCGTGAACTTCTTACTCAACTTACTGCTTTTATGCGCCTTGTGCATAGATTTCACGTTTCAGGAACTCCATGATAAATGATGCATTCCTCCTTCTCATTTTTGGAACGCCTTTGTTGAGATTCGAGAGACTTAAACTAACATCTAATCTAATCTCGGCTCTTAGAGTTGCCTTTAGTTTAGAGGTCCGGCCCTTACAGTATCCCTCTTTGTAAATTCATTCTTTAGGAGTTCTACTGCCTCAGCTATGCATGAAGCTTGTAAGTAATTTTATTTTTGCACTCAAACTTTTGAAAAAACTTCGTCCAGAATTTTCTCGTGTGATAATCTATCCTTACGTGGAGTTTGAAGCGGGCTCGTGCTTGTCTGGAGAGAAAGCAGTGCACATAGAACGTAAAAAGAATTAAGTGTCACAATTGGGGTCATAAATGAAAATTTCTGATGAATTTGTGAAATTTAATTCATTACTTCTTAAGGCTCTTCTTTTACGTAAAACTGAATCCCCATTTGCAGTACCCAGTGAAAACCCCCTTTTTCAATTTTTACCAGGCAAAATGAATTCGAATTCGCAGGTACTGATTAAAAATATTGGTGCTGGTTAAGCTTTCAAACGTTACTCCGTCAAGCGGAAAAAGGATACTTTTGAAAACTAATGGAGCCAAGCGAAAAACTTCTGTTACTTATTAACTTCAAGTACCTGATAAAATTTGCCAATCCTTTTCTACGTGTCCAATTTGACAAAGCACTGTCAGATTTGTCTTTCGACTTCTCGTCAGTTTCCCCTCCACAGTTTCCCCTTCGTAGTTTCCCTCCGCAGTTTCCCTCCGCAGTATCCCTCCGCAGTTTCCCCTTCGTAGTTTCCCTCCGCAGTTTCCCTCCGCAGTTTCCCTCCGCAGTATCCCTCCGCAGTTCCCCTTCGTAGTTTCCCTCCGCAGTTTCCCTCCGCAGTTTCCCTCCGCAGTTTCCCCTTCGTAGTTTCCCTCCGCAGTTTCCCTCCGCAGTTTCCCTCCGCAGTTTCCCTCCGCAGTATCCCTCCGCAGTTTCCCCTTCGTAGTTACCCTCCGCAGTTTCCCTCCGCAGTTTCCCTCCGCAGTATCCCTCCGCAGTTCCCATTCGCAGTTTCCCTCCGCAGTTTCCCTCCGCAGTATCCCTCCGCAGTATCTCTCCGCAGTTTCCCTCCGTAGTTTCCCTCCGCAGTTTCCCTCCGCAGTTTCCCTCCGCAGTATCCCTCCGCAGTATCCCTCCGCAGTTCCCCTACGCAGTAGCCCTCCGCAGTTTCCCTCCGCAGTATCCCTCCGCAGTATCTCTCCGCAGTTTCCCTCCGCAGTTTCCCTCCGCAGTTTCCCTCCGCAGTTTCCCTCCGCAGTTTCCCTCCGAAGTTTCCCTCCGCAGTTTCCCTCCGCAGTTTCCCTCCGCAGTATCCCTAGGCAGTTTTCCTCCGCAGTTTCCCTCCGCAGTTGAACTCCACAGTTCTCCTCCGCAGTTTCCCTCCGCAGTTTCCCTCCGCAGTTTCCCTCCGCAGTTTCCCTCCGCAGTTTCCCTCCGCAGTATCCCTTGGCAGTTTCCCTCCGCAGTTTCCCTCCGCAGTTCCCCTCCGCAGTTCCCCTCCGCAGTTCCCTTCCGCAGTTCCCCTCCGCAGTTTCCCTCTGTAGTTTCCCCCTGCAGTTTCCCTCCGTAGTTCCCCTCCGCAGTTTCCCTCGCAGTTCCCCTCCGCAGTTCCCCTCCGCAGTTTCCCTCTGTAGTTTCCCCCTGCAGTTTCCCTCCGCAGTTTCCCTCCGCAGTTCCCCTCCGCAGTTCCCCTCCGAAGTTCCCCTCCGCAGTTTCCCCCTGCAGTTTCCCTCCGCAGTTTCCCTCCGCAGTTTCCCTCCGCAGCTCCCCTCCGCAGTTCCCCTCCGAAGTTCCCCTCCGCAGTTTCCCTCTGTAGTTTCCCCCTCCAGTTTCCCTCCGCAGTTTCCCTCCGTAGTTCCCCTCCGCAGTTCCCCTCCGCAGTTCCCCTCCGCAGTTTCCCTCCGCAGTTCCCCTCCGCAGTTCCCCTCCGCAGTTCTCCTCCGCAGTTTCCCTCCGCAGTTCCCCTCCGCAGTTCCCCTCCGCAGTTTCCCTCCGCAGTTCCCCTCCGCAGTTCCCCTCCGCAGTTTCCCTCCGCAGTTCCCCTCCGCAGTTCCCCTCCGCAGTTTCCCTCCGCAGTTCCCCTCCGCAGTTCTCCTCCGCAGTTTCCCTCCGCAGTTCCCCTCCGCAGTTCCCCTCCGCAGTTTCCCTCCGCAGTTCCCCTCCGCAGTTCCCCTCCGCAGTTTCCCTCCGCAGTTCCCCTCCGCAGTTCCCCTCCGCAGTTCCCCTCCGCAGTTTCCCTCCGCAGTTTCCCTCCGCAGTTTCCCTCCGCAGTTCCCCTCCGCAGTTTCCCTCCGCAGTATCCCTGAAGACCATAAAACTTCTCCACAAAAGTCAGAATTTTGCCCCACAATCCACTTGCGGAAACTGAGCCTCACGTTTTTGTTCTGTCAAGAAAAGACTTCGCGGCCACCGATCCGTATTAATGTTTCCCTGCATTTTTTTACTGCGACTCCACGAGTTCTGCGAAGAGCCTATTTCTTGCTTTCAGGACTCTGTAAATTTTTTATTTTCCTCCTATGATTCCGTTACAACTGATTGACTTGCTGATGTTTTTGCTCCCGTAGAATGACCTGCACTAAGAAATGCACCGCCTCTCAAGCTCCTGATGCAGACTTTGAACGTACTCGGTAGTTCGAAGAAATTGGAATAGTCTATGAATAATTTAAATGTGATTAATCATTCAATAAATAATAGGTATAATTTTACTACTCGTACAGGAGCTATGATACCCATGTTGTGCGAAGCGGAACCGCAGTAGCTTTTTCCTTAATTTACATTGGGAATCACGAAAAGATTCTGATATTCGATTTCTGAATTTTAATCGCAATTCGAGCAAAAAAAGGAAGTTTAGTTTCTTGTGGTTATTACTGGGGAAATAACCACAGAATTTTTCTCAAGTTTAGTTTTCATCATGAACGTATAGCGGGCAGTGAGATTAATTCTGTCGTTTGGCTACCCTATGCTCTGTTTTTTGTTCGAAAGCCTCAAGTTTGAGAGGTTTTCTAATCCTGCTAACCTACAGACCTGAAAATTGTTGAGCGCTCAAATTTCATTTAAATACCTCAAACTTGAGGTTTTGTACCAGCAAGCAGCGCGTAGGGTAGCTAAGTCCACAGTGAAGCTTTTGCAGTCAGCTGTACAGTTGCAACAGTTTAAATGAATGAAAATCCGGCCTAAGGATATCACCTCAATTATAATGCAATGCTTGAGTATCTAGTTCTTTCTTAGGATAAGGTTAGAGTGTTTATTCGGTGCAAGGAATTCTACTCCCCTCAACGTATGGTAGCTGTGTATTTTTGAGTACAATAAATGAGAAGAATCCTAGGTCACACGTTTAATGTGTTGTTAAGAATGTCAAGATTATTTCACGATCGAGGTTTTTTCCTTGAAAATGGATATTTTTAATCTACAATAATTCTTTTTCTCTATACTCGGCTTTACTGAGGAAAACATGATTATGTTGTCTCAAATGACTACAATCCTTCGAGACTAGTGTGTTAAATGCCCTTACATGCATCGCATGGGATCAATTCAGCGCACCAACGCTCGTACGACATCAGCAGCCACCAAGTTGACCCTTAAACACAAACCCTAGATCTTCAATATTAACTTCAGACAATGTTAACCCTAGTCAGTGTTGGCTCAATTCAAGGTTAACTTAAGTCAAACCTTTAAGCATATATTTGAGCGCTTCTAAACTCGCTCACATAGAAATCTGTCGTTTACAAAAATTTGAGTGAGGGGAAATGAAAGCCAAAAATTTTCCGCGTACTTTTGTACTGCTAATCTATCTGCTCCACAACTGTTTGTTCACTTTCATTCCTGACAATTGGAGTATAGTTAAACAGTGTTTGTGATCGTGCTGCACCGGTTGTCTGGCGTGTGATCACGGGTTGAACAGAGCGGTACGTAACTTTGACCACTGTTTCGCGCAATGACAACACTAGTACTTATCCAAAAATAAAATCAACGGTGTTCATCAGTCAAAATCCTGAATGGCGCGGAATTCCACCACAACCGTACTGTTTTGTTTTTTTGACTTTCTTTTCTTACCTATGTCCGCTTCTTTTTTAACTTCGTGATTTTTATGACCATCAGTTTCCTTCAATTTTCCTCTTCCTTATTTTTCATCTTTTTTCTCCCCTGCCTTCTTATTTTCCGTCATTTCCCTTGATTTTTCCCACTCCCATTCTTTTCTCCTTAAATTTTCATGCCTCCTTTCATTTCTGATATTCTTTTTTACATTATTTCTCAATTATCCTCACCTTCTTTCCCATCTCTTTTTCTTCCTCAACTTCCCTACCTTCTTCCATGTCTCCTCACCTCACTTCACCCCTTCTTAAACTCCCCTTGCATTTTTACTTTTCATTTTTTCTTCCTCTTTTTTCCTCGCATACTTCCACTATTCTTCTCCCTTCATCTCTTCTTCTATTTCCCTCCTATACTTCCACTCTTCCCTCCTATACTTTCACTCTTCTTCTACTTTATTTCCCTCCTAAACTCCAACTCTCCGCCCTCTTCATTTTCTGTTCTCCCTCAGTTCCCTCACACACCTGACCGCCCCTGCTCTAGAACTTCAGAGGGTTGCGTTCCCTCAGGTGGCACAAATCTTTCAAAGTTTTCGTGCCCAAAAAACCCGACTTTTACGGCTTCATAATATCTGAACACGTAGTAAACACCTTATCTACCGGGGACTTTTTTAATCGATGATTATTTTTGCTTAGGCCGTACTGCGCATGTACTCGCCAAACTCTGAACCATAAAATAATTATCTCACCTCATTTTTTTCCCACCAACTTCTTAGCGGATCGGAACAGCATTGTCAAGTGCTTATTCAGAGCAGTTTTTCGAACATACTTCCTTCTCCCCAGGGTAGTTTTCTCTTCATTTTTCGTACTTGCATCAAAAAAGTGCACTTTGATTAACCTTTTATATCATTTACTTGTTGAATAAACTACTGACGTACCCTGACTACTGGTGTGTCCTGACTACTGGCGTGTCCTGACTACTGGTGTGTCCTGACTACTGGTGTGTCCTGACTACTGACGTACCCTGACTACTGGTGTGTCCTGACTACTGGCGTGTCCTGACTACTGGCGTGTCCTGACTACTGGCGTGTCCTGACTACTGGCGTGTCCTGACTACTGGCGTGTCCTGACCACTGGTGTGTCCTGACTACTGGCGTGTCCTGACTACTGGCGTGTCCTGACTACGGGCGTGTCCTGACTACTGGCGTGTCCTGACTACTGGCGTATCCTGACCACTGGCGTGTCCTGACTACTGGTGTGCCCTGGCTACTGGCGTGTCCTGACTACTGGTGTATCCTGACTACTGGCGTGTCCTGACTACTGGCGTATCCTGACCACTGGCGTGTCCTGACTACTGGTGTGTCCTGGCTACTAGCGTGTCCTGACTACTGGCGTATCCTGACTACTGGTGTGTCCTGACTACTGGCGTATCCTGACTACTGGTGTGTCCTGACTACTGGCGTGTCCTGACTACTGGCGTATCCTGACTACTGGCGTGTCCTGACTACTGGCGTATCCTGACCACTGGCGTGTCCTGACTACTGGTGTGTCCTGACTACTGGCGTGTCCTGACTACGGGCGTGTCCTGACTACTGGCGTGTCCTGACTACTGGCGTATCCTGACCACTGGCGTGTCCTGACTACTGGCGTGTCCTGGCTACTGGCGTGTCCTGACTACTGGCGTGTCCTGACTACTAGCGTGTCCTGAAAGAGCACATAATGTTTGCGTGCAATAGTTTGCATACCTGAGATTTCATTTCATGTTCTATCATGGCCAAGTTTACTTCACTCGTTGTTGGCCCAACTACTCGCGCTAAAGTGATCTGGTCTTGTGTAGCATACGGACAAAATATGTGTAGTTAATTTGTTCTTAAATTTGTTCACAATTAGATATCGAATGACAACCTTCCCTGCACATGTGCTTGTTTTCTCTACGTTACGAGCAACCAGTAACTGTTTATTCACTCTAAAATTCAAGTTTCTGTTCTATTTCACAATGCCAGGTGGCGCCATCCCTCTCTGACCGCTCCGTGTACATTCTCTCACTCGTCTTCGAGACGCAAAGGCAAAGCGTTGCATTTTGGACGAGAAATTCTAGGGTTCAACTCGCCACATTTTTGTGGAACATTTTCCGAAGCAAGTTGTTCCTCTGGAGATAAAGAAAAAGAAAAACGCGAGGAATAGAGGGTGTGAGGAAACAATTCCTACTCATTTATCTTGCACTTTACTTTACTCCCCTCTTATTTGAGAGACTAAAAATTATTGTAATTGCATAGGAGTGCAGCTGAACAATGGTTCCTTCGATGAAGTCTGTTTCAAAGTTTCCTTCATTGCCAATATGTCTAATGTTACGATGAATAAACTCCAAATAACGGACCCTCATCGACCAATTCGGATTTGTGACCAAAGTTATGTGAACCATTTACAGGGACGCACGAATCTGGTTTAGTTGCTGTAAATTGTTTCATTTTACCTGCAAAGAAAATAATGGGGTGGTAATGTTTAAAACGGGCACAATTCCCTACCGTTTAAATTTTCAGAACAAACAAAATGAACTAATTTCAAGTCTGTGAACGGTATGTTTATGATGATTTGGAGCAAAGTAACAATATCAGCTGACACAAAGAATATTCAAAACCCAATTGTGATGGGCATGAGAATATATTCTGCATTTACTGAAGAAGAAATGATGAGAATTAACATTTTTAATTCTTCAATAAGTTTACGTATTTATTAAAAGAGCCACAGTTCTATTGGCTGTGCATTAGAGCAGTGTAAGGGCATTTCTTCCTATTACTGTAGTGTGCGTTCATTTGTACGTCATTGTCAAGAAGAATTGATGCTATATAAAAAGAAGAAAATCGAAGCATCATTGGTGACGTGTACAGTTATCTCCTTCTTCTTTCGCTCTGATAATTGTTTAATGAATTAGACTCGATGTTCTTGAAATATTAGATGCTGAGAGTTTTGAACTCAAATATTTTTGTAATTTTAACACCAATTTTTATGTACTTAGGACATTCAGAGACTGCAGCTTCGTCACGACATGATATGCGAATCAGGGGGGGTTACTTCCAAATAATTGACACCGTCGTAGCGGTGCGGCTGACAGCGTAAGTTCTTCTAAGTCAACTTGACTCAGTTTAATGTTTGCACCATGTAGAGTAAGCAGGACGATTTTGAATAACTTACGCCGTTGGTAGCATCAAAAAGACGACGCAAGTCATTTTGAAATAAGGCCCCAGAACTCTACCAGGATCGAAAGCTTTTTTTCAACACATCATTTGCTGTACATCGACAGGTGTTGCAGAGAAGTGTTTTAACCAGAGGTGAATTAAATGAGCAAGTATTGCAGAAACTACTCGGTGCCTGTATAGAGTGACATCTACCATCGGATTTCTGGTATAGGATGAAATCCTCGTAAATTGCAATCAATTATTAAAAATGAAGAGTATTTGGTTAAGGATAAATGAAACATTTATTACAAAGCATTTTTTACAGAAGGTTATTCAGTTATTATTTGTAAACAAACCTTACATCGTTTAAGTAAGTGGTAAGTTAATCCTCGTGTTTTCTGATAAGTTCCCAACAGTAATGGTCTAAATGAGATTGGGAATGCTAATGAGGTTCTCCTCTTTTCTGTTATCTTCAGTTATTTTTTCTCTTGAGTTCTATTGAGTGGTGTGCATCAATAGAAGCAGTCAAATACCTCTACAAATACACTTTCAAAGGAGTTGACCAATCTACCATTGCATTGTAAAGAACTGGAGAGCTCGTTCGAGTCAATGTAGATGGGTTAAATGCGCAAGAACATGTCAACACAAAAAATTTTTTAGGAAATGTAATTTCAATCTTATGCACTATATACTATGTCGTATTGTAAATACTTTACAATTATTATTGAAAAAGAAATTCAGAACAATAAATACATAGGACAAAAAGGTTTGTAGATATTAAAATCGACGGTATATGCCATACAATACAAGTACCAACTACTCTGTAATAACATCCACAAATTTTCAGACAGGTTTTGAAAACCGACCACCATCTCCCACGCTCAAACAAATTCAAAGTGCAACAACAAAAAGGCATTTTAATCCATGGCGCAGCTCTGCAAAAGGTTGAGCTCGAGTGTTCACTTTCTTTCGAAATCGCCACTTTCGTTTGTCGACGAAACTTTTAATAAGTTGTAACTTTACGACTTAACAATTGAAAAGGAGAGAGGCTTAACGAGGAACGTAGGACGACTTCAGAAGTCAAATCAAAGAAGTCTGATCGTAACAAAGTCGTCGTTTCTCTACTTGACGACAGCTCCGAACTTCTGGGCGTAATATGCGCGGGGCTCCGGAAATTCACAGCCGACACCGATGCTAAATTGAGTGAAGCAAAGTCTTTAGAGCCTCGGCTTATGATATTAGAATAAGTTTTTACGGCTCCATGCACTGAAGGAAAGAATGAAGTAAGAAACGTGCCACACAGATGTGTTTATGGGCTTGAGTTGTATGTATCTCAGTTTGAGCTCGAGTTGGATGGTGTCTGTGAACACAAAGTATAAAATCTCACGAGCTGCAGCTCGTTTTTTGGGTACATTTGCGTTTGGCTTGATTTTTACAGGCGCTTAGTGTTTATTATGCTGAATGTTTAGTGGCGTCAAACGCACGCTGGAAAATGTTCCCATGTAATGTTTAGGTTAATTTCTAACTGATGTGAGGTATTAGTTTTGATGGTAGGTTTAGTTAATGAAATGAAGCCGGGAAATCAAAATTGTTCCGTGAGAAGCGTAGGTTCTGACATCTCAGACATAAGGGAAAAAAATTTTAACTATCGCACGAACTTGTATATGGATTGACTTGCGTTACACAAACGGGAAAAATAGAATTGTAAATTTTCAGTACAGCTCGTTATGTAACTTCATCGAACCCTCTTGTTGCCTGTTCGATGGAGCTTTTAACGTTTAAAGTAAGGTTCAGATACGAGAAAAAAATTTGATTCTTCAGTTCAACATTAGATTTGTTATTTCCAATCGCAGTTCCCTAAATATAACGATAGTTTTGAGAGGCATATTCAATGATACCGCGTTACACAGAACAGCACATGTTTGTATCAAAATAAAAAATCTTCCTGCATCTTTTAGTGTTAGTTTATTTTGTAAAGTTTTGCAAGATTTTCCAATTGTTTATTTCTAAGTTTACGCACTGGTGAATATGTTTAGAACAACAATGATCGTCATCATTGATTAATCAAAGATATTTCTACCAGTTTGCGTAGGCTAGTATCGAGGCTGTTTCCTTCACTTTTATCTCGAAATGCAATTCGTAAACTTTTTTAATTTATCCAAGTTTATATCTGCACTGTAATTTTGGGGGATTTGTATGAATATTTCCTATAATATCTGCGTTCTCTTTACCTCATGTATGAACGTAGAATAATAATGTGTATTAAACAATTCATTACTTGTAATGATGCTTTCATCCCATCATAAAAATTCGGAGCCTTCAGTGTTTTTGCCTTCAGTTTTTTGTGGTGAGAACGCACGCTAGAAAAATGTTTCCATTTAAGGAGATCATCCCGGTTTTTCAACTTTTTTCGTCCGATTCGTTTGAAAATTGGCCAGTATATGTATTTTTTGAAGGTAAATACTTTTTACTACAGTTAATTTTTCGATTTAGGCCTTAGTTTTTTTTGAAAAATTAGTTTTTTGGGGTAAATTTTTTAGTATATTTCAAAACCCTACTTCTCATTGAGTTTTGATGCTAGAACAAAACCAAAGAGAGTTTTAGAATCCCTGAAGCATTTCTAACAAGAAAATGAAGCGGAATTTTTATATTTTGAAAAATTTTTTGTGATAAGCGATTTTTATGATTTCATCAAGAAGAAATTATTTTTGGGTTTAGAGCTATATAACTTTTTTCTAAAATTTGGAAAAAACGCTTCATTTTATTGTTAAGAATGTTTCAAGGATTCTAAAACTGCCTTTGGTTTTGTTCCTGCATCAAAACTCAATGAGGAGTAGGGTTTTGAATGTTGAAAGTTAGAAATGTTGGGTATAAGCCATAAACCAAATTTTTTGTTGAAGTCTAATGTAATGGACAATGTATGTAATTGAATGCAGTTTTAAGTTTTATTTCGATAATTTCCATACATAACTTCATTTTCACACTGTGAATTGTGATTTCCAAACCCATAAAAAAAATCAAAAATATGAAATATTTTATTTTCAGTCTGATTTTATGAAATTTGACTATGATATGTAACTTTTGAAAAGAAACACAATTTCTTCGCTTCATTGTTTTGATTTAGGCCTTAGTTTTTGAAAAAAAATTGACGTATTGGTTTTTAGGTATTGATATTTCACTGATATTGATATTTCAAAACGCTACTCCTCATTCAGTTTTGATGCTAGAACAAAAACAAAGAGAGTTTTAGAATCCTTAAAGCATTTCTAACAATAAAATGAAGCGAAATTTTCCATTTACCGTTTTTTGTCTTTTTATATGGGGTCGAAATGAGGTCGACAACTTAAGATTTTGGTCCCCTTCCCCCTCTGGGGGGGATCTATTGTCCGTAGCGCCATGAAATTTTATGACCGAATAGTCCACCACCTAAGGGTCCTTTTCCAACAACAAAACAAAAAAAGCTCACCGGACCGACAAGGGCCTGGCAGGGGCCTCGGATGATCTTAAAGCTTAGGTTTGCTTCAAACTAATGTGAGAAATTAGTTTTTACACGTTGATTAACATCTGCAAACTCCATCTAGCGTGAAAAAACGCAAAACACTTGGAAAATGAACTTATTTTACAAATTGAAAGTCCTGGGAAAATTTTTAAGCAGAAAAAATAAGTTTCAAGTAAACCATCTTTTAAATTTAAGCTATATTGCCGCGGAGGAGATTTGATTTGATCTGTTAAAATGATGATGATGTTAAAATGATGATTTGATGATGTTAAATACACTACAAATTTCATAACATAATTTCACCCTCACTTAAAATCTTTATTGATGTGAAGGCCAAAGGGCAGAGATACGCTGGAGAACTGCAACGTTTATTGGTAGTGATGTTGATACAGGACGGGGTGCGGACCAAATGCGCGGGGCCTGAGGGGCTACCCGCTAATAAAGCCTCTGAGGCGCACGGGAGAAGAGGGGCATGGATGGGGCATCGCGCACATACCTCCCCACATACCCAATTTAGGTACTTAGCTATAAACAATATTCGGGCAATAAACAATATATCCAAAAACAATCTTCGGGCGAAAAAAGAACACAAACTCTAAATTTAAAAACCAAATCGCCTCACATGCGTGTAATACTCATAGATAATTTTATTAACTCAGAAATACACTGGTACATAATTGAATCGTTTCTCTTCACTCTTAAAAGATCAATACGAATAAATTTGGTCAAATTTAGTAACAGTACTTAGCTCAATAATACTTGGCAACACAAGCTGGAAGTATAAAGGCGGCGGAAGCAACAACAAATGCCTTTATCCTCAACATTGAAAAAAATAAAAACTAGCTGCTACAATAAACAAGAGCACAACTAATTAACTTACAATAACGTCAACAAGGCATGGCAAAGGAAAGTAAATGAAACGCCAGATATTCTCATTAAAAAACATCGATGGCCAAAGGAATAATTTTGACAACCAATTTCGCTTCTTTTGCAATTAGAAGTTATCACTCGTCGCAACAACGTATTTCAAATGACAAACAATTTAGACATCAGGTAATCACATGGATTATTCAGAAGCGTTACCACAAAAATTACCCCTACTGATATCATAACCAAATTAATTGAGCATCACTACTTGACGTTAATAAAGCCGCGCATAAACATAAGTATTACTTCTAACAACTAAATAAATCTAGTGATTATAGGGATTATAGATTAACTGCAAAGTAAAACACGAGTTCCTCGGCAAGGTAATTTCGGAAAATTTTATAAGAAGCAAAACTATTGCCTCGTAGGTAATGAAAAACGAGTGCAGTAATTTTAACGAATCTAAGTGGTAATCAAATTAAAGAATCATGAAAGTTTTCACCAAAAAGAAAATAGTGACGTTAGTTAATGAGAACAAATCGTCGTATGCGTTTCCGTAGACTTCAGAATAGACGTTAGTTAAAGTTATTGTTATCATACGCGTATGTTATTGTTATTGATTGTTATAATTTTAAGGCCAAACATCGCACCAATTAGAACAGAACTTTTCCACTATTGGTTAAAACAATAATCGGAATAAACAGAGTGCAGTAGACTCGTAAGACCTAATTCTATCGGTAACATAATGACATAAAACGTGAAGTAAGATATAAAAAAATACGTACCAAAATCGAATCCCACGCTAGTTTAGAACATTAAGTATGAATATGAAAATCGGGTTTCGCACCCTGCAAAGAGTCTTGCGCCTCAACGCATTCACCAAGACCACTTGTCACATCTGCCAAATAACTCTCATACTCGTACCGGGTTGGGTACTGGATCGCCAGGATTTTCTTTGTCTCAGCCTGACTCCTAACAGCAGCTATCAATCGCGCTAGCAGTTCTTCTGATGTACTAAATTGACATTCAAAAATTTTTTTCGAGAAAGATTCGTCCAGCAAAGGACCCAAAATGGTCAACGCGAGACTGTAAACTATGCTGTCTCCTACGAAACGTTTGAGTTCAGCCTGAGTTGCACAAGCCTGGTAATAAGGATGACGCTGCCAACCCAGCGTGTTTGAATTCAAAATATTCTCTGTCAATTTACGTATTTTTGCAAAAGCTGTGACCAATTGAGCTGCTAAAGCATCGTTGCGTACCAACTGCAACTCATTTAGATCGCATGCCAGAGCGTGAATTGACTTTTCACCCCTGCATACGTAGATACCATCCAAAATTTTAATAACTTCCTCGAAAGTGTAATTTAGGTCCAAGCTCACTAACTTGGTTACAACTGAATTAAAAGCTCCTACTTGTTTATTGGCAGACCGAACAAGATGCTCTTTTTGCTATCATCAGAACTCACATCTGGCAGAAGAGACATGTAAGCTTTTAAATTCATTATGTGAGTGCTCCAACTTTTATTTTCAAGAAATTCCGGGTCGTCCTTCCTACGTCTCCCACGAAAAATGGGTATCTCCGCATTGGACAATATTGTTCCAGCCCTAGGAATGTTTGCAGCAATCTCCCTGGCCAACAGAGTCCTATCACTAGCACTACTAGCACTCGTACCCGGCACAGTGGTCCCAGCTGGAGTAGTCATGGTTGTATTTTGGGTAGCTGTAAAACGCGGGACGCGTACTTACTGGCGTCCCCATACTGGCCACCAATGTACGGGGCAGTGAAACACTTGTAGTAATCTTGGAGGAGGCTTTATTGAAGAGGAACAGGTGCGGTACGCCGGAGGTACGAATATGATTGAGCGTCAAACGACAGGAGACAACGCCTTATAAAGGCTGCGAGACGGGGAAGACAAGAGAAAACGCAAGACAATGAAGGCAAGAGTAAGCGCTCGCGCACATTGAAGTGCTGCTTATAACCCCATTTTCTTTTGGCAGCCTTTAAATTACGTATGTGTTCTTTCAACTTTTAATTTTTTCTTCTTCCAACCTTCTAACCTTTTTAAATCATGCTCACAGATAATCGAGAGCCAAAGCTTTACGTAATAACTCCTAATAACACTGAGATTTCAATCTTTTTGAAATAGTTGCGCTGATTGCAATTATTCTTCACTACATTTCCCATTTCGAAGATTGTACGCACCAACATAGTGTTGTGTAGCGGGTCAGAGTGCTTACCCTCGACGTCTTTCCCCTCAGCTTCACTTGATCGTTGCCTCAATTTACTGGGAGTCAAAAAAAAATTACACACCTTTTAAGTTACGATTACTCGTGGATTTTTGTTCTTCTTTCAAGTGAATTTAAGTTTTTGTGATTTTTCAGATTCATCACTTGAATGTTCTTTTCTTTAAATTACCTCATTAAAAACGTATCTGTATCAGTAAATACCTACACCATAATAAAATGTATCTGTACTGGGCCGTCGAACAGAGAGTTCAGTTTTTGGATATGTTTTTGCAACATAGTATTTAACAAACCTATTATTTTAAGAAAATTATGCTTTGAAAGTAGTTCAAAAAGTGGCGTTACCGCGTACGTCGGTATCGTATCGCAGCACAAAAATGTAATGTTATAATAAGCGAAATGATTTATTGTTATAAAATTTTTTAATATAGTTGCTTATTCCCCGGTAATGAATATAATTTGATCGGCAACAGTACGCCCCAGAGTCAAAGTATTTGCTCTCATTTTTCTGGCCTTGGTGTCTCATGAACAACACTACTCGACCTATTCCTGTGAGACTGTTCAATTGTCTGGACTTGTGGCGTGCGACCCTTATACACTTATAAATTTTTGTGCTGACAGTGTCCTTTTAATCTTTACTTCACTTAAAATGTGTAAATTTGAGCCTCTGAGTGCTAGAAAATACGAGTTTTTCCTACTGCCATTATGACTGCATGTTTACTAGGCTGTGAGAATAATTTTGGAACCTCCAGGGTCCTTAAATTCATTTCGCGCGCACTCTAACGTGTAGCGTTTTTAGAAATTTTTTAATCTTATTCTAAGCCTGAACTTGATTTACTTGCATGCTTTCTCCAATCATAAAAAAATCTGGTCAATATACATTTTAATTCACTCACGGAAATTAAAAATTCCGTTTCACAGAATCGCTAAAGGAACATATTTAAAAATGTTTTACATGAATGACATTCTGCTCGGCGATGCATAATTTGGTCAAATTTTACTTTAATGTTGTCAACGATTTTCATAATTTCGTTGCGAAGAATCAATAAAGGAACACATTTAAGAATGTTTTACACGAATGACATTCTGTTCGCTGATGCGTTATTTTCGTTAAAAACCATCCGGTTAATAAATTTTATTGCAGTAGCGAAATGATTCAAAAATAGATCTCTCACTTCCCCAGAGGGCGTCTCTGTGAATCGGATTAATGACAAAAGCAATTAATGAAATTAATCGCAATTTGAGCGTATGAATCGTGGTAAAATTATCTTTCTGTCCGTGTGTTGTACGAGCTATAAATTTTGATGTTGAGTATATGTTTGTTTGCGCATTTCTGCCAAAATTGTGTAGATATTTGTCAATCATGAGTGGTAACTGGCTTACACTGTATCTCCATTTTATCCCATGTACCCATGTCCGCATGATGTTGCAGAGAATATCGAGAAGATATGATATATGATATATTGAAGATTTGATAAGTTTTTTTTTCTTTTTTGTTGTTGTTCCTCGGCGGTAACTTAAAATTTCTTAATATTTCCTGTAGGAAATTAAAAAATCATTCGATTTATAAGTTTTTCGAAGTCCTTTTTCTATTCCTTATCTTTCCTCGGGTTATTTCTTACGATTCATCAGAGCTTTTGCTGTCATTTTAAATATAGAAAGAGCAAGATTATTTTTCATGTCTATTAGCATTTTTCTTACATTCATTTTCAATACGTATATATATGAATATGTGTGTTAGTGTGTGCGTGAGTATGTATGTGTGCGCACGCAAACATAAGTGTCTATGTATCAGTGTAAACATGCACACGTTTCGCACACAAATATGCGCACATGTACATATATAGGTTTCTATTTCTACTTCTTGCATAAAAAGCAAAACCTCAAGACACATTACATTTTACCTAAAGCTCTGCGATCAGTTAACACTGCCCCAAATTTCAGAAATAAATAAATTGATTGCGCTTGCTTAATGATTTATAAATCGATCTATCACGACCCCGAAGGGCATTTCTGTGAACAGAAGAAATTAAAAGTATAAACAGACAAATGAAATAAAGCGCTCGTGCAAACATTATCTCTATATTTGTATGTCGAACAAGCCATGCATTTCATTTTTGAGTGTAAGTTTGTTTACGCATTTCTAGATGTGCGTGCTGTGTTGCGCGATGTTTTTTACAAATAATTTCGAGACAATCTTTTTCTCAAAACTTGATTGTCATTTACGGTGGTGTTTCAATCTAGTACGGTGTAGCGTTTTTTGTATTTTTCCCACTTCGATAATCTTATAAATAATTCGAAAACTACTAAAGAATTCTTCAAAACTCCCAAGTTCTTAGTTGAAATTATCGAAGTGGGAAAAAAGCAAGAAGCGCTGTACCGGAATCTCTTGGAATATAAAAAAAACAAGAGATAATATTCATCATTTCTCATTCAACTACCATTGACAGAGTTAGACTATTAGCACGCCACGTATGGTTTGTCTATTAGTACGTTTCGTATATTTTTTCTATTAATATGCCTCGTATGGTCTATCTATCTGTACACCTCTGATAGTATTGTCTAATAGTACATCTCGTATAGTTTGTCTATTATTATGCCTCGTATGGCTTATCTATTTGTGCACCTCGGATGGTTTGTCAATTAGTACTCCTCGTATGGAACTTTGTTAGACTATTAGCACACCACGTGTGGTTTGTCTATTAATACGCCTCGTATATTATGTCTATTAATACGCCTCGTATATTATGTCTATTAATATGCCTCGTATGGTCTATCTATTTGTACACCTCTGATAGTTTATCTATTAGCACACCTCGTATAGTTTGTCTATTATTATGCCTCGTATGGCTTATCTATTTGTACACCTCGGATGGTTTGTCAATTAATGCTCCTCGTATGGAACTATTGTTTTAGGACGTCTTATATTAAGAAACTTTTAAAAGCCAATATGTTGGCATGTATCTCATGTGGCAACTTGGAAACAAACGGCTTTGTTTTGTTTGTTTTTTGTTTTTCGAATTATTCAACATTGAAGTAGGCTTGTGCGCGCCAGGGAAGCATGTGCGCCTAGCGTAACTTAATAAATAACGGAAGCTAACCCCCTATTACAAACGTAATAGGGGGTCGTGAGGGGTAGCCACAGTTCTTCTAGTGAAAATTATAAATAAAGGTTTCTAGTGACGTCCGTTTACATCGACTCCAAGATGGCTGCCGCCATCTTGGGTACCGGGTGGGGCCATAGCGGCAGCCACCTTGGAGTCGATGTAAACGGACGTCACTAGAAACCTTTATTTATAATTTTCACTAGAAGAACTGTGGCTGCCCCTCACGACCCAACCTCTTTACGTTTGTAATAGGGGATTAGCTTCCGTTTCTATTGCAAAAACATGGACTGCTTTTGCGCAAAAAAGGCCATTCAGGAGCGCCGTTCGTATAACTTCGAACTTGAATAACTCGAAAACTACGCATTTGCGAGCACGTTTTCATTCGTGTAAAACGTCTTAAAATCGACTATATTACCTATCTATAGCAACGAAATTATGAAAATCGTTGACAACATTAAAGTAAAATTTCACCCATAATTTTTGAATTATTCAACTTCGAAGTTATAGGAACGTCGTATATAAAAGTGAAGGAACGGACACGTAAATATGCTGTAATAAGGTATTGAAGTTACGATGGGTGAGGTTAGGTTAGGTAATGTGCTCAATATTTAATTTAACCCGTTCACTGAAATTAAAAATTCCATTCCAAAGAATCAGTAAAGGAACACTGTCAGGCTATTGTCATAAATGCTGGGTCTGCCTTCTAGTTGGGTCTGCCTTCTATGTGAGCTGGTCCAGTATAGGCCAAGGACAACTGGACCAGCTCACGTAGAAGGCAGACCCAACTACTTTAACCGTCCGCCGATGACCTGGAGAACATTATTCTGTAATCACCATGGAGAAAATCCAACTCATACTAGCGCGGAGTGCCAAGTACTTAACCCGCAATCTCAGCAAAATACCTCTTCCCGAAATGAAGGAGGTGCGGCCCAACCTACTGCCCACATCAATTATATCGAAGAGGAGTCCCCAGGATATACCCTGCCACCCGTCGAATGCAATCATGCTGCGGTAATTTCGAATACAACCGAAGTACTATTAGAAGAATTTAAAAAGTGCCAAGGCCAACTCAATGATCAACCTGTGGAAATCTTACTGGATGGAGGAGCCACAGTCGTATTTGTAAATAAAGCCCTTGTGCCCGAACAAAATATGTCTAAAAACAAAATCACCGCGAAGCTAGCTGACAGCCAAACTTTCGTAGCGCCGTTAGCAAACGTAAAACTTGACTGCCCATATTATCGAGGCAACATCACAGTCGTAGTGATGGATAACCCTGCAACCGACAAAATCCTAGGACGTGTGCCAGGAACTACACCCTTTGAAGAAGAGCATACGCCTCCTATCATAACTAAAACCTCTAATGTCACTATAAGAGCGAGTGCAAAGAGAGAAGAAATTGAAAAATCTAAAGAACCAAAACAGCTGCAGATCAACAAGGAAGAGTTCATTAAACTACAGCACAACTGTGCTCCTTCAAAGCAGCTCTTCAAAAGAGCCGATAATAAAAATGAAGAAATTCAGAACAATGGCAGATCATACCAGCCTCATAAAGAAATTCCTTATCAAAAGACTCTCCAAAATGGCCACATCAACCCTGACGGGAAGTGTCCGCTGTATGGGAAGATGCTTGAGCCAACCAAAGCAAAGAGAAAGAGAAGAACGAGAAAGAGAAAGAGAAGAAAGAGAAAGAGAAGAACGAGAGAGAGCACTAGAAAGAGAAAGAGAACGAGAGAGAGAAAGAGAACGAGAGCATGAAATCCAGCTCCAACAACTCAACCAACCAAGGGCACCAGAAGCCAGACGGGTCAAAATACCCGATATCGCTGCTTTTAACCCTGAACAAGAGGGGATCTAAGAATTCATGCAGCGTTTCGAGAGTCACAGCAACGCACTCGAATACACGGAATTTGAGGCTGTTCTCGCACTAGAAAATCTAGTAACGGCTAAGGAAAGAAGACTCATCCAGACATTGGCCGCTGTCGACCGCTACCAATTTAGGGAAATCAAAAATTTACTGCTGGAGTCCCACAAGATAACCCCCGCTAAACTGCGCAGTAACCACTATGAACTGAAGCCTGAGGAAGGAGACAACATGAGTCGATACATCCGGAGATTGGAACAAGCGCTTAACGCATGGCTCACCGGAAGCCAAGTAGAAGAAAACTACGACCAATTGAAAAATTTCATGCTTATGGATAGGGTCTACTCCAGTCTACCGTCTCATCTTGCTACTCAACTCAAGGACAGAAGCGGTAACACCTTGGCGACTCTAGCTGAACAATGGGAGAAATTTCTACAAGCCCGACCCAATTCAACTCTCCAGAAACTGTGTGAAAACCGTCTGACGAATAACAAAAACGAAGGTCAAGAATCTTCAACGGGAAAACCTTCCAAAAGTTCTCAAGTGAATCAAGTTTCTAACACCACAACCGGAAACTATCGACCTTCACCTCATCAGAACCAAAATTTCAACTATCAACCTCCGAAATCAAGAAAAAACAAAACGACTTAAATACCCAACGTTTGACTTCCCAACGAGGATAAGTCCGAAATAAAAAAGAATCTGACAAGTAGTTCCCGAACAAGGGACTACAATCTATAACATATTATCTAACAAGTGGCGCCCGGAACAGGGACTGCCCAAAAATAACCTATTATCTAACATACACATTTAAAAACGTTTTACATGAATGACATTCTGCTCGATGATGCGTTATTTTCTAGTTATTTAACTTTGAAGTTATTAGGACGTCGCGTATAAAAGTGAAGGAACGGACACGTAAATGTGCTGTAATAGGGTATAGACGTAACGATGGGTGAGTTTAGGGTAGGTAATGTTAGGTTAGTTGAATAAACTAACCTAAAATAACATAAATCAACCTAAAATATGTTGCCTACCTTAACTTACCCAACCGACGCTGTATTCTCCCGCCAAAAAGTGGGCGTGTCCCGCCAGAAAAGTGGGCGTGACCCAACAATGCGACGACTAAGCAACCGACTATATAATGTTATTCCTATCTGAATGTAATTATCATTATTATATCTCTAAAATAACGCATCATCCAGCAGAATGTCATTCGTGTGAAACTTTTTAAACTTATTCCTCAAGTGATTCTTTGGAACAGAATTTTGTAGTTGTGGAGAGGACAGTAATCGATTTTCTAATTTTTGCTGCCTAATCATAATTAATTGAATTGAAACAAACAATTTTTCTTCTATGCACTTTCCATCGCAAATGAGTATTTAACGAGCTATAGCGGTATTTTAATTTTCGTCTATGATGACTGGAATGCGCTCAAATAAACAGCTACTAATCAATTTTCGAATTGGTGTTGCATGAATCATGGTAATTACATCGAAATAAACTACTTTTCTTCTATGCACTTTTTGGAACAAATGAGTATTTAACGAGTTATAGCGGTAAATTAATTTTCGTCTTTGATGGCTGGAATGCGCTCGATCATTCGAACGCGTCGGAAGGGAGAGTCCATTGTAGTCTTGCCCTCAGAACAATTACTTTCCGCTTCAAACACCGGAGTTGCGGTAAGTAATTTGCCGCTATAACTCGTTAAATACTCATTTGTTCTAAAAAGTGCATAGACGAAAAATTGTTTATTTAGATCTAATTACCTATGTTTAGGCACCGAAAAGTGGAAAATCGATTACTGTCCTTTCCTTCACATTTACCCAGAATTTTTAATTTCCGTGAGCCCGTTAAAATGCATATTGACCCAAAATTTGTTACCGTTTTTAGATTGCCCATTCCTTCCTTCCAAGCTGTTATTTAGGAATGTAAATATTTAGGTTGCGAGTCTAAAGTAAGTTCATGTTTAAATTGTGTATTTTGCTCCTAGATTGTTTATCAGAACTCATCATAACCGTGTTAAAATATACCGTAGCACTGCCTTGTACCAAGCCTCAACAATAACCCTGATAAATTTGAGTGCATTTAAATACTTTACATAATTATGCATTCAACTCTAAAGATGTCATTGTAGGAACTTCAAAACCTAGAAATTCCAGCTTCTTTGAAATATGTTACGTTTAGTACTGAGAGTTTTGGCCAAGAATTTTTCCCGCTATCTTGCTGCTTCCACACCGCATCTCCTCAATGAAATTCAACATAAATAGTCAATAGTCATAAATAGTAATAGAAATCCTTTTACCCGGATGATCATTTAGCTGGAATGCACAGTGCAGAAAGCTCGTTACTTGTGGTGGTAGTTATAGAAATCATAATTTGTTTTATGAAATTCCCCCTCAAAGGCGGAAGAAGCTTAGGTTAGTTAGTTTTGTCTATCCTATGCTGTGAGGGCTTCCGCCACCAGGGGGGGATACTGTATGTTAGCTCAGCTATAGAAGGGCCTTTGCGGCTTTTGCTTTCGTGCCTACTTGGCTTCTTACAGTTCCTGCGCTTTTCCGCCATCTCTTCGTCTTTTAATCTTCTCCCTTTCTAACTTTCTGATCCGTCAATCTTCTCCCTCCCTCCCTCCCTGAAATAATCCTGGGCTGTAAAAGCGCTGAACTCCAAATCTGCTCGGCGGCAAAACGTCCACAGACTGCAAAAATTTGAGCCGGCTGTTCACAATCGGCGGTCTGCATGGAGCTTTTCTTAATCCCATCGACCCAAAAGAGGAAAAATAGAAAAGAGCGTATCGGAATTTTGCGTACACGTCATCGACCTTTCCAACGCTCAACCGCTTTTTATTTCAACGAATTTTACGTGGGTCTGAAGCTATGTCGGTGCTGCAATTCATTGTGCCGTATGTATTAGTGATGGTTTAAAGTTATTTCGTCACGTTCGATATTTTGTGTTGTAATAATGATTCAAAGCGATACTTGTAATTATGTTGGTGGGATTTTAAACCATTAGGTAAATTTTATAAAACAGTAAATTAGTGATTAACTTTTTTCATCATTCACTTTAAAGACACGCAACAATTATGAATTAACACTCAAAAAAGGGTAATATGAGGTCCGGAGCTGAAGGTGAGGTAATAATTCCTTTTATTTAAATCAGGGTGTCTACTGCTATTTTATTTCCAAATTTTACTACTTTTTACTACTTTTTACTACTTTTTACTACCTTCATAAGCAAAAATTACTACCTATTTTTTTCACGATGAATGTTGTCCAAACGTCCAGATGTAAGAAATCGGCCTATAATGAATAATTTGAGTCAATAATATACGCAATACCAAAGGTTCAAATAAGCTTCAAGTTTCTTAATACGCAAAATATGTAATACTAAATGGAGCAACCAAAGCATTATTGTCAAAAAAGTTACCTAAATTGCTAAAGTACCCCGTCTTAAAAGGACTCCAACGAGTGTTTGGCAAAGGCATTGTCTTAACATCTTTCACCTATGAAGACAACAATTCATCATATGGAAAAAATAAACCGACTGGAAACTAGTAAACACCAGGAGATGGTCAGATCCCTATACAGCAGGGTAGAATTTCAGGGAATTTTATTTTGACCAAACACTATGGCACCCCGGAAAAATGAGTTTGTGAACTATTTCTATCGTACCTCAAAATCTAAATCAGCACCCTAATTGCGAGCAATAATGATAACAAATAGGTTATTAAACATGTTGTATTACGGAATGAATCACGAAAATTTTATGTAGCTTTGCTATGTATTGTAGAAGAATGAACTTTGATTAGATGAAACATCACCATGCCCCTATGACGACATCCTGGAGGAAACTGAATCGTCATGACTGCCAAAAAGGGCATCAAAAGAACTTAACTCTCGTTCAAATGATTACACATTGTATTGAAAGATAATTTTATAGCATAATTCTTTCAGTATTTGGACTTAAATTAACGTCATTAGAAAGCGAAAACTTTCAGTTCTACGAAGGGTTAATTTAAAAAAAAAAACATTTACAATTACAGTGAATCGTTTTTTCCCACACCGAAGTAATCAGAATTTAAACTCCAGTCATTTCAAAGGAAGATAATACTCCTCACAATCAAGCTCAGGTCCAAAAAAAAACACTTTCTGGATATAACTGAACAGCGGAGAAGTTGCTTTGACGTCATTGCAATGTTTCTATCCTGCCGCAACAACTTGGAGTTTGAGAATATTTGTCTTTGAATAAGAATTGGAAGGTTACATCAAGTTAATGATAATCAAGCTTTTACCAGACAAATATATGACTTTGAATTAAACAATATTCATTACGATGAATCGAAATGAAATAAGTTTAATTCAGGACTTAATCATCTGAAATTGCAGGAGTCTACAAGCTAATTGAGGATAATATTATTTCTGTGCTTGTGTTCGTGAATAAAACACTCTAATTTTTGAGTATCAAGTGCACAAAAAGAACAATTAAGATTATTATTATGCCAACTATGCTACATATACCACAAGCAACTGCCTCCACTAAAGATGAAATTCAATAAAATATAATAGTTCATGTGTAAAATCGAGTTAAAAGAAACACTATCACAGAAATAATGTATTCTTTTGCATACTTTTCATCTGAAATGCGCATTTTTTCAAAGGTTATCATGTTAGTAAGAAATAGCTAAAAAAGTGAAACAAAAGTGTTTCACACATAATACCAATTGCTAAAAGTTGTTCGACTCCATTGTGACCTTTAGCAATTTTCTCAATACTCATAATTTTAACGCTTGGCATTGACACCTCTGGATGATTTTTCTTCAAATGATGATTCATTACGGATAATAGCGTGTGTCAGTCCGATATCGAAAGTTATGTGGTGCAACTGAGGTTGTACTGACCCGAGGGCCCTGACACTGTCGGCCCTCATGTTCAAGTTAATGTACAAGGATTTCTCAATATTTGTTGATTCACTAGGTTCTTCACTGCTTATATTTTATAATTGCATTTGTGATTTATAATTAAATGATACAACAATTTGAGTGAAGTACTATTATTAAACTCTGGGCAAGGACATTTAAATACCCTATATATGACGAAGGATAAGTTTGTTCTTCGAAGGTAACACAGTTGGGCATATCCAATGAAAATCATTATAAGACTAGAATGTCGAATATTAAAGAGAGAATGAGTCCCTCAAAGTTGTTGTTTAAAAAACTCAAGTAATAAACTGAATTTCATTTTTGAAAAGTTTACAATCCTTGAATATTTACGGAACATTACCCTAAATATTCATGAAATGGCAATGAAAAAATGTGAAATTTAGACATTTAAATTGCTCAAATGAACCTTACGTCATAAAACAATTTAATAATTTTCAGATCAAACTAAATGAGATAAAAATGGATCTATTTTTACTGTCATTTGCAAAAATTTCGGAAATTTTTTCTATTTCGTGTCCTCCAACCCTAAAATTACACCTCGCTTTACAGGAATATTTTCCATAAACTGAAGCAAAATTCTGATTATTGAAGAAATAAATTTTTAAAAATTTTTGTACTCTATATACATCTGTAAAATTACTTTAAATTTTCAGAGATTGTTCCGCTTCACAATTTTTTACTACCCTGAGTCAAATTTTACTACTTTTTATACTTTTTTACTACTCTCCAAATTTTACTACTTTTACTACTTTTTACTACTTTACTACCTAGTAGACACCCTGTAAATTGTGTAGGTTTTTTATTTTGTAACGGCAGATTTTTTGAGCTCACTGTTGTCCTGTTTTCAGTATCCAATGCTATCTTCTTCAACTTTTATCTTGTTTCATACAATTCCTCCTCAACTTTCTGTTTCCGTGCGCAGAGGATCTTCTGTGGGAACATACCTTATGCGTAGCTTCCGTGTTCCTTCAAATCCATACTTAACACTGCCTCCCTCCCTCCTCTCTTTGAACATCTTCATTATTGTTAGGGAGGCTGAAGCTAACTTATAATTTACCCTTACCGAAGTTTACCAAGACCCTTATAATAATGTATGTACATCATATAGCATTTCTCGTTATTGGTTTCTTTCCTCTTACAATTATTTTGTTGGCAGTATTGAAATCGCACACTCGATCCCTGACAACTAAGGCCCTGTTTACACTGGTACACATTTTGCAGCAGGCTCGCGTGTATACGCCTCGCGTGGCGCTTCACAAGAGCCAAAAGCGTTTAAACTAGACATTGAGCGTGCCACGGAGCGCGCGCTGCTCAAAACCAGTCAATGTGTGGCCAGCTGTTATGAAAGATGGCTAGTTGTCGATGAGCTTGTCTGAATATTGCTGCTGCATCATAAGCTACGTAATATCTTTTTTATTTGCATAAGTGAAATGTTACTATATTGTGTATAGCCTGGAGTTAGCCGTTAGCGTTGCCAAGCGAAAATAATATAATTGATGTTAAGACTGGATCTTATATGACACGGGTCGTAAATTTGATGCCGGCTTTCGTGCTATGGTCTTGGGAAAGATATAAACGGGACATTCCCAGAAGAGAAATCCTCCCCATATTAAATCTGATAATTCGACGCTCTGGCCTAGGCAACCACATTGTCGTAAAAGTGGGGAAATACCGTGGCTAGGTGCACCACGCACTCGGGCCCGAAGCCCGGCGACGAACCTTTATTTAATTGGCCATGGCGGGAGGCGGTGAAGGACCCTGGGACCAACCCATCCCCACCAGCCGTACCCCCGGTTGCGTGGGGGAAGGGGGAGGCTCAGGACCTTGCCCGCCCCTCGTTACCCCGCTCGTGCGGCGACCACCCTCCCCTTCGGGAGGGGGGGGGGGCGCTGCCCAGGCGGGTTTGAGTCGGACGAGTAGACGGAGTGTGTAGAGAGCCGTGGTCGTGAACGGACGTACTAAGGTTCGGTTGAGGGGTGAGACGAACAGCCGGTTTTTGATACTTATAAAATTGAGTTGATAGTAAAGGCCCGTATATTCAATGGTTGAACCTAGAGAAGGTGTTCGGTTAAACGTGGCACGATCAACGGCAAATTATTGTTTGTATTGTGAGGGCGCCTGATTTCAACGCGTCTGCTATACGCTTAATTGGCTCGACCTTTTGGTGGCTTGTACGTTCGTTGGCTCGACAAATGTCCTGGATTTGAATATGGTTACACCTGTTGTCGCGTTTATCGGGGAAATCCCTCGAAAGATACTGGAGAGGTGATGTGTCCGGGCGCTCCGAATTTGTAAAAGTTGTTGTTACCCCGTGTGCTCTTGCAATCCTTACTTGCCTTTCCATAATACAAGTATAAAGCTGTGGCCTCGTATATTTCCCTCTCTCTCTCGGAAAAGGGCACATGAAACACGTGCCGGCCCTCAGCCATCGCTACCTACAAAAAGAGTTCACGTTTAGTTCTCGCATCTTAATTAATTCCTCTCCTTAATTTCGAGGCTCTAAGCCTCGTGGTGGCAGCGTACTCATATCCTAATAATTACATACATACATATTACATAATATTAATACATATTATATTATCATAATAATTAAAAATCATTAATTAATAATTAACGTAACGTCATGCCGACTGAGGCTGTCAGAAAAGAAACAGAAATGAAAATTTGAAAACTCATAAATATAGAGTGCGGAAGAAAATACCCGCGAACACCAGAACATTCAATTGGTCTATTTTCATTAAAATATAATGGAAAGCAGCCTCCTTATATCCACACTTTTTAGTCTGCCAAAGGCATTGATGGGCTTAGTATATTTCATTTAAAACCAATGTATTTTCTCGCGACAGTGTTGCGTCAGCCATAACGGATGAGCGAGGGGTATTACCTCCCTTAATGACTGCTAACTGCACACTGACCGGTCTAGAGTTGCGACTTGCGAGACTCTCGTGCGCCGCGCGAGACTTGCGATCAGAGCGAATTGGGAACTTCGTACACACACACAAATATGAGCCTCGTATGCACGAGTCGCGCCTGACGGCCGAAATGTCCCCTAGTGTAAACACCCCTTAAATGACTTAAGCTATGGTTACAGTGGATCCGAATTCGGACGAAAAATTGTTTGTGCGAATTCGTCCGAACAATCAAAATAATGGAATACATAGGAAGTGGTTACACTGGCAGCATCTTTTCGGACGAGTTCGGACGAATTTGGACGAACAATTTGGCGTTTCAAAAAATTTTGTTTTTTTTTTCGTCCGAACAGTCACGAACTACCCCTCATCCACTAACTTCTCCAGTTACGCACAGCAATGTGTACTACATATTCGTTTCACTTTTATTAATAATGATTGGTCGCCTTTCCTCCAAGTCATGTATGCTTAAATATTTGTCTTTGCTTTTATTATTCATTTGATTTGGTTTTATGCTGTTATGACTAATAACAAAGGATTTTCTCATTTAATATGGAATTTAAGCAGTACTTTTATTAATAGCATTAAATATGGAATTTATTTTTTATCTTTATTTCACTTTGCTAATTTATCTTGTTATTTAGTTCTAAAATCTTACCTTAGTGTTAGATCTAGTCCTTCCCATGGAGAAATGCAGGTATGGAAATTCAATTCCTTTGTTATGCTATCTTCGATTGCATTAAGAATTTAAAAAAATATATGTGGTATAATTCTATGATACTTATGAAACTTATTCGGTTTACTTAGAAGTTCTGGAAAAATTTTATGGTGCTCGCCGTCCGTGTTTCTTGTAGTGAAGAATGGATTCACATTTTCAGTTCTTCCAAACAGTAAGATTTTTGACAGAGGACTTTCCAAGAGGTACAGATCATCCATCCTATCACTCACTTGAGTTCTCACCAACTGACGAGATTCGTCCGATTAGACGGAGGCACTGAAACCACACAGTTTGGACGAAAATTCTGTCCGAATTTTGACGAACAATTTTTCGTCCGAATTCGGATCCACTGTAACCATAGCCGTAGCTGAAAATACTTGGGTCTATTGCTTTGTATGGAAATGTTACGTTTTTCCAAAAAGCTTGTCACTTCTGAAGATAAAAAATATTTTTCAAATAATGATGGTAAGGATTTTTTCTCTGATGCTCGAAGTGCTTTTAAAACATTTCACTCTGCTTGTCGAACTAGTTAAGATAGAAGAGAGACTTGCGAAACTTTCGAGACTTTCGAGAGACTTTAAAACATTTCACTCTGCTTGTCGAACTAGTTAAGATAGAAGAGAGACTTGCGAACTAAATTCTTTCAACTCGTCAGTCGTACAGTCGTCAGAAGCATTGCATGAAAAACTTTTTATTATTAAGTCTGCCTTGGTGTTGCTAAATGATTCAAAATAAATACATGGAAATTTTCCCGCGAGATACAAAAGACCATGTCTGAAACATTACGCTTTCAATCTCGTCGAGAATAACCTACATTGAAATATTTCTTTAGCACTTTTTCCGTGAACCAACCAGCTCAAAAAATTGTGCTCCCCGTTTTTCCTGTAAAATCCAAATATTTAATAGGTTATTGTACTTCAATAAAATCTGGCATGCATAGCAAAACCAAATCTTAAAATTTTTGGAATCACGAGACCTACAAGTTACCTCTGCATCTCATATGAATGGAAAACTCGAGTTCACATTGAATTTTAACGCGTTCCCCTCCATTCCGCGGTTGTTGAAGGTTGGTTTCGTAAGTTTGTAAGAAACATAATTGAGAAATTGCTTTGAGGCTCCAATACTTTTTTATCTTTCCAGAAAAATACTGAAAATAAAATTGCTTTGTAACATTTCACCTTGTATCGAAACAGATATTTGTTAGAGAGGTCGCGAAAATGATAAAATTTCATTCATTTATACCGGTGCGTGAATGAGCAATTAACATATGGGTCATTACACATACGGCCGAATACGCGGAGAATGTGTGAAACCTACGCATTGCAGTTTGATATAAGTATAATTGCCTCAACAGTGAGTGATTACCCAAACATTTTTTGGCTTGAGAAACAAGTTCAAATTTCAGCATATACAGCATATCTAAGAATTTTGGCCTTAAAAGTTTCGAGAACTCGGCAAACGCTTGAGCCATTCTAACTTCCAATATGTTTTTTTTTCAAATTTTGAACCCTGGCCTGTGAGAATTCCTTTTCAAACTGTTGTATTAGACGGCGTATTTCGGACATAATAACTTAACTCTCTTTTTCAAAAGTTTAGAAGAAGTGCTCGAGAAATAATTGAAATAAAAATATTTATTCAAAGACCCACTTAGGATTAATAACAGAAATGCTCCTTACTAAGTACAAGATGATATTCTTTAGAGTTCTCAAGAGCATTGTTTTTGAAACATTGAATGGACGGAAATTAATTCCTCGTAGAGAAGCTGTTCTAAGGCTAGGGTGATGCGCTCTCGGAATTAAACTTTTGACGATATTAAAGGAGTAGTTCTTTAAAACTTTGACCGCAATTGGTTAAACTGAAGTTCAATATTCAACTTGAATTAAGGGTCGGTTGTTGTAAGCAATTTTGAAAATTGTAAGCATTAACTGGATAGTGCCTTCATTTTTTTTGCGTATTCATGAAAACTGAGTTTGTAACTACTGGTCGGTCAGCAGCATTATGTAAATTCCCTCCGTGGCCACCAGTGGCACACGTTGCCGACAAAGTGTTCAGCATTAGATAAGACAAATTTGTTTCTGTATGAGCGATGAATTCCCATGCATTACAAAAGCTTTCAGAATTCTGGTCGTAAAGAATAATTTCAGGTGATGGCCGTACTCTCTGATACGTAACTCTGTCGGCTAACATGTTTTTTACGAGGATGAAAAAATTAAAATAATTTCCTCTATAAGAGCTCGATAGGAAAAAACAAAAATGAAAGAAAGTTTCATTCTTCGTTCACTTTGGGAGAAAACCCATAAACTGACTTTGACTGAACTTGCTTTTAAGGACAGCGTCCCCCTTCCCAACTTTTTCTTTATTATTGAAGCTAGAGAAATGAAATTTGGTATACTGGTATGAAATGCAATTTTAATCGTTTATCTTCTAAGAAAAAATGCGAATTTCCCCATAGAAAACGAGATATTTATAAAAAACGATTTTTTTTCAAAACGCTTTTTCTCCAACAGTTTTTGAGCTACAGTGATTATTTTAGTAAGACGTGGACATTCCAAATATGGGAAATAATTCCCATACAATCGTTTTCAGCGAAGGAATAGAAAAATAGAAGTAAGGTTTAATTAGTCAAAGTTTTTATTAGATCCACCCTTATATCGAGTGATTTAACGACATGAACGTAACGAACACAGTGAACGCAAACGCAACTCTTAATATTTAATTTTAAGTACAATTTAAGTTTTAAGGCTAGCATTCGCTAACCAGATAATTGCCTTTTCTTTTTAAAAACGCTTTATTAAGTTGATTAAAAGTTAGGGCGAGTTAAAAGTCCGCTTATGCCTTGGGCGTGAAAAAGGTAGCAGGTGCCGTCAAGGACCACAGTCCAGGGCGCTGTCGTGGCGAGCTCGAGACAACGGGCGCAGGCAGCAATAGGAGGCGAGGAACGGTGGCTCCACGAGAAGGGCTGAATTCTAAGAACACGTAGACCCTTAGTTCCGAACAGAGGTGACACCTCAAGCAGTGGCAGGCAGAGGGCGAGTAACGCCGCGACTCAAGAAAAGGGCTGGAATGGTAGATAGAACCCCGCGTCGACACCTCCGGCACACGCTCCACCCTCAACTGCTAGGAAACAGAAATATTAGCGAAAGTCAAGGCGAAACAACGCAACTAATCAGTTAATTTCAAGTATTACGCAAATGCAACCTAATCATTAAAGTCCGACTAGATATATACCTCAAAGCAGCGGAGAGGCTAGCCTGTTAGAAGTTAGCTGGAACAGCTGAAACCCGGCTGCGGCAAAGTCAGCACCAGCAGAAGCCTCCTCCGGAGTATACTATAAAAAAAAAACGTACAACCTTAAACCCCGAACAAACCACGAAATTAATAAGGACAATATTTCACTTAAGAAGCAACATCACCAATGACAAGGAAAATGACAACACAATTACAAGTAAAGCAACTAACCTGAGTTTTTAATGCACTCAGTGACGAAACGTTCAGACAGAAGGTTTAATCAAGGAAATTTAGAAGAAATCAGTAAGAGATTAAGTCCTTCAAGCGGAAAGACAGTAAGAATAGTAAAGAAATTTTAAATACATGAGAAAGAAGTTAAATAGAAGATCGCTCTGATCCAGGCTAATTTAGCCCATCAAAAAGACGAACGACTTCAATAGCAATATTAATTGTAATAGTAATTAACGTCGCAAGGACGAGTTAAGAGTTAATTCATTGAAGTCTCAATGTTAATTCTAAATAATTTTACTTGCTTGAAGCACCATAGGAAAATTGACACGATAGTCTACAAAATAAAAGTAAAGAAATAATAGCACAGGCACACAAAATAATAGACAGAGAAAAAGCAGTCAGGAAGAGGGTAGAGGGTCTTAGCCTGAACTGGGTGCCACGGAACTAGCCGCGAACCCCATCACCGAAGCGTAGGCCGACGATGCAACACGCCTTTGTAAAGGCATAAACGGACGGATAAAAATGGCAGCTTAAACACCAAGTTAATCACTGCTTAAATCGACATAACGTTATTAGAGAGTTGAGCTAACATCAGCTCTTAGAGGAATCAAAATCAAGTCTAGTCAAGACTGCTAAATGAAAATTCCGTACCTACGACCTCACCTGCGACCCTACCGAAACATCTGAGCAACGACCAGCGAACGGCACCCCGACACCTACGCGGAAATGTTGGAAGAGAAAAGCCACCTCGGACACACCCAAACCGTAGTGGGGAAAATTTTCCCACACAAAAAATTAAATGCTTTTTTCAAAATTTTCAGTTTTAAATAAAATAATAAAAAAATTGAGAGCAAACCTGTTTTTCGAACAAATTTGGATTTATGAAGTCACAACTTTTGAACAAAAATTAATTTTGAAAATGCATTTAAATTTTTTTGGAATGTCCACGTCTTTTCGCATCCTATGATACTAAAATCATCACTGTAGCTTAAAAACTGTAGGAGAAGAAGCATTTTGAAAGCCCAAAGTTCGAGGTTCAGTATATGCAAAACAAAGATATGTCAACAATTTTAATTAAAACTTTTTTTTAATTTTTGGTTCAGGTTAGGCCCCTAAAATTATTATAGAGTAATACAGAGACATAAGAGATGACATAGCAACGTCACGCCGTAAAGAAAGAGCCAAGGGGGAGGTGTAACATGATAAAATACCACTGGCCTCCTCCCATTCTTCAAACCCCCGTAGCGGGCGAACGAGTGAACGTACGAATCTCATTTTTTCACAGGATGTACCTGACCTCCTACACTTCCTATAGCAGCAATGATCCCTATTTCTCAAATGGTCTCAAAACCCTGGATTCGTATGGAGGACGCTGTCCTTAAATTGAAAAAGGCAATCGCTGCACGGTCAGGGCAATATATTTAATGGGTTGAAAAGCACAACAATTAAGGGAAATATGCACTGTTTCTTTCTCAATAGCATAGGAGCATTCCAGTATTGTTGTGCCTGTAGTTGATTAGAATAACTTAGAGGAGTGTAAATTATTTCTCTCATATTATGTCTTATTAAAATCTCTTATTATTAAAATAATAATTCTTATTATTATTATCTCTTATTAAAAACAATTGCAGCACCCTTACTGTCAGGCTGTCCAACGTCCGAAGGCTAGTGTAGAAAGTCCAAATGCTAGTGTAGAAAGTCTAAAGGCTAGTGTAGAAAGTCTGAAGGCTAGTGTAGAAAGTCTGAAGGCTAGTGTAGAAAGTCTGAAGGCTGAAATTCAGAAGGCTAGTGTAGAAATTCTGAAGGCTAGTGTATAGAATCAGAAGGCTAGTGTAGAAAGTCCGCCTGCTAGTGTAGAAAGTCAGAAGGCTAGTGAAGAAAGCCAGAAGGCTAGTGTAGAAATTCCAAAGGCTAGTGAAGTCCGAAGGCTAGTGTAGAAAGACAGAAGGCTAGAATAGAAGGCCAGAAGGCTAGAATCGAAAGCCTGAAGGCTAGTTTACAAAGTCCAAAGGCTAGTTTACAAAGTCCGAAGCTTAGTTTACAAAGTCAGAGGGCTAGTTTGCAAAGTCTGAGGGCTAGTTTACATAGTCTGAAGGCTAGTTTGCGAAGTATAAAGGCTAGCGTACAAAGTCTAAGGGCTAGTTTACAAAGTCTACAGCTAGTTTACAAAGTCCGAAGGCTGGTTAACAAAGTCTGAAGGCTAGTTCACAAAGTCTGAGGGCTAGTTTACAAAGTCCGAAGGCTGGTTTACAATGTCTGAGGGCTAGTTTACAAAGTCCGAAGGCTAGTGTACAAAGTCCGAAGGCTAGTGTACAAAGTCTGATGGCTAGTGTACAAATTTGAGGGTTAGTTTACAAAGTCTGAGGGCTAGTTTACGAAGTCTGAGGTCTAGTTTACAAAGTCTGAGGGCTAGTTTACAAAGTCCTAGGGCTAGTTACCAAGTCCAAATAACGGTTCAATTTGAACCACAACGATTTTTCGGAAAAATGGAAAAAAGTGCGTATCAATTTATGGGAAGCGCACTCCAGTATTTGTGCTAATTAAGGGGCTGTGTTAACTCCAACTAAGAGGTCATGTTAATGCTAAATAAGAGGCTATGCTAACGCTAAATAAGAGGCTATGCTAACGCTAAATAAGAGGGTATGCTAACGCTAAATAAGAGGCTATGCTAACGCTAAATAAGAGGCTATGCTAACGCTAAATAAGAGGCTATGTTAACGCTAACTAAGAGGCCATGTTAACACAAACCAAGAGGCCATGCTAATGCTAACTAAGAGGCCATGTTAACGCAAACCAAGAGGCCATGTTAACGCTAACTAAGAGGTCATGTTAACGTAAACCGAGAGGTCATGTTAACGCAAACCAAGAGGCCATGTTAACGCTAATTAAGGGGTCATGTTAACGCTAACTAAGAGGCCATGTTAATGCAAACCAAGAGGTCATTTTAACGCTCACTAAGAGGCCATCTTAACGTTGACTAAGAGGCCATCTTAACGTTGACTAAGAGGCCATGTTAACGCTAACTAAGAAGCCATGTTAGCGCTAACTACGAGGTCATTTAACGCTAACTAAGGGGCCATGTTAATGCAAACCAAGAGGCCATGTTAGCGCTAACTACGAGGTCATTTAACGCTAACTAAGAGGCCATTTTAACGCTGACTAAAAGGCCTTGTTAACGCTAACAAAGAGGCCATTTTAGCGCTGACTAAGAGGCCTTGTTTACGCTAACTAAGAGGCCATGTTAGCGCTAACTAAGAGGGATGTCACTCCCAGAGCAAACTACCCCTCAGGGGGATACAACTATAGTATCTATTGGAATTAACACTCTGAGGGGGAAAATGTCTGAGGGCCCGAGCTCAGAGTTAGGTAGGCCTCCTTTTTGTTGAAATGTAAGTTTTTTTGCTATGTTAAGGACCACCTTTTTCGGTTCACTGCTGTCTTGTTTTTCAGCACCTACTACTTTCTTCCTCAACTTTTATTTTGTTTCATGAACTTCTATCTCATCTTTCTGTCTCTATGCCCCTTTTGTATAGATTCCGCATTCCCTTATCCCCATACTATATGGTGCCTTCCTACTTCATCTCTTCGATACGCTTTTTTTGTAGCGGTTAGAGAGGCTTAAACTAACATCTGGTCTCATCGGAGTAAACCGAAAACGAGTTAATCTGACTCACTGACGTCGAAGTTGTTCTATTTAAAATTTTTAAAACCTGTAATGTCTGAAATTTTATTCTGGAAATAGGAAAGAGTTCCTGTCGTTCAACTAGTGTAAGAAAACATACAATTCTGATAGTTGTTGTGATTCCCTTCGTGAATTTGGGCAAAAAAACATTCATTTTTAGAAAACCATTAGTTGGCTATTTGATGCTCACCAACAACGCCGAACGTAAATGATACTTCAATGCATGCATGCATATATGCTTGTGTGCATGGATCTACTATACTGTACGGAACTTTACAGTCTTAAGAACCAGATAAAGTTGATCAGTTTTGAAATTTCTGAAAGAAAGATACAAACAAACATAAATCTAATAGTTGGATTCACCACCAGTCTAAACATTATCACGATCAAGAAAAGGGAATAAACTTAACGTCTAACGGTCAACGTAATTAGCGTTGTGATTAGTTAACGCTGTCGGCCAAATGTGTTACGAAGCTGCTATGGTACTCTGGTATGAGTTAGAGTGTCCTCGGATAGTATTGGTCCGGAATAGTTAGGCTCCGGGATAGTTGGGCTCCGGGGTAGTAAGGCTGCGTAATAGTTAGGCTCAGGGATAGTTAGGCTCCGGGGTAGTCAGGCTGCGTAATAGTTAGGCTCCGGGATAGTTAGGCTCCGGGGTAGTCAGCCTGCGTAATAGTTAGGCTCCGGGATAGTTAGGCTCCGGGGTAGTCAGGCTGCGTAATAGTTAGGCTCCGGGATAGTTAGGCTCCGGGGTAGTCAGGCTGCGTAATAGTTAGGCTCCGGGATAGTTGGGCTCCGGGGTAGTAAGGATGCGTAATAGTTAGGCTCCGGGATAGTTAGGCTCCGGGGTAGTCAGGCTGCGTAATAGTTAGGCTCCGGGATAGTTGGCTCCGGGGTAGTCAGGCTGCGTAATAGTTAGGCTCCGGGATAGTTAGGCTCCGGGGTAGTCAGCCTGCGTAATAGTTAGGCTCCGGGATAGTTAGGCTCCGGGGTAGTCAGGCTGCGTAATAGTTAGGCTCCGGGATAGTTAGGCTCCGAGGTAGTCAGGCTGCATAATAGTTAGGCTCCGGGATAGTTAGACTCCGGGGTAGTCAGCCTGCGTAATAGTTAGGCTCCGGGATAGTTAGACTCCGGGGTAGTCAGGCTGCGTAATAGTTAGGCTCCGGGATAGTTAGGCTCCGGGGTAGTCAGGCTGCGTAATAGTTAGGCTCCGGAATAGTTAGGCTCTGGGGTAGTCAGGCTGCGTAATAGTTAGGCTCCGGGATAGTTAGGCTCCGGAGTAGTCAGGCTCCGGGATAGTTAGGCTCCGGGGTAGTCAGGCTGCGTAATAGTTAGGCTCAGGGATAGTTAGGCTCCGGGATAGTTAGGCTCCGGGGTAGTCAGGCTGCGTAATAGTTAGGCTCAGGGATAGTTAGGCTCCGGGGTAGTCAGGCTGCGTAATAGTTAGGCTCAGGGAGAGTTAGGCTCCGGGGTAGTCAGGCTGTGTAATAGTTAGGCTCCGGGATAGTTAGGCTCCGGGGTAGTCAGGCTGCGTAATAGTTAGGCTCAGGGATAGTTAGGCTCCGGGATAGTTAGGCTCCGGGGTAGTCAGGCTGCGTAATAGTTAGGCTCAGGGATAGTTAGGCTCCGGTGTAGTCAGGCTCCGGGATAGTTAGGCTCAGGGATAGTTAGGCTCCGGGATAGTTAGGCTCCGGGGTAGTCAGGCTGCGTAATAGTTAGGCTCAGGGATAGTTAGGCTCCGGGATAGTTAGGCTCCGGGGTAGTCAGGCTGCGTAATAGTTAGGCTCAGGGATAGTTAGGCTCCGGGATAGTTAGGCTCCGGGGTAGTCAGGCTGCGTAATAGATAGGCTCAGGGATAGTTAGGCTCCGGGATAGTTAGGCTCCGGGGTAGTCAGGCTGCGTAATAGTTAGGCTCAGGGATAGTTAGGCTCCGGGGTAGTCAGGCTGCGTAATAGTTAGGCTCAGGGATAGTTAGGCTCCGGGGTAGTCAGGCTGCGTAATAGTTAGGCTCCGGGATAGTTAGGCTCCGGCGTAGTCAGGCTGCGTAATAGTTAGGCTCAGGGATAGTTAGGCTCCGGGATAGTTAGGCTCCGGGGTAGTCTGGCTGCGTAATAGTTAGGCTCAGGGATAGTTAGGCTCCGGGGTAGTCAGGCTGCGTAATAGTTAGGCTCAGGGATAGTTAGGCTCCGGAGTAGTCAGGCTGCGTAATAGTTAGGCTCCGGAATAGTTAGGCTCCGGGGTAGTCAGGCTGCGTAATAGTTAGGCTCAGGGATAGTTAGGCTCCGGGATAGTTAGGCTCCGGGGTAGTCAGGCTGCGTAATAGTTAGGCTCAGGGATAGTTAGGCTCCGGTGTAGTCAGGCTCCGGGATAGTTAGGCTCAGGGATAGTTAGGCTCCGGGATAGTTAGGCTCCGGGGTAGTCAGGCTGCGTAATAGTTAGGCTCAGGGATAGTTAGGTTCCGGGATAGTTAGGCTCCGGGGTAGTCAGGCTGCGTAATAGTTAGGCTCAGGGATAGTTAGGCTCCGGGATAGTTAGGCTCCGGGGTAGTCAGGCTGCGTGATAGTTAGGCTCAGGGATAGTTAGGCTCCGGGGTAGTCAGGCTGCGTAATAGTTAGGCTCAGGGATAGTTAGGCTCCGGGGTAGTCAGGCTGCGTAATAGTTAGGCTCAGGGATAGTTAGGCTCCGGGGTAGTCAGGCTGCGTAATAGTTAGGCTCAGGGATAGTTAGGCTCCGGGGTAGTCAGGCTGCGTAATAGTTAGGCTCAGGGATAGTTAGGCTCCGGGGTAGTCAGGCTGCGTAATAGTTAGGCTCCGGGATAGTTAGGCTCCGGGGTAGTCAGGCTGCGTAATAGTTAGGCTCCGGGATAGTTAGGCTCCGGGATAGTCAGGCTGCGTAATAGTTAGGCTCAGGGATAGTTAGGCTCCGGGATAGTTAGGCTCCGGGATAGTTAGGCTCCGGGGTAGTCAGGCTGCGTAACAGTAAGGGTCCGGGGTAGTTAGCCTCAGGGATAAGCAAGCTCCGAGCTCGGTATAGTCAGGTATAGTACTGCACGAAACGTTAGTTTTTATTCAAATTGTGTAACATTTTTCAGATGTTCATTTTGTGTAAACATATGGTACGTTGAAGAGGAAAATTTCAACATATTGTGTATTAATTTGAGCCAAAATTTTCACATAGCGGTCATTTCATAACAAACTAATTTCCTCTGGAATAATCAATAGCTATAAATGGAAGCTAATTTCTTCCCGTTCAAAACTCAGCTTTTTCCCGGTTTTCCCGGACTTCAAATTAATTGAACGTATATTTTTCGACCATCTAAAACTTATATTTTGAAAGAGATTTTTTACACGTTCATTTATTGCACTAATTTCCTTCAAACAAAATATTGCCAATCAGAAAAATATTCAAGTCTCTGTCATGGCAACTGCAGCTGTTTTGTGGGATGTAAGTCGTGTAGGCCTCCCTGAAGGCAATTTTTAAGATGTTATCTCGTCATGAACTTGATTATTATTAATTTATCCGCGTTAATAATCTGATTTAATGAACGTATTGCATTTTCCTTTTCTCTTTATTGCACAAATAATGTTTCTTCTCGGGCCAAACTCCTTAGAGTTTAATTGATTACAGAAAAAATTTTGTAAAAACCTTCAAACAAAAATTAATCCATTAGCCTTGGTAACAGAAAATCTGCGAGAGCTCGAAAAACTCCGAATCGTTTAGCCTTTCTAATCAAGATAGATTCGAAAGACGCAAAACTTTGTCGAACCCAAATTGCAGGGCAGCCAAAAACTCTAATTAATTTAGGGCATTACGCATCAATAAATCTCGGCGAGTAACAAGAAAATATGGGACGAGGAAACTCCTGCCAGCGACTTGGGAATGAAAACCCCGACAATATTCTGATTTTGTCGTGCGTTTTGGTGAATTTCTTCCTTAGATGAGAGTGTGACGGTTTCCGATGCAAGCAGAAGTAAAGGACGAAAATATAAAAGAAGTTACACTATTTTTTCTACCAAGTTTGTTATTTAAACTAGTTTAAATCCAGTATTCATGTGATGGAAAATTTATTATTTATTTATAACTAAATTCGATTCCTAATGAAGTTCTCTTCCTTTTTTGTTCCATTGATTTGACAAAACTGATCCCTCAGAGGGATAGATTTATTGCACCTATGGAAATTAGCGCTCTTAAGGGGAAAGTGCGAAGTCCCGAGTTCAAAGTTAGGTAGGCTTTCTTTGCATATTAGAATAAGTTTTATTTTATCATGGACCATCTTTTTGGGTTCACTGCTCTTCTTTTTCAGTATTTATTACTTTCTTCTTCAATTTTCATTTTTTCTCATAAAATTCATTCTTAGCTTACCGTTTCTGTGCACGGGGGATCTTGAGTGGGCAGCACCTTGTGCATAGATTCCGCGTGCCTTAATAATGAATGGTGCTTTCATCCTTCCTCTCCCTGGAACACCATTTCTGTGGTTAAGGAGGCTTACAGTAACTTTTAATCTTACCTAGTCTAAGTGTAAAACTTCTCAATGACTTTCTGTAGGTTTCAGACATGCAAAGACTTAATGTTAACAAATGAACCCATTTTTTGCACAAATATTCTAACGTCAATTTGAAAATATGTCAATTATAATGTAATTTATGGGTAATGCAATGCAATGCTAATTTGAGATGTTTTCTTCGTATAAATCTCAGTAATTTATGTTAGGTCGTGCGCCCAATTAAAATCAATGCTAAAGCCATGCAGAGACTGCTAATTTGAGTGATTGCTGGAATTTTGGATGTATATATTTTTAATTGTAATTTTAAACAACATAAACAGCTGCTCATTCAGACCATAAATGAAGGATTAAGATAATTAACTGAGTAAAGGATGAAAAAACTCCGTGCTTGGTTATTCATAAAGGATCCTGTCAAGGTATTTCAGCACGGTCAAAATTCACGGCCAACTGCGTTATTAATAACAATGCCTTGCCAAACAGAATCCTAATGACCAGCAAATATCCGATGTAACAATATTTTACTTAGATTTAACAGCTCCGAAAGAATTCATGACTGTTTCGTTCTTTCAGAGAAATAAAAAATCGGACCGTTCTTTATCCACTTTGTTAAAATTAGCTCAATATGCTCCCGTTGATAGCTTTTTTAATGAGACCACGCTATCCCAGAAAAAAAACGTTTTTTAAATTACTGTAAATTTTGCCAGGTGAGAACAAATTTATCGTTGGGTTTCGAACAAGTAGACAATGTATATTCGTGTTGACGAACTCCGTGAAATGCTTGAGTTTTGACCCCGTGAGTTAAGGAGGAGTTTCATGTCTGACTGCCATGTCACTGGCCCTATAAGGCTCCACGTCCCTGAAACACTGTCATCACGTCCAGGGAAGGTCATGCAGCTGGTCTCGGTATGAATTAACGCGAGATATGAAAGCTCTGCTTCTAGTCAAGTTCGAGGGTTAAAGAAATCTGTAACATAAAGATCTTACTTTTATTAGTTCGGCTCATGAAAGGAATCTTTGCCCGAAGGTTACAAAAATATCAGAGGGTTTTACTCAATCAATTACCTCGAATATGCATCGAGAAGGTATTTGTAAAATAATCTACGGATTTAATTCCTGAGATTTAAGTATCTATCGCAATCTCGTGTCAATTATAAATTTAATTTATTACATGCTATTGAGACTCCGGTAATGTTTTTTGTTCATTCATTTGTAGCTCGTTACTGTGAAGACAAACAAAACAAATTTTAATTTCCCATTTTCTCTATTATTGCAAACTTTGCTCCGTTTCTTAATCTATCATTGTTATAATCACATTTGCTGTATCGTGGATACGGTCCGTATAAATATTTATTTATCGAATGGTATCTCAGTTTACAGGTGTGAATGTTTTGTTTTGTTACTAAAAAAATATTGTACAAAATGTGAAAGACTCGATTATAAAACTTCTAAGTACTGTAAATTCCGTGGACGCCTACACCAAACTCATCCCGAAACCGGTTGCCTGTTGAAGAGTTTTACCGTTTCTACAATTAAATGATCAAAAAATAAATACAACGCAGCAAAATCTTCCAAAAAATATATAAAAAACAAAAAATAAGTAACAAAATTAACTGGGTATCTGGATAGTTTTAAAATAATACTTTCATCTACTTCTTTTTTCTTTAACTTATACGATATTTCTTGAAACTTTTTCCCAAAATGCGGTTTCTATACGCAGGAGAATCTTATGCAGAAACACCCTTTGTATTTTTTTTCTTTGCTCTGAATAGATTCCTCGTTCCTTCAACTCTATACTTAATAGTGCCTATATGCTTTCTCCCTTTGGAATACTACAGCGGTAGTTAGGGAGGCTTACGTTAATTAAAAGTCTAATGTAATCGAAGATTCAACAGCGTAATTACATACATTTTGAAGGAAGTGAAGAACAGCACCAATAACAGCCCACTGCTTTTTTGAGTAAAAGGGTTGCTTTTCTGACATTGTATTCAATACCTTACGCATAAATAAAATTCCACACTCCCTTCACCGTTTAGAATGAGCATAAACTTGTTGTACTAGTTTTCTTATCACCGATTTTCAATGAAGGCGACTTACTTATAGACGACTCTGTCCCCCCTGTACTGCTTGACACTCAACGAATACATGCTCCAGCATCGATTGTACTTATTTCATTAATTTTATTAGATTGTATTAACTTTAGGCTCAAACAAAATTGCTCGTGTCCACAGATAAGGGAGTTGAGTGACTTCCCAAAGATCATGTGTCTGTAGCCGACCTTTGTGATTTGATGTCTGTGAGGCAAATACTGCTTGACAGAGCAGTTTTATTCTCCGAGTGAACCATTTTTTTACCCTCATTTACTGTTGAATACACTGGGTCAAGATGAACGGGCTATGAACGGAGATCATCCACATACTTTCAAGTAAGTGGATTTAATTTTTATAATTTTAGAGTTAAATGAGTGCATTAGAGGAATATTTTAGATTAATATCGTAATTGTTGCGATTATATCATTCCTGAAAGTTTGGCTCTGCATCGTAAAAACCCAAATTTAATTCCGTGTATTTACTATAAAAAATTGAATGCTGCAGATATCATACATGGAGTTGACTCGATAGTAATTAAGTTCAAGGAAAACACGTCTAACTTGTTCGAAACCGTAAATTTATTTATCATGCAGCAGAGCTAACGCACATTTTCACATCGCTTAACTCTTCAGTCAAATATGAGGTTCAGTTAAGTTTTAACGTCCGGTCAAGTGCATCTTTCTAATTTTTGGCTTCAGATTCCATGGTGAGTTTTGAATTCACAACTCGTGTCTTCATTCAATCGTGGTAGGTATTTATTCAAACGTGGATTTCGCGGAACTGTTCTCGCACTCGAGGCCATAATAAAACATGCCAATCATATTGCGACGACTTTTGTGGCTTCTACTGCGTTATTTTGAATCCAAATAAAATTGCAATTTAAAATGGAATGATATCGAAAACATTTTTTGTAGAATATCATTATGAACCACGATAACCATTATTTTTTTAACTGGTATCAACTTGCTTCAATGCGGAAACATGATCCGAGGGTTTTTTATTCTGCCGATTTTCATTCCTGAATTTCTTTATCTCTGCCGGGACAACATTAATTTTCTATAATATTCTCCCTGGATCTGCTCTGGCACTATTCCTGCAACTGGTATTATTTATGTTAGCATTATGCATGCATCTGGTATAATTTCCGTATCTGAAACTATTTCTAACACCATTTCTGCATCTGTTGCCGTTTCTGAATCTAGTGCTGTTTCTGCATCTAGAATTATTTTTGGATCTGGTACTATTTCTGTCTCATGGAGTTATTTCTGTATCCGGCGCTATTTCTGCATCTGGCCCTATATTGCAGCATCTGGCCCTATATTGCTGCATCTGGCGCTATATTGCTGCATCTGGCCCTATATTGCTGCATCTGGCCCTATATTGCTGCATCTGGCCCTATATTGCTGCATCTGGCCCTATATTGCTGCATCTGGCCCTATATTGCTGCATCTGGCCCTATATTGCAGCATCTGGCCCTATATTGCTGCATCTGGCCCTATATTGCAGCATCTGGCCCTATATTGCTGCATCTGGCCCTATATTGCTGCATCTGGCCCTATTGCTGCATCTGGCCCTATATTGCTGCATCTGGCCCTATTGCTGCATCTGGCCCTATATTGCAGCATCTGGCCCTATATTGCAGCATCTGGCCCTATATGGCTGCATCTGGCCCTATATTGCAGCATCTGGCCCTATTGCTGCATCTGGCCCTATATTGCTGCATCTGGCCCTATATTGCTGCATCTGGCCCTATATTGCTGCATCTGGCGCTATATTGCTGCATCTGGCCCTATATTGCAGCATCTGGCCCTATATTGCTGCATCTGGCCCTATATTGCTGCATCTGGCCCTATATTGCTGCATCTGGCCCTATATGGCTGCATCTGGCGCTATATTGCAGCATCTGGCCCTATATTGCTGCATCTGGCCCTATATTGCAGCATCTGGCCCTATATTGCTGCATCTGGCCCTATATTGCTGCATCTGGCCCTATATTGCTGCATCTGGCCCTATATGGCTGCATCTGGCCCTATATTGCAGCATCTGGCCCTATATTGCTGCATCTGGCCCTATATTGCAGCATCTGGCCCTATATTGCTGCATCTGGCCCTATATTGCTGCATCTGGCCCTATATGGCTGCATCTGGCCCTATATGGCTGCATCTGGCCCTATATTGCAGCATCTGGCCCTATATTGCTGCATCTGGCCCTATATTGCAGCATCTGGCCCTATATTGCTGCATCTGGCCCTATATTGCTGCATCTGGCCCTATTGCTGCATCTGGCCCTATATTGCTGCATCTGGCCCTATTGCTGCATCTGGCCCTATATTGCAGCATCTGGCCCTATATTGCAGCATCTGGCCCTATATGGCTGCATCTGGCCCTATATTGCAGCATCTGGCCCTATTGCTGCATCTGGCCCTATATTGCTGCATCTGGCCCTATATTGCTGCATCTGGCCCTATATTGCTGCATCTGGCGCTATATTGCTGCATCTGGCCCTATATTGCAGCATCTGGCCCTATATTGCTGCATCTGGCCCTATATTGCTGCATCTGGCCCTATATTGCTGCATCTGGCCCTATATGGCTGCATCTGGCGCTATATTGCAGCATCTGGCCCTATATTGCTGCATCTGGCCCTATATTGCAGCATCTGGCCCTATATTGCTGCATCTGGCCCTATATTGCTGCATCTGGCCCTATATTGCTGCATCTGGCCCTATATGGCTGCATCTGGCCCTATATTGCAGCATCTGGCCCTATATTGCTGCATCTGGCCCTATATTGCAGCATCTGGCCCTATATTGCTGCATCTGGCCCTATATTGCTGCATCTGGCCCTATATGGCTGCATCTGGCCCTATATGGCTGCATCTGGCCCTATATTGCAGCATCTGGCCCTATATTGCTGCATCTGGCTCTATATTGCTGCATCTGGCGCTATATTGCTGCATCTGGCCCTATATTGCAGCATCTGGCCCTATATTGCTGCATCTGGCCCTATATTGCTGCATCTGGCCCTATATTGCTGCATCTGGCCCTATATGGCTGCATCTGGCCCTATATGGCTGCATCTGGCCCTCTATTGCTGCATCTGGCCCTATATTGCAGCATCTGGCCCTATATTGCTGCATCTGGCCCTATATTGCTGCATCTGGCCCTATATTGCTGCATCTGGCCCTATATGGCTGCATCTGGCCCTATACTGCAGCATCTGGCCCTATATTGCAGCATCTGGCCCTATATTGCAGCATCTGGCCCTATATTGCTGCATCTGGCCCTATATGGCTGCATCTGGCCCTATATTGCAGCATCTGGCCCTATATGGCTGCATCTGGCCCTATATTGCAGCATCTGGCCCTATATTGCAGCATCTGGCCCTATATTGCAGCATCTGGCCCTATATTGCAGCATCTGGCCCTACATTGCAGCATCTGGCCCTATATTGCAGCATCTGGCCCTATATTGCAGCATCTGGCCCTATATTGCAGCATCTGGCCCTATATTGCTGCATCTGGCCCTATATTGCTGCATCTGGCCCTATATGGCTGCATCTGGCCCTATATTGCAGCATCTGGCCCTATATTGCAGCATCTGGCCCTATATTGCAGCATCTGGCCCTATATTGTAGCATCTGGCCCTATATTGCAGCATCTGGCCCTATATTGCAGCATCTGGCCCTATATTGCAGCATCTGGCCCTATATTGCAGCATCTGGCCCTATATGGCTGCATCTGGCCCTATATTGCAGCATCTGGCCCTATATTGCAGCATCCGGCCCTATATTGCAGCATCTGGCCCTATATTGCTGCATCTGGCCCTATATTGCAGCATCTGGCCCTATATTGCAGCATCTGGCCCTATATTGCAGCATCTGGCCCTATATTGCAGCATCTGGCCCTATATTGCAGCATCTGGCCCTATATTGCAGCATCTGGCCCTATATTGCAGCATCTGGCCCTATATTGCTGCATCTGGCCCTATATTGCTGCATCTGGCCCTATATTGCTGCATCTGGCCCTATATTGCTGCACCTGGCCCTCTATTGCTGCATCTGGCCCTATATTGCTGCATCTGGCCCTATATTGCAGCATCTGGCCCTATATTGCAGCATCTGGCCCTATATTGCAGCATCTGGCCCTATATTGCTGCATCTGGCCCTATATTGCTGCATCTGGCCCTATATTGCTGCATCTGGCCCTATATTGCTGCATCTGGCCCTATATTGCTGCATCTGGCCCTATATTGCTGCATCTGGCCCTATATTGCTGCATCTGGCCCTATATTGCAGCATCTGGCCCTATATTGCAGCATCTGGCCCTATATTGCTGCATCTGGCCCTATATTGCTGCATCTGGCCCTATATTGCAGCATCTGGCCCTATATTGCAGCATCTGGCCCTATATGGCTGCATCTGGCCCTATATTGCAGCATCTGGCCCTATATTGCAGCATCTGGCCCTATATTGCAGCATCTGGCCCTATATTGCAGCATCTGGCCCTATATTGCTGCATCTGGCCCTATATTGCTGCATCTGGCCCTATATGGCTGCATCTGGCCCTATATGGCTGCATCTGGCCCTATATTGCTGCATCTGGCCCTATATTGCTGCATCTGGCGCTATATTGCTGCATCTGGCCCTATATTGCAGCATCTGGCCCTATATTGCTGCATCTGGCCCTATATTGCTGCATCTGGCCCTATTGCTGCATCTGGCCCTATATTGCTGCATATGGCCCTATATTGCTGCATCTGGCCCAATATTGCTGCATCTGGCCCTATATTGCTGCATCTGGCCCTATTGCTGCATCTGGCCCTATATTGCTGCATATGGCCCTATTGCTGCATCTGGCCCTATATTGCAGCATCTGGCCCTATATTGCTGCATCTGGCCCTATATTGCTGCATCTGGCCCTATTGCTGCATCTGGCCCTATATTGCTGCATATGGCCCTATATTGCTGAATCTGGCCCTATATTGCTGCATCTGTCCCTATATTTCTGCATCTGGTCCTATATTGCTGCATCTGGCCCTATTACTGCATCTGGCCCTATATTGCTGCATATGGCCCTATATTGCTGTATATGGCCCTATATTGCTGCATCTGGCCCAATATTGCTGCATCTGGCCCTATATTGCTGCATATGGCCCTATATTGCTGCATCTGGCCCTATATTGCTGCATCGGGCCCTATATTGCTGCATCTGGCCCTATATTGCTGCATTTGGCAGTATATTGCTGCGTCTTACCCTATATTGCTGCATCTGGCACTATATTGCTGCATCTGGCCCTATGTTGCTGCATATGGTCCTATATTGCTGCATCTGGCCCTATATTGCTGCATATGGCCCTATATTGCTGCATCTGGCCCTATATTGGTGCATCTGGCCCTATATTGGTGCATCTGGCCCTATATTGCTGCATCTGGCCCTATATTGGTGCATCTGGCCCTATATTGGTGCATCTGGCCCTATATTGGTGCATCTGGCCCTATATTGGTGCATCGGGCCCTATATTGCTTCATATGGCCCTATATTGCTGCATATGGCCCTATATTGCTGAATCTGGCCCTATATTGCTGCATCTGGCCCTATATTGCTGCATATGGCCCTATATTGCTGTATCTGACCCTATATTGCTGCACCTGGCCCTATATTGCTGCATCTGGCCCTATATTGGTGCACCTGGCCCTATATTGCTGCATCTGGCCCTATATTGGTGCATCTGGCCCTATATTGGTGCATCTGGCCCCATATTGCTGTATCTGGCCCTATATTGCTTCATATGGCCCTATATTGCTGCATATGGCCCTATATTGCTGAATCTGGCCCTATATTGCTGCATCTGGCCCTATATTGCTGCATATGGCCCTATATTGCTGTATCTGACCCTATATTGCTGCACCTGGCCCTATATTGCTGCATCTGGCCCTATATTGCTGCGTCTGGCCCTATATTGCTGCATCTGACCCTATATTGCTGCATCTGACCCTATATTGCTGAATCTGGCCCTATATTGCTGCATCTGTCCCTATATTTCTGCATCTGGTCCTATATTGCTGCATCTGGCCCTATTGCTGCATCTGGCCCTATATTGCTGCATATGGCCCTATATTGCTGTATATGGCCCTATATTGCTGCATCTGGCCCAATATTGCTGCATCTGGCCCTATATTGCTGCATCTGGCCCCATATTGCTGCATCTGGCCCTATTGCTGCATCTGGCCCTATATTGCTGCACATGGCCCTATTGCTGCATCTGGCACTATATTGCTGCATCTGGCCCTATATTGCTGCATATGGTCCTATATTGCTGCATCTGGCCCTATATTGCTGCATATGGCCCTATATTGCTGCATCTGGCCCTATATTGCTGCATATGGCCCTATATTGCTGCATATGGCCCTATATTGCTGCATCTGGCCCTATATTGCTGCATATGGCCCTATATTGCTGCATCTGGCCCTATATTGCTGCATCTGGCCCCATATTGCTGCATCTGGCCCTATATTGCTGCATCTGGCCCTATATTGCTGCATCTGGCCCTATATTGGTGCATCTGGCCCCATATTGCTGTATCTGGCCCTATATTGCTGCATCTGGCCCTATATTGCTGCATCTGGCCCTATATTGCTGAATCTGGCCCTATATTGCTGCATCTGGCCCTATATTGCTGCATATGGCCCTATATTGCTTCATATGGCCCTATATTGCTGCATATGGCCCTATATTGCTGAATCTGGCCCTATATTGCTGCATCTGGCCCTATATTGCTGCATATGGCCCTATATTGCTGCATCTGGCCCTATATTGCTGCATCTGGCCCCATATTGCTGCATCTGGCCCTATTGCTGCATCTGGCCCTATATTGCTGCACATGGCCCTATTGCTGCATCTGGCACTATATTGCTGCATCTGGCCCTATATTGCTGCATATGGTCCTATATTGCTGCATCTGGCCCTATATTGCTGCATATGGCCCTATATTGCTGCATCTGGCCCTATATTGGTGCATCTGGCCCTATATTGGTGCATCTGGCCCCATATTGCTGCATCTGGCCCTATATTGCTGCATCTGGCCCTATATTGCTGCATCGGGCCCTATATTGCTGCATCTGACCCTATATTGCTGCATCTGGCCCTATATTGCTGCATTTGGCAGTATATTGCTGCGTCTGGCCCTATATTGCTGCATCTGACCCTATATTGCTGCATCTGACCCTATATTGCTGCATCGGGCCCTATATTGCTGCATCTGGCCCTATATTGCTGCATCGGGCCCTATATTGCTGCATCTGACCCTATATTGCTGCATCTGGCCCCATATTGCTGCGTCTGGCCCTATATTGCTGCATCTGACCCTATATTGCTGCATCTGACCCTATATTGCTGCATCGGGCCCTATATTGCTGCATCTGGCCCTATATTGCTGCATTTGGCAGTATATTGCTGCGTCTTACCCTATATTGCTGCGTCTTGCCCTATATTGCCGCATCTGGCCCTATGTTGCTGCATCTGGCCCTATATTGCTGCATCTGGCTCTATATTGCTGCATCTGGCCCTATTTTGCTGCATCTGGCCCTATATTGCTGCATCTGGCCCTATATTGCTGCATCTGGCCCTATATTGCTGCATCTGGCCCTATATTGCTGCGTCTTGCCCTATATTGCTGCACATGGCCCTATATTGCTGCATATGGCCCTATATTGCTGCATCTGGCCCTATATTGCTGCATCTGGCCCTATATTGCTGCATCTGGCCCTATATTTCGGCATCTGGCCCTATATTGCTTCACATGGCCTCTATTGCTGCATCTGACCCTATATTGTTGCATCTGGCCCTATTGCTGCATCTGGCCCTATTGCTGCATTTGGCCCTATATTGCTGCGTCTGACCCTATATTGCTGCATCTGGCCCTATATTGCTGTGTCTGGCCCTATATTGCTGCATCTGGCCCTATATTGCTGCATCTGGCCCTATTGCTGCATCTGGCCCTATATAGCCGCATTTGGCCCTATATTGCTGCGTCTGACCCTATATTGCTGCATCTGGCCCTATATTGCTGCATCTGGCCCTATATTGCTGCATGTGGCCCTATATTGCTGCGTCTGGCCCTATATTGCTGCGTCTGGCCCTATATTGCTGCATCTGACCCTATATTGCTGCATCTGGCCCTATATTGCTGCATTTGGCCCTATATTGCTGCGTAGGACCTTATATTGCTGCATCTGGCCCTATATTGCTGCGTCTGGCCCTATATTGCTGCATCTGGCCCTATATTGCTGCATCTGACCCTATATTGCTGCATCTGACCCTATATTGCTGCATCTGGCCCTATATTGCTGCATATGGCCCTATATTGCTGCATTTGGCAGTATATTGCTGCGTCTTGCCCTATATTGCTGCATCTGGCCCTATGTTGCTGCATCTGGCCCTATATTGCTGCATCTGGTCCTATATTGCTGCATCTGGCCCTGTACTGCAGCGTCTGACCCGATTTTGCTGCGTCTGGCCGTATATTGCTGCATCTGGCCTTATATTGCTGCATCTTGCCCTATATTGCTGCATCTGGTCCTATATTGCTGCATCTGGCCCTATTGCTGCGTCTGGCCCTATATTGCTGCATCTGGCCCTGTATTGCTGCATATGGCCCTATATTGCTGCATCTGGCCTTATTGCTGCATCTGACCCTATATTGCTGCATCTGGCCCTATATTGCTGCGTCTGGCCCTATTGCTGCGTCTGGCCCTATTTATGAATATGGCACTTTACTTACATTTGGCAATCTACATATGCACTTGAATACGTACATACTTCCAGTTAATCCTCAAAGAAAAAATTTTAAATTTTGGTTTGCCTCTGTATTTTACCTACATCAAATGGAAGAGTACTTACCGGTCAGAAATCACTTCAAAATCACTTCACTCATTTGTAAACTAAATAGAAGCTTACAACCGACGTTTTTCCTATGTTTTTTGCTACCGAAAAGAACCCAAAATAATACACTCCTAAAACAGTGGATAGCCTAACGGAAGGAAGGAACACTCTGGCCTTTTTTTTTTTTTTACCGAGAGAATTTCACGTAACTCTATTCCGTAGATTGGCTCAACCTGGCGAAATCGTCAGCTTTAGTGCTACTCTTCAGTCACTAGAGACGCGTTTTACAGTTGCTAAGGTGGTGTTCAGTCTGGTCTGCCCTGGAGAAATCAAAGGTCTCGTGGAAAGACTTGTCCCAAGTTTGACACTCACTTTAAACAAAAGAAGAGAGCTGCAATCTGACTCTCTAACAACAGAAACGGTCGTCATCAACTCGGAACGTCGCAGTGACTTCCGCTGCGACGGAATTGCATCGCTGAGAGGCAGCCTGTTCAGAATTTAAATCGCGGCCTAAACATCACACAAGTTCGTGAAATAAGGCGTAGCCAAATTTGGGGGCCGTCGTCTGACTTGGCACTTTTTCTGAGCTTCTTGGATCATCCGTGAGATGATTCGGGGCAACGCTGAATTTTTTAGTTCTCTGAAGCGCAAGATCTTGCATTGGTTTTATGAGGCAGAGAAAGCTTTCACTGTTCATTCCTATAAAATCTGTTTTGGTTTTCTAGTGAATTTGTTGGAAACCTTATTTTTAAATAATTTAATTATAAACAATGCATTTGTGTTGAATTAACAGGTGAAAAATATCAAAACCACAATTTAACAAAACGGTGAAGCATCCTGGAGGATGCCGTTAGGTCCTTTCAACTACAGATAGACCTTCGGGACGCTATTTTTAGTGCCCACTTTGTTTTTTATAGTTTTCACGCTTGTTTGACATCGTGTTCGTCTTTTTTGATGATACGTGCGCTCGAGTTATATTTGATAATTCATGTGCATCAGCTGATACTGGCAGTAAAATACCTCAGAGCGTAAGCTGCGAGGATAACGTAAAATTTTCGGCGAAGAGCAATATAAAAAAGTCTGTGACCGCTCTTAATGGGTACTTGAACCCTCGACAAATTACTAGTTGCCAAATCATCCACGAAATCAGTAATACGCTGTCCTTACGGTAGCACTTTTCAAAAAACTTTTGAGACAGAGAGCGCCTCCAAGCCCGGTGTCTAATTTTTCCACTGTACCATATATTCCAATAATTACAGACTAGCTCTTTGCTTTGAATTCTCAAATAAGCGCTCATGACTTTACGTCTGTGGTACCTGCCGGTACCCTTCCTAATGCCAAATCCCCTATGGGCACGTGTCTGGTCGGAGACAAAAGTCTCATCAAAATTAAAATAAATGACATTGATAGCGCATGCAAAATTTCATCCATAACTTCTGCACGTTTCGATGACCTCCTTGATACAATTGACCGTATGCCTCCATTCAGGAGCTATGTAAGTGGTTTCAGAGGTTTGAGCCTCCCGTCGCATAATCTAAATAAGATCAAAAAACTTATTTTGACCAAGCACACTTTCTCATTTCTGTGTGGCGTGGGCCTGCTGTGGTCAGCAATTGTACACGGCATCGAGTACCAAAAAAGTGGTCTTAAACTAATTTGGCTCCGAACGAATGGTACGACTGATATTGAAGCTTGCAACGATGTCGACACTTGGCGTAGTATGCTAGAAGAAACACATTTCCTGCAACAAATTGCACTGAGATTACCTCTAAGACTCACATTACAATTTCCCTCTTGTGTTAGAAACTCCCATGACCGGAGAGATAAATTTGAATGCTCTAACGATAAAACAAAACGACAAAATGAATTAAGTGATTGATTGTTCTAAGTTGACGGCCTCCACATGATCAACACTTTCCTCCCTCTACCCCTTACAATTACAGAGTACCTACGAACAATAGGTTTTCATTGTTATCTGGTGAAAGTACAATGAATGACAAGCTCTCCTCAAATACGAGTATAAATCAACATCCAACCACGTAATCGCGAAAAGTAAAATCAATAGGAAAAGAAAAACCGCTGTTAAATTACAGTCGAATCTCGATTAAAAATCCGTCACCTAACCGCATGCGCAATCATCACCAAGAAATTAGAAACAGGAAGATCATTCCTCATTGCTCTGTTCCCTCTACAACAGAGGTTCTGAACCTTTTCACTCCCACGCCCCCCTTAATTAAGAACTTTCGGGGGACATTGTGTGCAGATCGACCGGTAAAAAAAAGCTCACCACAAAGAATATCGAAAGTAGGTCCTCGAACATATTCAACAGGGGAAGTTCACTCTTCTGTTGAAAACATTACCAAGACAAATCAGGCTTTACTGCAGAGCCTGGGGAGCGCTCTCCAGGTTAAGAACCCTTGCTCTACAGGAAATAACCACAGCCGCCCATTTGAAGCTAGGAATGTGAAAATTCCGAAAAATCCCTGTCCCCGTCTGCGCATTCCAATAATGTGAAAAGTCGAACAAAAAATGTCTCAAGCCTCATTTGTGCACCCACGAGTTCTACCATGGGTGAATAAAAACAATCATGAAAAATAGAGTTGTTTCCCGCCAAAGCTGATGGACACTGCCTCCTTCATGAAGTAGATCACATACTCACAGAACAACCAACATCAAAATGAAATTACCATTCTTTAAAGAGTGCGACCAAAACAGACGGCAAAGTAAACAAAAACACATACGCTAAGCTTGTTGACAAAAACAGCGAAACCCTACAAAACCTTATAAAAAATTACATTGGCGACAAACTTTTTGATCATGCTCCTGGAGACCTCATACCACAAATCACATCAAATGTGACAAGCCAAAAAATTTTCATCTTCGATGAAAAGACCATGGTGTTTGGAAAACAGCACTAATTCATGACAAAACACCGTTACCCAGCTAAATAGTAGACTTTCATACATAGCTGACGCTAGACCTAACACCCTGTGTCAGGATTCCAGGCTCTTTAGTAAGTGGGGATCAAGGTAAAAATAAACAGAAGACTTCAATTATATAATTATTATGAAAGAAATAAATAACTGACGACAATTCAAAATTAATAAGTGAATAAATAGTTACTAATCGGATGAACAGGAAGAATTTTAGAAGAAAAATCTAGCTTATAGGATATTACTGGGATTTCTAGATTAAACGTTTGCTTCAGATTCCTAGCCAAAAATTAAAGTAACACAGTGTGGAACTAGGCAGGCCAGACCTAATAATCCAACCTGAAACAGCGGAGAGAAGACATTGACAACTTGACGCTAGTGACCAGTGACAAAGTTTTTATGATTTCAAATCTCAAAAAAAAATTCATTAGGTGCCAAAAATAAGTCAAATAAATATTCGAAAATGCTAGCAAATTATCATACTTACTGAATGGTACGGCAGACAAGACACAACTGTATTAAGTTCCCCCCCGCTCAAAGAAAATTACAATTTACGGATAAACGGGTCGCACCGAGATGTGATTTACAGACGTCCTAGAGAAAATTTCCATGACACCCTGATCAACGTAGACATGATCAATGAATCCACGGAACGATCCCCACGAGACAGCAACTTTGCCACCTAATGTTGGTCACTGAAGAAATTTATATTTTATGTGTTTCCAAAACAAGGTTTAACTCACGAACTCAAAGTTCATTTTTTTATGTTCCTGATTACGGATTGTACCACTATTAGGGCTTTAAAAATAGCCAAAGTAGTGGATCTTGTATTTTCGTGTAAGAAATATACTCAACATCTTCACTTCTAGCGAATAAAGTTTGCGAAGGCAGAGAAATGGTCTGGCTAAAATCACAAATAAATAAATATAAATCCATCATTGTCGGCAGCCTTTACATGCACCCATCAGCCCCCACTACGTCCAACACTAGGGTTTATTGAGAAAACTTACGAAGAAATCTTAGCGACAAACGAATCATTCTTTGCTTTCGGTGATTTTAACGTTGACTTGATGAATGAAAACAATTAGCTAAGCAAACTCCTGTACGAATTGAACCTATCCCAAATGGTCAAAGAACCAACTCGTATACCTAGAGACTCGAGGAGACAAGCCTCCTCGATCTAGCAATCAGAAATAATCCTAAGACGATCCTCAGGGCAGCAATATCACCTTCTGTTTCTGATCAACACTCTATAGAATGTCTCATCAATATCGCAAAGGAAAGAAGAAATAATAGTTATATGACTTATCATTCGAAAAGTCACTAGTCGGTTGAGCTCTTTCATGAAAAACTACTAAATAGGTCAGCCGAATTTCAGAACAGGATGCAATCTGACGATGTTGACGTATCACCAAAGAACAAAACCAAAACGCGCTGTTTGGATAACAGACGAAATTAAAGAGCTATGCAAAATAAAGAAAGCTTACTTTCTAGAGTACACAAACAATAAATCAAACAATACTTTGTATAAGAGATTTAAGGATTATAAAAAGATTTTTCAGAAGAAAATGACAGACGCAAAAATAAACTCACTTTTCCAAGGAACTATTAACGGTAAAAAAGTAACCCAAAATAAACACACAAAATCATCAGTGAAGTAGCCCAATGAAAAACTTTGACCGCACAAATGATTTTAAAAATCCCTTGACAACAGCCACCGATTTCAACACATTCTTTTCAAAAGTAGGTGCTAAGTCTTCATTGAAGTATGTAAAATCAATCCAAATCAACCGTCAGGAAAAAATTGTGTCCTACTGCCCCTGCAAGGGCTGGTGTCAGTTGGAGACCACGTCCTGTCGATTTACCAGAGTTAAGAAATATCTTATACTCATTGAAAAACACAAATGCCGTCAGACATGATGGTATCAGCCTTCACTAGATCAAAGACGGCTTCCCAGTCACAGCACGATTGGTTCGTTTGATAATTAATACATCGATAGCAACTTATAATTTCCCAACCAATGGAAACACTCCATAATTAGATCTTCCCATAAAACTGGTGACGTGACATCAATACAGCAACAAACTACAGGCCCGTAAGTCTTTTACCCGTCCTGTCCAAAATATTTCTAGAAAGTGATAGCAAATCAACTGTCACCTCACTTGGACGAGTAAAATTTACTTTAACGAAATTAACATGCCTATAGAAGGAACGCTAGCTCACGAGATGTTCTGCCTAATTTCAGTAATAAAATCTGCAGTGATGTCGATCAAAATAATGTAGCACTCTTGCTGCTACTCGATCTCTCTAAAGAAAAAGAAAAAAAGAAAAAAGAAAAAAAACGTTTATTTTCCAAGTTGCCACATGAGATACATGCCAACATATTGGGTTTTAAAAAGTTTCTTAATATAGGACGTCCTAAAACAAAAGTTCCATACGAGGAGTCCTAATTGACAAACCATCAGAGGTGTACAAATAGATAAGCCATACGAGGCATAATAATAGACAAAGTATACGAGGTGTACTAATAGACAAACTATCAGAGGTGTACAAATAGATAGACCATACGAGGCATATTAATGGATAAGCGTTCGAAAGCGTTGAACATGATCGACCTTTACGAAAAATATCGAACTTAGATTTGCACTTGTCCTATACACGCAATGGTTTGGAAGTTATTCATCAAATCGATCTCATGCAGTCTGCTTAGATAACAAATTATCCTCATTCATTCAAAGCAATTTAGGTATTCCTCAAGGATCTACTCTTGGTCCGCTATTGTTTTCTGTTCTTATTAACGATTTCCCTCCAATGCTTTCTAACTCGCGAATCTCTATGTATGCAGATGATGTTCAAATTGCAAAAACAAGTCCTGTATCGGAAATACCGTAGATATAAATTAAAGCTGAAACCCTATTGATCAGCCGAAAATCACAGTATGACCAAAATGGTCTCAAACTTAATGCGAGAAAAACGCAATAGAATTTTTTGAATCCAGAGACGCAATAAAAAAGTTTACAGAAGGGAATGATAGAAATATGCCATCAGAAAAATTTGAAAATCAAGGTATTTGTTTGGATCTCACTTTGATAAAACTTGCAATAAAATTTACGGAGCTTTAATATTTTTCATCTTATGAAAAGTATGCAAGACGAAAAATATAAATTTTTGGCTATTCAATCTTTAGTGTTATCACATATTGACTATCGCAGCTTGATTTGGGGAGATATACCTCAATATCTTCAAAGATATTTACAAAATGCAAGAATTTCACAGCTAAGGTGAGATGCAAAGTTAAATACCGAAGAAGTGATCACGTAACCCCTCTCCTAAATAAACTCGGCTGGATTCCTATTCAAGAAAGATTCCTTATGCACAAAGGCCAGTACTCTCCTCTTCATTTCTCCCTCAGAGCTATGCTGAGACAATGCGATTCCATCCCCCTACTGTCACCGATCTAATGCCGAAGAGAATCCATAATGTCTTGGTCAACTACCGTTCATTTGACATTGGGCAGAAGGCTCTCTGCCAATCAGGTGCCTTACTACGGAGCAAACTTCCCAGAGTATCGAAATCCCTCAAACATAGAATAAATACAAAACCAAAATAGCCAAAAATATAGTCCAATTTTCGTAATTGTACGTGGTTTAGAAATGTGGAATCTGGCGATTTAATCAGCGTGTTGTACTATTTTGCCCCCACTGTATATATATGTATATGTACTAATCTAGCGACTCGCATTTGAACTATAAATACCACTTTTTCCGGTAGCTCTCAACTTGTAACGTTACTTAAAGCGTCATTTCTATTTATTATTGAAAAATATTTTTATGAGAAATATAAATTCCTTGGGTGATTTAAAGCAGTTCTTTGAGGCACTCAACTTAGTAGTAGTTTGTTATGTTCGTACGATAAGATATTTTAGAATTTCTTCCATTTTGACTCTTTAGTGTCTGATTATGAATAATCTACAAACACTTTCAACATTATTCATGATATCACACAAGCTAAAGCTCGTATGTCATGGAGACTGTCAAAAGCGTTAAACCCCAGTGAGTTCATATTTCTTTCATTACATTTATTAATGAACAGCATCAAACTTGAAATAACTTGCTAGGGGATACATTTGTACACTTTTCTCTGTCGTTTGTACAAGCATTGACATAGGCTGTCATAGCACCAGTGTATGTTTAATAAGATGTTTATTAACGTAGGACCTTCATTTTAAAATGTTTAATTGAAAATCTTCTAATATCATGCTTGTATCCTAGTACGTATGTACACTTATATAAATACATATATTAGTATATATATATATATATATATATATTACTATATATACATTTGTACATTTACACTGAGTAACTTTGGCAAAATTTCTAATCGAGCGATTTGTATTTGTCCCATAAATAACGAACTTTTTCTATTTTTCCCCTAAGTTATTGCCAAGCACTTAATGAGAAATCGTATAAATTTGCTGTGTGATTTAAAGCATGCTCTTTCAGCCAGTTCAATCACTTTTATTTCATTGTCCTCGCTCAAAAAAATATTTTTGGATATATAACCGCAATAAACACTTTCAATATTGCTCCATGATGTCATGAAAGCCAAAGCTCTTATGTCAATATACATGGGAACTGTCAAAAGTATTTTCATCCATCACACTGTTCATTTTCTTTATCTTCATTATCAACATAAATCAACTTCAAGTAACTACATAGCTATGTTCATGTTTGTATTTTCAGGTTTTCGGCTTTTCTCCGTCTTTGTACAAGCATTGACGTGGACCGTCATGGCACCTCTGTATTTTTATCAAATAAAGACATTTTCGTCTAAATGTTTCAAAGAAATAATGCATTCTTATCTAATGCAATAATTTTATAGGACATCAAAGTTTTTTCTCTTAATCACGCCCTATAATGCTCTTGTTAGCCTTCCGTGGTGCAGTTTATCATTTCTTACGCTCATGAGTATACCATGACAGCCTTGTCTAGGTGGTTAATTTCACGTATTACTCCGATTATGTTTGGTACATATTATGGTTGTTGGCGTCGTAGAACAACCCTTTTCACGTCTTTCTCACTCAGGTAGAGTCTTATGTGCCACTATAGCATGGAAATATCATAAATTTGTGGTGTGATAAAAAACCTTTTCTCCGAGCTCCTTGATTGGCATACAAGTTAAAAAGTAGGAGCGAAAATATAGTTCTGAATGTCGACCTCAGTTCAAAACGCAGGGTCTTCAGTGATGGAATTTTAATCCACCCGTTTTACTTTCAAAATAATTCTTTATACCGCAAGTCCCAGAGCTCGGATTTCAATGTAAAAATGTGCACTAACAAGAGTGTTTACAACAATGCATCGCCACTGAAATTATCTTCTTTTCAAATTGTAGTAACATAAATCGTCAAACCAAGATTAAGCCACCAAGGGAACACATTCCTCCCTATCATTTATTTCGACTAGTGACATGGGTATTACGATACCCCTGTTTATCAGTTAAGGATCCTTTCTTTAAATATTTTAAAAACCAATGATGCTTTTGTATCAAATTAATTGGAAATAAACTGTGTTTCTTTATTTTCTCCCTCTCTCTTATCTTGACGTTTCTATACGCAGGGTCTGCAGTGTTGGAATACACCTCATACAAAGATTCCATGTTTTCTACAGTCCATACGACCCGGTCCCTTCTCTGTGTTCTCCTGAGATCGCCTTTGTTGTGGCCAGGGAGTTTTGAACTATAATAAAAACTAGCAGGACCCGTGGAAATTCCACGGACAATGTCATCAATAAGCTAGGTCGACCCGTGAAAAAATTCGGTCAACATTACCTAACAAATTTTAATAACAAGTTTTAACCTAACCCATTCTAACATAACATATACTAACCCATCCTATCCTAAGATATCCTAACCGATGCTATCCTGATGATATGCCAAACATAAAAAAAACGTCGACCCGTGAAGAAATTCATCAACATTACCCAACCTATCTTAACCTATTCCAACGTAACCTAACCTATCCTAACTTAAGTTGACTTAGCGCTAACCTAACGTAAGTAAACCTAACTTGACCTATCCTAACCTAATTCAAAACAATGTCACCGTAAAACTAGGTGGACCCGTAAAAAAATCGGTAAACATTACCTAACAACTGTTAACATAACATATTCTAACTTAACACATAACCTTACATAAAATAACCTATCCTATCCTAACCGAAGATATCCTGATAATACGTCAAACAAAAAAACCGTGGACCCGTGGAAAAATTTCATCAACATTACCTCACCTATGCTAACCTAACCTATCTTATCCTAACCTATCCTATCCTGAACCGTCCTATCCTGATAAAACATCAAACGTCTCAATGCATGTAAAGGCGATCTTTTAATGCAGTGGTCTCCAAACTACAGTCCGCAGGTCAAATCCAACCTGCGACAATTCACAATAGTAATTGAACTCGAGAATTTAGCAAGCGTATGCTCGTTGGAGGCGCATATATACTCGTTGGAGGCGTATACTAGGAGACTTTTCAAGAAATGATAAACAATGGCAGAAAATTAAAACGGCTTTGGACTTGGAAACTTACTGGTGTAATCGATGCGGCCCTCAGGCTGGAAAGTTTAGAGACCCCATTTTAATGTAACACTCAGGAATTCGGTGGTATCCATGATACCGCAAACTCGGATGAGAGCGTAACGGACGGACTGAGGGAGGAACAAGCAGCATAATATCTAGATCAAAATATTATTATTGTTGTTTTATTGAAGAGTTAATACAATTGGTTTTATTGAGAATCGCTGTTAGACCAGAGAGGCCTCTTTCCATCTTGGAATAATGGAGTACGACAACGATTATAAGTATGAGTGTGGGGTATAGAAACACAGTAGGTAATCTAGGAACTACATGTACTGTACGTCCGTCGAGCACTGCGGCGAGAACAAGAAGAAAGAGCTCGATCGCTCTACACGGGCAGTTAACACATGAACATAGAAAACGGGACGGAAGTAATTTAATGGGTGACTGCGACAACTCATATATAATAATAAATATATATACTGAAGTTGGATCTCAACACACCCCCTCCAACAGAAGTATTCCATCCCACTATGCATCAATTCACATAGTAATCAATTAGAGCTAACATTTCAACGTTCAGATCTTTCATTGAGCATTGAACAGAAGAAAAACAACAAAAAAAATCACCAGTGTAGATTAACAGATTACACTGAGCACGATACAAAAAAAAAAAAATACGCACAATAATGCATAGTCCGCAATAGCGTTAAGAGTATTGTACTCAAGAAAGTTCTACCTTTTCTTGCAATTGGTGTACACAAAGCTAAACTAGAAACATGTCAGACACAGTAACTTAGAATTAAACACACACTTTGAACTTGAGCAACGACTGTCTAGTAACAGGCTTTGTGAACATGTCGGCCATGTTTTCCTCTGAAGGAACAAAGCGCAAAACTGCTTTATTGTCTTGAATGATTGCTCGAATGAAGTGAAATCTTATGTCTATATGTTTCGAGCGTTGATGATGAACAGGGTTTTTGGCTAGGTCAATAGCACCTCTATCATCAACAAAAATCTCAACAGGTTCATCATATCCATCCATATCACACAGAAGCTGTTTGAGAAAAATTCCCTCCTGCACAGCATAAGTCAAGGCAACATACTCAGCTTCGCAGCTTGAAAGAGCAACAATATTTTGTTTCTTGGACTTCCAAGATATCAGTGAACTGTTGCTAGATGACTTAAACACATATCCTGATATGCTCTTCCGGTCAGAGGATCCACCCCAGTCGGAGTCAGAGAAACCAGTAATTTTTACGGGGTTCTCGGATTTCACAAATTTCAAACCGTATGAAATAGTACCTTTAAGATACTTCAACACAAATTTACACAAATTCAGATGAGCATTTGTTGGACAAGTTAAATGTTGTGACAGTAATGTAACAACATAGCAAATATCAGGCCTAGTACAAGTCATCAAATAGATCAGGCTGCCAACAATCTCACGGAACAGTTTTGGATCGCACAAATTCCTAGAATCAGAGCTTACATCAAGCTTGTTGGCACTGGGATCACATGGAATAGACTTAGGCTTACAATCAGACATCCTAAATTTTGACAAAATTTTCTCAACATACTTTGACTGCTTCATCTCAATTGAGTCATGCTTCACATCAAATTCAATGCCTAGAAAACATGAAATTTGTCCAAGATCTTTCATTTTGAATTTATTTGACAACGAACATTTTACTTCACTCAATACAACAGCGTTAGAAGAGGCCAAAATTAAATCATCAACCCATACAATGATAATCACTTTTCCAGAGTCGCTTTCCCTCACATAGACACAAGTATCACTGAGAGATTGAACAAAATTTTGTTCAACAAGAAAATGATGCAAAAGGTTGTTCCAGTTACGGCCACTTTGCTTTAAGCCATACAAAGATTTTTTGAGTTTGCAGACTAACTTCTCTCCATTTTTGTCAAGTTCAACAAATCCCTCAGGCTGTTCTACAAAAACATCACAGTCAATTTTTGCATGAAGATAAGCAGTGCACACATCCATCTGGTGCACAATGTACGACTTTTGCACAGCAATATCCATCAGCATTCTAACAGAAGTTAGACGTGCTGTAGGAGAAAAAGTTTCTTTGAAATCGACATCAGCTACTTGGGAATATCCCTTGGCTACATAACGAGCTTTGAAAGTTTCCTGGTCATTGGGTCCTGATTTAACACTATAGACCCATCGTCCCCCAATAACAGATCTATCTTTTGGCTTTTCAACAAGTTCGTACGTCTCATTATCGGCTAGTGCAGCTATCTCAGTGGTCATTGCCTGTTTCCACTCAACAGAATCTGGGGATGAAATTGCCTCAGAGTAAGACTTAGGGATACTGCTCACTCTGTAGCAATAATCAACAAAATTATTAGTGATATCCAATTCATCTGGATCAACATAGTCTTTTAAATAAGCTGGGGGCTTCTTTTCTCTCACAGGAAATCTTCTAGTGGGCTCTGCATCTGAATGAGTTTCATTTTGAATCACTTCTGGAACAGTCCCAGGTTTCAACTCAGCCTCAGCCTTGTCAGCCTTCTCACTTTGTTTCAGCTCAGCAGGGTTATCTACAGCAATGAACTCATCCTCACTCACCACATTTCGAGAAATTTTATCACAGAATGTGACACATCTGACTCTTATTATTTGACAAGTTTCAGGGAAATAAATCATGTAAGCAGGGCTGCACGGGTCATATCCTACAAAAACACCCTGCTCTGACCTAGGGTCAAGCTTTCCTGGGTTTTGAACCATGGCAAAACATTTTGAACCAAAAATGTGCATATTGGAAAGGTCAGGTTTCTTTCCCGTAAACATCTCAAAAGGAGTTTTGCCTGTCCTTTTGTTGAAACACCTATTTCTAATGTAAGCAGCTGTTCTTACAGCATGATTCCACAATTCTTTTGGCAAATTTGCATGTAGCAACAAACACCTAGCCATCTCAAACAATGATCTCCAAGATCTCTCAGCAGTCCCATTCTGATGGGGAGAGTACGGAGCTGAAAATTCGTGTTTTATTTTATTCTCCGTAACAACAGCTTTGAACAAGTTTGAGGAATACTCAGTGCCGTTATCTGTTCTTAAACGTTTAACAGAGCCAAATGGAGCAGAATCAGCCAAGAATTTTTTAAATGCCCCAACAGTGTCACTTTTACTTTTGAGGAAATACACAAAAATGAGGCCTGAAAAGTCATCCACAAAAGACATGACATACATGGAATTCTCAAAAGAAGTAGGGCTTATAGGTCCAGCTAAGTCACTATGGACTAGCTCTAAAGGTTTTCTTGACTTTTCATCAGGGTCTCTGCTCCTATATTGACACATTTTACCCTGGACACAGATCTCACAATCGAAATTATGCTTGTTGGTAATTTTCATTCCTTTAGTAATACCTTCTAGGCTCAACACATCTTTTACATTACAATGCCCAAGAATATTGTGCCACTCCTCCAGAGTGTGTTCACCAACAGCATTAATAGAATCAACAGAGCTTACCGAATTTAAATAATACAGCTTACCATATTTTTTAATATTAAACGCATTCCCATCTGAAGCAAACAACTTTGAACCATTTTGATTGAAATTAAATGATGCACCCTGATCAATAGCAGCCTGGACAGGGAAAATATTCTGTTTAAAACTAGGAATACAAAGAACATTTTTTAAAAGAACATTGTGTTTCCTATTTCTGGCGTCAGTCAGGGTAATTCTCGCATCACCTTTACACTCTACAATATTGTTCATTCTAGAACCATCAGCTAATTCAATGAAATGCTTACTAGGGTCAAAACTTTCATCTAAAGATAGAAACTTAGATTTATCACAAATAATGTGAGCAGTAGCTCCACAATCCACCAGTAACTTTGCACTGTCTACAACAGAAGCACTTTCTGAGTCTGTTGATACTCTAAAACAAAAAGAGCTTCTCACATCTTTGCTATCAGTAGCCATCGCTTTCGCGGTATCTTTCCTTCGGCAAAAATTAGTATCGTGAGATGCACTTTTACAAATTGAACACCACCGATTTTTCTTTGCACTGTGACTTTTACACTCATATTTCTTGTGACCTGACTTACCACATAAGTAACAAGTAATTTTAGAATCTTTCACTTTCATAATTCTTTCTTCACTTTCACTGTAGCCTTGTCGGGTCTTCTTTGTTTCTTCTTCACTCTTGAGAGCCGATTTGAATTTCATGAAGTCCATTTCTTTACTGTCAATTTGCGTGATGACGGTAGAAAACGCGTTGTAAACAGCTGGCAATCCCCTGATAATCATGGCGATTATCAGTCCATCGCTGATACTCTCGCCGGCTTTCTTCAGGTAGGATGCAGTTGTCTCTGCCCGCAGCAAGTAGTCGGTTACCGTCTCGCCATTTTTCATCTTCAGCGCAGCCAACTCGCAATACAGAGAAATAATTCTCGGTTTACTGCTGCCGAGGTAATGATCACGCAGAATCTTCATGGATTTTCTTCCATCTCCATAGGCGTCTCTGATAATCAACGAGAGACTTTTATCATCGAGCCTTTGCACAAGCTCGGAGAAAACTTTCTTATTCTTCTCAACATCCAGACTTGATTCTTCGCCCTCGAGGACGGCACCCAACGATTTCAAGTCTAGGTAGGCCCGAAATTTCACTTCCCACAACTCATACCTTTCGTCATTGCCATCAAAAGTTAGGTTACTGGGCCCATAACCTGTTAGACCAGAGAGGCCTCTTTCCATCTTGGAATAATGGAGTACGACAACGATTATAAGTATGAGTGTGGGGTATAGAAACACAGTAGGTAATCTAGGAACTACATGTACTGTACGTCCGTCGAGCACGGCGGCGAGAACAAGAAGAAAGAGCTCGATCGCTCTACACGGGCAGTTAACACATGAACATAGAAAACGGGACGGAAGTAATTTAATGGGTGACTGCGACAACTCATATATAATAATAAATATATATACTGAAGTTGGATCTCAACAATCGCTCGTTCAGGTTGAACCATAATAACCTTGGTATAAATCATCTAAGCCGTAAGGGACAAACGACTCATCACTATTTTACATTCAAGAGTTTCTTTTTCAAACGACTTTATCCCAACCGTGACGGCTAGCCCTGTACGAAAAACTAGGCGAAGTGGAGAAAATAAACCTTGATGGCCGGGAGAATTTATTCGCGTAAAGTTACAGTTAAGAGGCGAATAATTAAGTGGACAACATAGATATTGCCAGCAGCTCGTTAGATTTGGACGACGCTGCATACGGCCACCAAGTGGAGAAGATCAGTAGGCGCGATCTTCTCGGGCCACTTCAGTTAATCGTGCCCTGGTGACAATAGAAAGAAAAATACATTAATTTCACATCAACGAAATTATTCCGTTATTGTGATCGCTGTAGGCAGATGGTTATAAAGTTACGTAATAACTCTAGTTATAAGTTAATACTTAGAGTTATAGTTATATTTATAGTTATACCGTTAAGGTTTCAAGGTAAGTTATAGTTATACCGTTAAGGTTTCAAGGTAAGTTATAGTTATACCGTTAAGGTTTCAAGGTAAGTTATAGTTATAGTTATACCGTTAAGGTTTCAAGGTAAGTTATAGTTATACAGTTAAGATTTCAAGGCAAGCTATAGTTGTAGTTATACAGTTTAGGTTTCAAGGTAAGTTATAGTTATACAGTTAAGGTTATAGAGTTCTAGTTCACCAGGTAAATTTACGGGAGCGGATCTTATAGAAGCTCAATGACAGCTAAATCACTGGTAGACGTGCGCCAAGTCTACGTGAACCAACCTCAGCTACCATCAAGTAGGGAGTTCCGTTGACGACGCAGAGGTGACGCGAAGACTCCCGTCCAGGCACAGATTCCCACAGTCACAGGTGCCGAAGAGAGGAAGACGAGGCAGTGCAGTGCGGTGAAGAGCGGTTTAGCCCCTCATGGTGTCCCCAACGAAGTTAAGCCACATTCCAACGAACAACGCCCACGCTCATCGTAGCCCAAGGAGAGCGGTCGGAATGGCCCGGGGAAACTCCTCGGAGTTACGTTGAAATAGAAGTAACGGGTAGAGGCATGAGGCAGCTGCTCGGTGATAGGCGTTCTGCTGGTAAGGCTTGCGAAAGATCAGAGAACGGTTACTTCTACCAGCATTAGTCACAGCTGAAGTAAACCGGATAATTCACGAGACAAGAGCAGCCTACCAGTGAATGTGAGCTTCCTTTAAATGGAATAATTTTTGTTTTCTTTAGCCTGCACTGCATAAGTCATCAAAAAATTGGCTTTGTTGGTAGGTTTATTTCAGATCTGCAGAAATGTAACCTCCTTAATATTTCAAAACTAAAGTCATCAGTATTATTTTTTTGCAAATTCATCATTTTTCAAAAGCCATAACTAAGTGATACCGAAAATTCCCCACGATTATTAAATTTTAGTGTACGTACGGGGAGGATGATTCAAATATTTTCTATACCTGCTATTCTATCATTGTTGCGACGTCGTAAACAATTACAAATATTGCGCCAGAATAATTAAACTCGGATGGTACAATTTGGGTACGATTCTGAGGATTGTACTTCAATGAAAGCAAAGTAAATTAACTGAACATCGGATCCAGTGTCCCGATCATGAAGGCACCTACGCACGACATGTACAAGGTGTCACAAAAGTAAACTCCCTTTCAACTGAAGATGACTCGAGTATTTGTTTTCATCTCAAGGGAAATTAATTCCTCTTTTATGACATTACAGTAGGTAAAGTTTGATTTTTTAATTTTTTGCTTGATTTGCCTAATTATATTTGTATCTATACCAAAGAACATCTACACCAAAACAAAATACAGGAGTGCTGGCAATCTAAGAAGACACTCCTTGGGAGACCCCCAGTATATATATACACGCGTATTCGCTTACTACAAACCGCTCAACAAACATCAAGTTGAAGTCCAGCGAACCTCAGAGATGAAGACACCTTAATAATCGAGTGAAAACAATACGCTCATTTAAATACCAAACTCGTTTCTTTAAGATGCTGCTAGCTTTATTTTCACCACGAGTTTTTGAATTCTACATTCCATGAATTTAATATAAACTTAAAGTACATTTTTTTTCTGAGCAGCATTTGAGGAGCGTTGATCGGTGCAGGCCAGAAGATATCACTCAAGGAGATGACTACCCGGACACAGGGGCGGTATTGTGAACTGATGCAGTCCACTTTGACGGTGAGCTTTGATGTAGTTATGGACGTTTTTTTTGAGGTAAGTGGTCTGTCTACACCCTCACCACCCCACACCACACCCACACCACCCCAGCACATCCACACTACACACCCACCTTACTACACATCCACCACCCTACACCACACACACCAGAGCACATCCACACACCACCCCACACTACACACCCACCTTACTACACATCCACCACCCTACACCACACACACCAGAGCACATCCACACACCACCCTACACTACACACCCACCTTACAACACATCCACCACCCTACATCACACACACCAGAGCACATCCACACACCACCCCACACTACACATCCACCACCCTACACCACACACACCAGAGCACATCCACATACCACCCCACACTACACACCCACCTTACAACACATCCACCACCCTACACCACACACAACAGAGCACATCCACACACCACCCCACACTACACACCCACCTTACTACACATCCACCACCCTACACCACACACACCAGAGCACATCCACGCACCACCCCACACTACACACCCACCTTACAACACATCCACCACACACACCAGAGCACATCCACACACCACCCCACACTACACACCCACCTTACAACACATCCACCACCCTACATCACACACACCACCCCACACTACACATCCACCACCCTACACCACACACACCAGAGCACATCCACACAACACCCCACACTACACACCCACCTTACTACACATCCACCACCCTACACCACACACACAAGAGCACATCCACACACCACCCTACACCACACACACCAGAGCACATCCACACACCACCCTACACCACACACACCAGAGCACATCCACACATCACATCACACCACCAGCTGCGATGCCCCCTGCTACACCACACCACACAGTGAGGGCAGCAGCAGAGGAGGCCAGCCAGCGCAGCGTGCGCAGTAGTCGTCACCCTGAGTGTTGTTTCGCTCCTGACCATAACTTGTTCAGCGGGTGCATGATTTTATTTCCTTCGATGAATGGCGACAGTTCTCACATCGCTTTCAATATATCATTTTAGTGATATTTTCTCAGGCCAGAAAATGCTCGTTCTATCACTAAAATAAAACATATTTACAGATAGTCAATGCACTCACGGGTAACTTGTAGTTTTCTGATTTTACCTGTAGTCATTGTTCTTACTATCACTGATAACCTTCACCAAAGTACAAAAAAACTGTAACCGTGGCTGAGTAATTGTCTATCAATATGCGACGTTAGAACTATAACACAGATTGCACACCTAACTATTACTGCGACCAATGCTCTCAAAAAATTATACTTGTGATGAGAAAATTTTAAAAATAACTCTACAATTTTGAGCGTATAATAATAAAATTTATTTTATGTGTTATTTCTTCACTCATCACGCATTATTTACTGATTATAACTTTATAATTATCGGGAATGAAAATACGAAGAACTCCAGCAAAATGATATGAGGTGCAAATGAAGAGCCAAATAATGTGTAAAGAACATGTAATTAGTGGCTGATACCAAAACCGCCGTAACAAAAGAAGTATTTTAAATAGAAGATATATTTAATGTGTTACACTAGCATTTCATGATTACCCTAAAAATATTCAACTCAATGGAATTATGGAAAGTTTTTCACTTTGTAGCATAATAAAAATATTGAACTACGCATTGCGTGCCACTGTATGAACGTCAACAAACAAATTTGATATCCACAAAAACATACAAGCAATGCAGAAAACTCTACCAGCAGAAACCTCTGAAAGGCGAAAAGGAAATTGCTTCTGAATGCGATCTGAAATTCAAATTTCCCCACCAAACCTGTGAGGTAATATTCCTAACATTCATGTTTAATGTTTGAACCTAATTCTTTTAGAGGCATCAGTATTTGGAAAGGCCCTACTTTGTACCAGTGCCAAGTCATGAGAATGTTTTGAATTTACATCTCCCTCGCAAATCAAATTTATACTACGCAAAAGTCAAAACAACAGCTCTTATTCAACACTTTGACCGCAACGTGAGCCACCGGTGGCCACAGAAAGGATTGTCATGATGCTGCAGGTAGACCAGTAGTCACAAACTCAATTTTCATAAATACTATATCAAAGCTAAACAGAGGCACGATCCAGTTAATGTCACCCATTTTCAAAATTGCACATTACAATAGATTTCAAATTGATGTACAATATTGAACTTTCATTTAACCTCCAGCGATTTAAGTGCTAAATATTCATAGAAAATGGATTCAATCACTCTTCTTCATATAAAAACTGGAAAACCACATTGCAACTGCATTGATCGAACTACGAATAAAATAATTTTTTTGAATGCATGTTGATCAATTCCACTGAAACGCTAAACAACCGAGGTTTTTTTTAAACAGAAAACAGCACTGAAGAGAAAATTAATAATACAATTTCCAAAGACCAATAAACGCAGGAACTATTTCCTCAAATGTGCACCCTAGCAGAATAGTTTTTAATTTAGACGCTGTGGTAGCAATGATATCAGTTTACTAGCACTTCAGTGGCCCAAACTATGTATATCCAGACATCGCAGTAGTAGTATTAAAGGTAGTAACATGAACTTACTATCGCTTCAGTAACTCAGACCTTGCATCAGAAAAGCAGACGTTGAAAACATATGCTCTTAACGCGCGCGGTTAAGCCAGGGAACGCGGCCCTAAACAAAAGACTTGGAAGATTCAGTACAAATACAGGGGAGAAGTTCAGGCCCGCACGAAGGTGAACTGCTTCACGATCCTGTCGAAGTCCTCCTCGCGAGATCGCAGGTCCCGCACCACCTCGTGGGAGGCGTGCGAGTCTCGCAGCTGCGCCAGGTAGCGGGACGACACCTGGAGCGGACAGGCGGGTGTTAGTAGGGCTATAAAGCGACGCCAATGTCGGTCAAAATGATGAGTGAGGAGTGTACGAAAATGATGAGTGAGGAGTGTACGAAAATGATGAGTGAGGAGTGTACCAAAATGATGATTAGCAGAGTACCAAAATGATGATTAGCAGAGTACCAAAATGATGATTAGCAGAGTACCAAAATGATGTTAGCAGAGTACCAAAATGATGATTAGCAGAGTACCAAAATGATGTTAGCAGAGTACCAAAATGATGACTAGCAGAGTACCAAAATGATGACTAGCAGAGTACCAAAATGATGATTAGCAATCAAAATGATGATTAGCAGAGTGCCAAAATGATGATGAGCAGTGTAGCAAAATGATGATTAGCAGTTTACCAATATGTTGATTAGCAGTGTACCAAAATGTTGATTAGCAGTGTACCAAAATGTTGATTAGCAGTGTACAAAATGTTGATTAGCAGTGTACCAAAATGTTGATTAGCAGTGTACCAAAATGTTGATTAGCAGTGGACCAAAATGTTGATTAGCAGTGTACCATAATTTTTTATTAGCAGTGTACCAAAATGATGAGGATGTACAAAAAATATGAAGATGTAGAAAAATGATGAAGATGTAGAAAAATGATGAAGATGTAGAAAAATGATGAAGATGTAGAAAAATGATGAAGATGTAGAAAATTGATGAAGATGTACAAAAATGATGAAGATGTACAAAAGATTTGAGGATGTGCAACACTGATGTGGATGAATGAAACTGACGAGGATGTACAAAAAAATATGGGGATGTACGAAAATGATGATTAGAAGTGTACCAAAACATCGAGGATACATCAAAATTATTACTAGTATAACAAAACAACAGGGTGCGTTGAAACGATGATAAATTTAAACAACTGTTGGTGAGTTCAACGATGATTCTATCATAATCTCCTGTTGATATTACACCCGATTAGTCTACTCCGCTTTTAAAAACAAAGACATTTCTTCAACTTATGCCACAATTCTATCATCAGAACTGACGATGCGCGTCATTTATATCTATATAAGTGAACTCGATATACGCGTAAGCTTTATTTGTCCAATGCATCACCAAGTTAGGGTAACGTTAGAATGGATTTCAAACAATATAGCTGAATTGACATGAAAAACCACATTTGCAGACTCAATATACAGTTCAGGCAACGAGTTTCCAACAGTTAATGGAGTAACAGTTCAGCCGGCGGACAAAACAAATTTCTGCCGACTTAACTATGCTACGAGTTTCTTCTAGCCAAAATTTTCAAGTTTAACCTATTTTCAAGTCAGATAAAATTTCAAGTTAGTTTAAGCCTCCCAAACCACATCAAAGATGTGCCAAAGAACGGAAGGAGGAAAGCACCCTTTAGTATGAAGTGGAGAGAAAGAAGAATTTATGCACTAAGTCTATTCTCCTACACACGACTCCCTGCGCACAAACAGTAAAAGAGAAAACTTATGAAACAAGACAGGAGCTGGGGAAGAAAGTAGTAGGTGCTGAAAAACATGAAAGCAGTAAACCAAAAAAAAAGATAATCCTCAACATAACAAAAACATTTTATTTCAACACATAGAAGGCCTACTTAACTCTTAGCTTGAGACCTCACATTCTCCCCTTGAGAGTGCTAGTTCCCTGAGATACAATAGTTATGCTCCCCTGAGGGGACTATCGTCTACATATACAGGGTGTTTCAGAACAAGATTGATACAGCAAAGAGGAAGACCAATAAACACGATAGAGAACAGCTCTTAAATAATCCCTGAACTTGAGAAAATAGACAAAGAGTTGCTGAAGTTACACAAGTCACGGGGATCAAAAAAGAAAAACTAAAGTCATTTAGTTGACTGAGCAATGCGTGTGCCGGACGGAATGCAGCCAAACATGAACAACTACATGAGACCACTGGGTGTGCCAGACAGAATGCTGGGTGTGGGAGCGGGGCAGCAGGACCCACCTCGGAAGGCTTGGCGGTGTGGTGGGCGAGCACCATCAAGTTCACCAAAGTGTCCGCGCAGTTCGGGTCCTTGTCCAGCGCCTCCTGCAGCGCTCCCTCCGCCTCCTCCGTCTTGCCCTGTGCCAAGCAACATCAATTATTTCTTTTGGAACACGCACACAACCGCACAATGAACATCTGAAGAAACACGCACACAACCGCACAATGAACATCTGAAGAAACACGCACACAACCGCACTATGAACATCTTAACAAACTCGCACACAACCACACAATATCAAAAGTTTGCACTCAAACCTTAAAAGCACTGTAACATTATAAAGAAAGGAAGCGTCTTCATTGATCACTCTAGCATCAGAATCAAGTCGTTGAAATGGCCTTTCATATTCTCAACCTATGACGAGGGAGTGATTGTGTGGAAGAGCTCCCCTTCATCCCCTTATTTCAGTTTTCTCTGTTTATCTTCACTAGAAAGTTGTGTTTCCTTGAAAATACTTTGCACAGAACTGGGATAGAACTCTGGGCTTTCTAGTGTAAAGTTTAATGTCTAACTCCTGCGCTACAAAGAACATAAAAAGATGGAGTTGCTGAATGTCCCAAAAAGAAGCTATTAGCGGCTCTGGCTATATGAGGACATATCACACCACTCATTAATGGAGATATTACGGTGGTGGTAAGATTGGAGAGCTTAGATAAAAGCCTTCAACACCATGGTGAAAAATCGCCCATTAAGAGACGTGTTACAGAATAACCCAGCAAGATTTACGAAAATGAAAATTAACAACAACAATTTGTTATTAAAAGAACTGAAGTATTCAAATCTAAGTTTTTAATAAGCTCAAACTAACTCGGGTTTACTGGACTGATACCCAATTTATATCATTAGTTATTTTTTGGTGTGGAAAGCCCAGGACGTGAACTTACTAAACACGCGTTGATGCGCCTGCGTGGAAGCCATTGTCTGCCACTCAACAGCCACATCCTCTGACTCGCAAAAGCCATCTCCTTGAGCCCCAACGTAATCACACCCCGTAGCCCTAATACAGCCCCACCCTGCAGCACCCACCTGCCCCAGGAAGCACGCAGCTTGCCCGGCCAGCAGCAGAGGGGTGGACGCGTTCTTGTCAATGAGCTCCTGGTAGATGTAGTACGCATCCTGCAGCTTGTCCCCTCCCTGCGCACGGGCGAGGGTTAGATTAGACGTTAGTTTAAGCCTTCCGTACCACAAAAAAAAACGTTCTAATGGGAGGAAAGAGGAAGGCATTATTCAGTATTGAGATAAGGGAATGCAGAATTCATGCAGTAGAGGCATAGAAACAGTAAGTTGAGAAAGAAGTTCATGAAACATGAAAAAAAGTTGAAGAAGAAAGTATGATGTACTGAAAAACAGAACAGCAGTGAACCGAAAAAATATGGTCCTTAACGTAACAAAAATATTCTATTTCAACAAAAAGAAGGCCTTTCTCTTATCTCGGGCCACACGAGATGGCAAAGAATACATGAAAACTAAAGAAAGCAAAGTTGGCACAAAAGGGGACCTATCAAAATCCCCCTGGGGACACTTGTCCCCATAGCATAGGATAGACAAGCCTAGCTAACCTAAACCTATTGCACATCCGATACTACGTACGGGGATGAACTTAAGGGGACAAGATCTCTTAGCATAAAACCTGTTCCCACACTCTGTTTAGAGAATCAGCATGAATGAGAGAAGTTCATGAGATAAAGTAAAATGTTCAGGAAGAAAGCAATGGGTACTGAAAAACAGGACAGCAGTGTACCAAAAAAGGTGGTCCACAACATAAGAATTTTTTAGTTTTTTAACAAAAAGGACTGCTTTACTCTAATACACGAGAACACGTAAATTTTAGCATGTGAGTATCAAAAGACCACACACCTGGAAGTAAGAGACAAAAACTACTTAAAATCGACCGCAACTTCCAGTGGGCAGCAATATACTTTCAGGAAAATAACAAATATTTCATTTTGCTTTGAAACAAAAATTACTGATACGCTTTACAAAAAGTAGAATAATAATAAAAGCTTTCTTGACCACACAAAACTTAAAAGGGTGCAGCTTTTTCATTTAAGTAAATTTCATCAGTTCTTCCAGGTAAGTTTTCCAACTCAGCAGTGGATAGTTGATGCCTACTTTAACATGTATGGACAAGGTCACATACCTTTTGCAAAGTGTTCTCATTGTGTGATATTCAGCACACTATTGTGATGCGAGACACTCAGCACACTACTGTGATGAGAGACACTCGGCACACTACTGTGATGCGAGACACTCGGCACACTACTGTGATGCGAGACACTCAGCACACTACTGTGATGAGAAACACTCAGCACACTACTGTGATGAGAAACACTCAGCACACTACTGTGATGAGAGACACTCAGCACACTACTGTGATGAGAGACACTCAGCACACTACTGTGATGAGAGACACTCAGCACACTACTGTGATGAGAGACACTCAGCACACTACTGTGATGAGAGACACTCAGCACACTACTGTGATGAGAGACACTCAGCACACTACTGTGATGAGAGACACTCAGCACACTACTGTGATGAGAGACACTCAGCACACTACTGTGATGTGAGACACTCAGCACACTACTGTGATGTGAGACACTCAGCACACTACTGTGATGTGAGACACTCAGCACACTACTGTGATGAGAGACACTCAGCACACTACTGTGATGAGAGACACTCAGCACACTACTGTGATGAGAGACACTCAGCACACTACTGTGATGAGAGACACTCAGCACACTACTGTGATGAGAGACACTCAGCACACTACTGTGATGAGAGACACTCAGCACACTACTGTGATGAGAGACACTCAGCACACTACTGTGATGAGAGACACTCAGCACACTACTGTGATGTGAGACACTCAGCACACTACTGTGATGTGAGACACTCAGCACACTACTGTGATGTGAGACACTCAACACACTACTGTGATGTGAGACACTCAACACACTACTGTGATGTGAGACACTAAGATCACTACTGTGATGTGAGACACTCAGCACACTACTGTGATGTGAGACACTCAGCACACTACTGTGATGTGAGACACTCAGCACACTACTGTGATGTGAGACACTCAGCACACTACTGTGATGCGAGACACTCAGCACACTACTGTGATGCGAGACACTCAGCACACAACTGTGATGCGAGACACTCAGCACACAACTGTGATGCGAGACACTCAGCACACAACTGTGATGCGAGACACTCAGCACACAACTGTGATGCGAGACACTCAGCACACTACTGTGATGCGAGACACTCAGCACACTACTGTGATGCGAGACACTCAGCACACTACTGTGATGCGAGACACTCAGCACACTACTGTGATGCGAGACACTCAGCACACTACTGTGATGCGAGACACTCAGCACACTACTCTGATGCGAGACACTCAGCACACTACTCTGATGCGATACACTCAGCACACTACTCTGATGCGATACACTCAGCACACTACTCTGATGCGATACACTCAGCACACTACTCTGATGCGATACACTCAGCACACTACTCTGATGCGATACACTCAGCACACTACTCTGATGCGAGACACTCAGCACACTACTCTGATGCGAGACACTCAGCACACTACTGTGATGCGAGACACTCAGCACACTACTGTGATGCGAGACACTCAGCACACTACTGTGATGCGAGACACTCAGCACACTACTGTGATGCGAGACACTCAGCACACTACTGTGATGCGAAACACTCAGCACACTACTGTGATGCGAGACACTCAGCACACTACTGTGATGCGAGACACTCAGCACACTACTGTGATGTGAGACACTCAGCACACTACTGTGATGCGAGACACTCAGCACACTACTGTGATGCGAGACACTCAGCACACTACTGTGATGCGAGACACTCAGCACACTACTGTGATGCGAGACACTCAGCACACTACTGTGATGTGAGACACTCAGCACACTACTGTGATGTGAGACACTCAGCACACTACTGTGATGCGAGACACTCAGCACACTACTGTGATGCGAGACACTCAGCACACTACTGTGATGCGAGACACTCAGCACACTACTGTGATGCGAGACACTCAGCACACTACTGTGATGTGAGACACTCAGCACACTACTGTGGTGTAAGACAATCAGCTCAGTATAAAATCGTGTGTCGTTCAGTGATTGATTAGATTAAAGTTTTAACCTCCCACACCACAAAAAAGATGTTCAAAGAGAGGAAGGATGAAGGCACTATTTAGTGTGGAATTGAGGGAACGTGGAATCTATGCATGAAGAGTGTTCCCTCTAAGGATTCCGTGTGCATAAAAAATAAGATAAGAAGGAAGGTTATGAAACAAGATAAAAGCTGAAGACGAAAGTCAGAGGCGCTGAAAAACAGGACAGCAGTGAATCGAAAGAAGGTTGTCGTTAACAGAAACAAAAAATATTTTGTTTCAACAGACTACATAACTTTCAGCTCAGGACCTCACATTTTCCCCCTGGAAGAGTGTGTCGTCCAGTGTACTGTTGAAAACTCCACAACATGAAAATATTTTAAATACTACAAAAAGTGCAGTGCAATTTTCTAAGGAGTACAAGAAAACGTCCTCATCCAAATATGTAAAGGCAAGTTTTCATGACATTAAATTAAGAAATTTATCTCCAGCCCACACTTCTGGAGAGCAACACATTGGCGACAATATTGGCGCAGCAGTCGTGAGCGTACTAGGCAGCCGCATGAGAGCTGAGAGAGGAGGAAAGGAGGTAAAAGTGGCAGCAGAGAAGAAAAGCACATGAAACGGAAGGCTTGAGAGAGAAGAAGGGTAAAGGAAACAGCACAAGAAAAAAGGGCTACGAGAAGCCAAATAGAAAGCCTGTCATTTACCCGTTACCTCACATTGGCTATCATGAAGAAACAAATCATGCAAGCAATGCAAAAACTTACCCTAAAATCCATTTCACTTATTTTTTACATGATGGGTTAAACTAAACTTCAATATTCAACTCAATAGTAGTAAGCAATCTTTGAAACTGGTATAAATATTAGGCAAAATTGTGTCTTCATTTAGATTTGATCGAGTATTTATGAAAATTGTGTTTGTGACTATTGGTCAGTCAGCAGCATAATGAAAATTCCCTCCGTGTACACCAGCGTCTCACATCGCGATCAACGAGTTGAAAGTAGACCTATCGTAATTTTTTTTATTCTAAGGTGACTAAAATCCCCGTCATCAGACAGACCCTAGCGTCCAGTTGTGACCAACATCTGAACGAGGAAAGAACTGCCACTCGGCAGCGAACTTCAAAATACTGAAAAGCACAAATTTTGGCACAGAATACAGAAGAGCATGTTAATAAGTGAATTAACATACCCACCTAGGTAGGAAGAGGTTACGCACAGCATATGTTCCGATGCATGGATGAATATTCCAGCCTGCATTGAAAGCCAATATTGGTTCACACAAAAACTTGGGTTACCACAAAGTGAGTGACGTCTGAGTATTGGCTTCGAATTAAACATATTCTGTGATAGCTAATGGCGCAGGCTATTGACAGCTCGGCACCACCCACACCTGGTGACCAACCCGCGACAGCTGCAGCAATGCCTGCATGAGCTCGAGGTGCTTCTCAGAAGTGTCATATTGCACTGGTGCTTGTTGTTTTTTTTTGAGACAATATCAATTATATTGAACGCCTATACACACCCAAGCTGGCACACTACACAGAAACAGAAAACATGCACCACCCAACAACCCCACAAACAAGTAGCCCACACACCATCATAACCACAAACCCCTACCATAACCACACAATACCACAACCATCATTATTATTATATAAGAAAGTTTTAGCCTCCCTTAATCACGACAAAGATGTTCTAAGAGAGGAAGGAGGAAGGCACCATTTAGGATGGAGTTGAGGGAACGCGGAATCTATGCACAAGGTGCACAGAAACAGTAAGCTAAGAAAGAAGTTCATGAAACAAGAAAAAGTTGAAGAAGAAAGTAGTAGGTGCTGAAAAACAGGACAGCAGTGAACCGAAAAAAGATGGTCCGTAACAAAACAAAAACCTATTCTATTCTAACAAAAAAGAAGCCTACCTAACCTTTAGCTTGGGCTCTCAGTTAGCCCCCTGGGAGCGCTAATTCCCATAGAACCACAACCATCACACACAGGTTGTCTTCATACCACCACAACAATGACACAATACCCCAATAACCACACAACACACCCAGGCTGCTCACAGACCACCATACAGCACACCACAAGCAAGTGAGCGCACCGAAGCGACGTGCGTCCAGGCCTGAGCGAGCTGCGTGAGGGTGGCGTCGTCGTCCTTCTCCTGCATGGCCTTGAGCTCCTTGCGCGCCGAGTCGAGCCGGTGCATGGCGAGGTAGCAGTGCACCATCTCCGCACGGCTGCAACACGGGGCATTGTGGCTTGTGGCCTGCTCTGGGGCTCCTACAGCACTTCCATTACTCTACTCTTATGGAGAAATGTGTCATCTAGTGAACACATGAGAATAGTGGGTTGTTTTCTCCACCTCAATAGCCCAAAATGATATAACCAAACTGATCTTGACACATGTCTAAACTTTATCAGTAATTTTAGCTAGCATATCTTAACACACCTTAACCAATCATAAATAACACCACAAAACATAACCTCACCAATCCTACTGTAACCTCACAAACTATACCCATGAAAACCTATCTTAATACATCCTAAATCAACAAAGCTTATCTAGGAATATCCTATATCAACCCTAATCAAATTCACTTAGAAGAACTTACGATGTCAGTTGTAATGCTATAACAAAGTAAAATCTTCAAAAAAAAAATTAGCTGCCTGAAACTTGGAGGGTACAGTATTTTGCAGGTCAAATTTTGAAAATAAAAGAAAGTACTTGGTAATACTAATCTTATGAAGATTGTATACCTACAATTCATAATTTCTCAATGGAACAAATTTTGGCTTGTAAATTACTGGAAGCATGAGTTTTTCTATATAATTATTGGGAGCATGACACAAAATAGGTACAAGCATATTAATACATAGATCAAAGTTCTCAACTCATGATCGTCGTCGAAGGTTGACATAAACCTTCGAGGTGTTTCTATTAAATATTTATGACTATCGCTGACCATACGTGATTAGCATTGAATTTTTATGGTTATCCCTGAACTTTTACAATTATCACCAACTTGTCATGGTTATCACTGACCGCTTGAATTATTCGTTAATCAACCTAATATAGGTGCCATCCAATGTGATCATTCCATACCTTGTTAGCCATGAACACTTCTCAATTCAAAATTAAGCTGATACCTCAGCTGGAAAATAATTAACTACTGTATTAACTTTCACACAATACTAACCAACCTAAATCAGATAGCAGGTTTGGCTCATCACATTCCACTTACTAACTCAAAGCACCAGAAGTTTCATTCCCCTATACACCCTCACAAAACCACTCATCACTATTAGTCTATAATTTGGTGATCAACTTGGAGACAATAGCAAGGAATGCATAAGATCTGATTAATAAATAGGCTTGCTTCCACATTTATGCCGCTCACCACCAGAAAATTTAAACAGCAACCCCTTACCACTCGAGCGTGTCGTGCTGGTTGAGCACCCTGAGCGCAGCCTCATAGTTGCCCGTGTGACAGTAGACGGTGGCAGCAGCGATGGCAATGATCACACTGCCAGGATCCAGGCTGCTGCCTGCTACCAAAGTTTCCAGTTCTGCCACAACGCTTGACCTGCCCACATGATTGTAATTCAGAAATAGGCACAGGTCTACTTCAAAAGGAATTACGAGTACAGGTCTATTTCATGAAGGATATACGAGTACATGTGTACTCCAGAAGAACACACAGATGTGTGTACACACGAGCAAGAACACAAAAGATGTGAACACACGAGCACAGATGTGTGAATAAAATTATTTTTATTCGAATCTTGTCTCCTGGTGCGCTGTGAAAAAGTCAGGGAATAGCTCTATTTTATATCAAGGTCGTAAAACTTATTAAACACTGTAATATAATTTAGTCTTGGATTGTAGATTGTACTTAGACGTTATAGCAAAAAACCAACCACATGCTCGACCATCCGCCACTGGAGAAATGAGCTAACGTAAGCAGGACAACCACAGATCATCCTTGTCTTTGGCCTTGCGTTATTGGTCCTGGTTGGAGAAAGCCAGGGCACCCACCAAATATACCCCCCTCCTTTTGCCTAAAACCCCTCCCCCTGTGGAGTCGAGATGCTGTCCAGGGAAGTCCATTAGGACATCATTCAGAGATCACTTGAGGTCGGGCAACAAAGGGGAGCAGTCAAGCGCTGGAGCGGGAGAGATCAAACCGTAGTCGGAATACGAGTGGGACTCTGATATTTTTCGCGTGGATTGTCATTTATGGGGGATTGCACCTTTTCAATATCCCGGACTCGAATTCGTGGTTTGTTATTTGATTGTGGGCTAAACAATCGTCCTGGTGCAGTTTCATTTTGAGCAGTCATAGCGTGAGTTTAATACCACTAATGTGCAGGCGAATCCTCCTGAACTCGAGTGTTATTGTCGAGTCGATACGGTCGTAAAGTCTCCATCTGCGCGTGCTCTCTTCCGTCAAGTTTTTGCATCCCACCCATTAAATTCAAGACATTTGTGCTTTTTTCTTTACCCTCTCACTCGCAACAAATTCACCATTTGAAACACGAGCCTTGAAACTCGGGCCAGCTTAACTAAAGAATTGAAACATCGTTCAGCTGATGCCGGATGTAAGCGATTGATGAGTTTAACTAAATAGAGTTGTAAGGCTAGGTGTTGCTACTTCGGCCATTGAGTTCCGTTTTTTTTTTCGGGTCACTCTGGGGTCACCAGTGAAAGGCCATGATGTAGCTGCTCTAGCCTTTGAGTTCCGTTTGAGGCGAGTGAAGCAGCGGCCTTACTTATATACTCCTCATGCGGTTGGTATCGGTGATACGCGGTGGAGGAGTTGGAACTTTTTATTGAATGAATTTACATTGAGACATATTAACATTACTGAACAGTTGCGTGACTAGAATGGAGATTTGAGGGGTAGCTAAGGTAAGGCACTACAAGTACCCTCCCCCTAGAGAGAAAGAAGTTTGAACGAAACAACTTGGTATAATAAAATGATGATGCTGCAGAGCGATGGGGCCGAGCGATGGGGCCGAGCGATGGGGCCGAGCGATGGGGCCGAGCGATGGGGCCGAGCGATGGGGCCGAGCGATGGGGCCGAGCGATGGGGCCGAGCGATGGGGCCGAGCGATGGGGCCGAGCGATGGGGCCGAGCGATGGGGCCGAGCGATGGGGCCGAGCGATGGGGCCGAGCGATGGGGCCGAGCGATGGGGCCGAGCGATGGGGCCGAGCGATGGGGCCGAGCGATGGGGCCGAGCGATGGGGCCGAGCGATGGGGCCGAGCGATGGGGCCGAGCGATGGGGCCGAGCGATGGGGCCGAGCGATGGGGCCGAGCGATGGGGCCGAGCGATGGGGCCGAGCGATGGGGCCGAGCGATGGGGCCGAGCGATGGGGCCGAGCGATGGGGCCGAGCGATGGGGCCGAGCGATGGGGCCGAGCGATGGGGCCGAGCGATGGGGCCGAGCGATGGGGCCGAGCGATGGGGCCGAGCGATGGGGCCGAGCGATGGGGCCGAGCGATGGGGCCGAGCGATGGGGCCGAGCGATGGGGCCGAGCGATGGGGCCGAGCGATGGGGCCGAGCGATGGGGCCGAGCGATGGGGCCGAGCGATGGGGCCGAGCGATGGGGCCGAGCGATGGGGCCGAGCGATGGGGCCGAGCGATGGGGCCGAGCGATGGGGCCGAGCGATGGGGCCGAGCGATGGGGCCGAGCGATGGGGCCGAGCGATGGGGCCGAGCGATGGGGCCGAGCGATGGGGCCGAGCGATGGGGCCGAGCGATGGGGCCGAGCGATGGGGCCGAGCGATGGGGCCGAGCGATGGGGCCGAGCGATGGGGCCGAGCGATGGGGCCGAGCGATGGGGCCGAGCGATGGGGCCGAGCGATGGGGCCGAGCGATGGGGCCGAGCGATGGGGCCGAGCGATGGGGCCGAGCGATGGGGCCGAGCGATGGGGCCGAGCGATGGGGCCGAGCGATGGGGCCGAGCGATGGGGCCGAGCGATGGGGCCGAGCGATGGGGCCGAGCGATGGGGCCGAGCGATGGGGCCGAGCGATGGGGCCGAGCGATGGGGCCGAGCGATGGGGCCGAGCGATGGGGCCGAGCGATGGGGCCGAGCGATGGGGCCGAGCGATGGGGCCGAGCGATGGGGCCGAGCGATGGGGCCGAGCGATGGGGCCGAGCGATGGGGCCGAGCGATGGGGCCGAGCGATGGGGCCGAGCGATGGGGCCGAGCGATGGGGCCGAGCGATGGGGCCGAGCGATGGGGCCGAGCGATGGGGCCGAGCGATGGGGCCGAGCGATGGGGCCGAGCGATGGGGCCGAGCGATGGGGCCGAGCGATGGGGCCGAGCGATGGGGCCGAGCGATGGGGCCGAGCGATGGGGCCGAGCGATGGGGCCGAGCGATGGGGCCGAGCGATGGGGCCGAGCGATGGGGCCGAGCGATGGGGCCGAGCGATGGGGCCGAGCGATGGGGCCGAGCGATGGGGCCGAGCGATGGGGCCGAGCGATGGGGCCGAGCGATGGGGCCGAGCGATGGGGCCGAGCGATGGGGCCGAGCGATGGGGCCGAGCGATGGGGCCGAGCGATGGGGCCGAGCGATGGGGCCGAGCGATGGGGCCGAGCGATGGGGCCGAGCGATGGGGCCGAGCGATGGGGCCGAGCGATGGGGCCGAGCGATGGGGCCGAGCGATGGGGCCGTGCGATGGGGCCGAGCGATGGGGCCGAGCGATGGGGCCGTGCGATGGGGCCGTGCGATGGGGCCGAGCGATGGGGCCGAGCGATGGGGCCGAGCGATGGGGCCGAGCGATGGGGCCGAGCGATGGGGCCGAGCGAAGGGGCCGAGCGATGGGGCCGAGCGATGGGGCCGAGCGATGGGGCCGAGCGATGGGGCCGAGCGATGGGGCCGAGCGATGGGGCCGAGCGATGGGGCCGAGCGATGGGGCCGAGCGATGGGGCCGAGCGATGGGGCCGAGCGATGGGGCCGAGCGATGGGGCCGAGCGATGGGGCCGAGCGATGGGGCCGAGCGATGGGGCCGAGCGATGGGGCCGAGCGATGGGGCCGAGCGATGGGGCCGAGCGATGGGGCCGAGCGATGGGGCCGAGCGATGGGGCCGAGCGATGGGGCCGAGCGATGGGGCCGAGCGATGGGGCCGAGCGATGGGGCCGAGCGATGGGGCCGAGCGATGGGGCCGTGCGATGGGGCCGTGCGATGGGGCCGTGCGATGGGGCCGTGCGATGGGGCCGTGCGATGGGGCCGTGCGATGGGGCCGTGCGATGGGGCCGTGCGATGGGGCCGTGCGATGGGGCCGTGCGATGGGGCCGTGCGATGGGGCCGTGCGATGGGGCCGTGCGATGGGGCTGTGCGTTGAGGCCGAGCAATGAAGCTGTGCGTCACGGTAGAGAAAATAAAGTAGGTTCAGACCTGTCTTTTTTTCGTTGACGGCGTGGTTTTGCTGACGTCACGCCGAAGAACCAATAGCAGCACTCATATTGCATCTGGTATCTCTGCTACCCCCAAATCTAGCTCCACTATTGGCCTAACGACATGACGTTTTGGTGACGTCCTAAAGTTTGTTTAAAATAACGCCGTTCTATTGGCCAGTCGAACAAGAGTAGGTGTATTTTCCCCCATAGAAATGACCCAACCTTGTTTCCTCTACCGTGCCGTGCGTAGAGGCCGAGCAAAAAGGCGGAGCAATGAGGCTGTGCTGTACGCGTTTTAGCAGCTCGGTTGATCATTTTTGCGCTTGGTTAAAAGTTTTTGTGATAGTAGGAACATCTAGCGGAAAATGCGATGAAGGCTGGCTCGTAGATTGCAGTCAGAGAGCAGAGATGGGTGCTGTTGGGCTCACCAGGTGGAATAGGCAGATAATGTAGAAGCATTGGCCCGATTGTGAAACCGCTGAAGAGCTCCTGGGTCACCAGTTGTAAGGGGCTAGCGATGTTGAAGCCTCGGCCCGTTGGTGAACCTGCTGGAGACTGCTGGATCTTCCGATTTTGGAGCTGCTGGGTCACCACTTGTAAAGGGGCCGGCATTGCAGAGGCATCGGCCGGACGGTGGACCCACTGGAGTTCTGAGGTGGTCTCCAGTTGGAGCAGTTGAGGTCACTAGTGTAGGGCCAGGTGTTTCTTCCGCCAGGTCCAACATTAAAATTCACAAATTCTTCTCTTTTACTACATGCACTGTAGAAGCAGATGATGTTTGAGTCTAGCCCTTTAGGTCGCACAAGCTTTGGGTCGACATTTCAGTTGCCAGCATGACCTGAAGTAGAGTGCATCTTGCTTTTGTGCTTTGGACTTGATTCAAACATAGCAATACCGTCATAGCTGCATGATGATAGTTTTATGCTCATTGATAGATTATAAATTAGTTTTAGCCTACCTCTACCACAACAAAGATGTCCAAAGAGAGGAAGGATGGTGGCACCATTTAACATGGAATTAAGAGAATGTGGAATCTATGCACAAAGGGTGTTTCTGCAAAGGATAATGTGAGCACAGAAACAGTAAGATAAGAAAGGTTATGAAACAAGATAAAAGTTAAAGAAGCAAGTCAAAGGTGCTGAAAATATGACAGCAGTCATCAAAAAAACATGGTCCTTAACAAAAGAAAAAAATTTATTTCAACAAAATAAAGGCCTACCTCTCAGCTCAGGACCTCACAATTCCCCCAGGGAGTACTAATTTTTATGCTCATTTTGGTGTAGGCATATGGAAGAGTCTTAAACTGAGAAACCTAATAATTTTTTAGTTTAAAATTGCTGACAGACCCCTTCAACATGAACATGGATAAATCATTGTAGGTTGCTCAATGTTGGACACTTGAGACAATTGAAATGGCAAGTCATGCCAATACCACATCACAACCTTTGACTGGTAAACATGAGCTTGCTTTGATGATAACATAACATTGTACAAAAATTATGACTTATTGACAAAATATTAGAAAGCAAATAATTTAATCAGGTTAAAAACCGCAAAATTCAGCAACATACATCAATAGTATTAAGCATTCTATCTGTTTATCATATTGCTCCAGTAATGTTACACTGAATGGCATTTGACGGACTACCAGGCATTTCACTGGCCCAGGCAAGCACTTGACTGCCACATAGGCAAGAAATTCAGGAGCCACACCCTGTCATGTTTGCATGTACTAGAGGGAGTTATAGACCCTAACAAAAAAACCTGACCATTATTATCCTGAATCACAAATTTACCACTCACTCCTGTTGAGGGTCCTGTAAGTAGGAAGCCAGAAGTTTGATGGCCTTGAGAGATGGAGGAGCATTTGCCTTGATCTGGCTCTGCACTACGCCAAACTTGCGCTGGCCCAGCAGAGCGCGGTACAGGAAGGCATCACGCTCTGCTCGCACAGCATCGTCTCTTGGCTGAAAGATTAGATTGGTTAGTTTAAGCTTTCCAAATCACCATAAAAAGATCCAAAGAGAGGAAAGAGGAAACCACTATTAAAAAAGATGTTCAGGGAATGTGGAATCAATGAACAATGTGTATGCTGATACAAAACATGAGCCCCTGGACTTTTTTTTTGCTGAAAACATGAGGTTAATCAAGCGAATGGCAAGTGAAAATCTAAAAAAATCATTGAAATTTGTTTTTTAGCCCATCTTATAGGAAATTATCTCACAAATTAAATACATCCTTGGCTCCTGTGTGTCTCCATTGATTTGTTGACTATAATTGAAGGAAGGTGCAAAAATGATACAAAAAATAAGAGAAAATTGTTAGAAAAATGGGTGTCCTAAAATTTGTTTTTACCATTAGAAGTGGATCTTCTCCCACAGTTTTGAAAGTACAGGAATGGTAAACATGTTGATTGACAGGGCATAAATGAAGCTAGAGAAATAACGATATTGATCTTTGAAATTGAGTTTGGGTTGAAAATTACATAAACATAAGATGGAAAACATAAAAAAGTCAAGTTTTATGGAAAAAAATTCCTAAAATTCAAAAAAACAAATTTTTGAAAATCCATTGCAGTGTTACTCTAGACAATACATTTAGCTAACTAGAAAACATGTTCCTAGTTCTATAACTTCAAAATTTTAGGAAATAAATTTCCTGCAATACCCATTTTTCAGTTTTTTAAATCAATTTTCTAACAAAATCGCAAAAAAACATTTGAGTTCAAAAAATATTTTTGAATCATTTTACACCCAGGGAGAAAATTTCAGAAAAATCTCCTGAAAATGGACTTATTTTCACCCGAATGGCCATTTTGTTTTACCAGAAAAATGGCTTGATGAACCCAATTTGCCAAGGCTTGGAAAAAAAATTTCAAGTTCATCATCCTGTTAGTGAAGTGGTCTAAAATATAGATTTTAAAAACTTTAATCATAATTTAGTTCATCAGATTTTCACAACCATTCTTTAATACAGAACTTCACAGTACTGACAACAGCTGAACTTCCTATCCAGAAATAATACATAAAATAAATTCTAGAGAAGAGAAGAAGTAAAGAGGAAGTAGCAAAACAACAGCACGTCAATGTATTTTCAACTTTTCTTAAGGTGCAGAAAACTTCTTTATCCTTCAAATTTTTAGTAGATGACTTGCATTAAGCACTGCATAATACAACAGAGAAATGATAAATTGTGTCCATTTAAAAATGAAAAATACTTTATGTTTATGAACTACACAGAGATTAAAAAATTATAATTAAATACTGTGAACATATAAGCCCCTGCCATGATTACATAATCTTCATAGAACACATTCAAAGTCAACTTGATAAAATTATAGAATTTTTTAGAATAGAAGGTTTGCTAGTAATATCCATCAATCTATTATGAAAAAAAACTTATAATTTAGTAGGATAGGTGCTTGATTATTCATCATTAATGTTACTCAGCTATTAACACTATTTAGGCAGTAGGAACAGGCATCCTGCTCTGGCAATATCAACAGGCATCCTGTTCTGGCAACAACAGGCATCCTGTTCTGGCAACATCAACAGGCATCGTGTTCTGGCAACAACAGGCATCCTGTTCTGGCAATATCAACAGGCATCGTGTTCTGGCAATATCAACAGGCATCGTGTTCTGGCAATATCAACAGGCATCGTGTTCTGGCAACATCAACAGGCATCGTGTTCTGGCAACATCAACAGGCATCCTGTTCTGGCAACAACAGGCATCCTGCTCTGGCAATATCAACAGGCATCGTGTTCTGGCAACAACAGGCATCCTGTTCTGGCAACACCCAGGCCTCCTGTTATGGCAACAAAAACGGGCAACCTGTTCTGGCAACAAAAACGGGCAACCTGTTCTGGCAACAAAAACGGGCATCCTGTTCTGGCAACAACAGGCATCCTGTTCTGGCAACACCCAGGCCTCCTGTTATGGCAACAAAGATGAGCATCCTGTTCTGGCAACAACAGGCATCCTGCTCTGGCAACGACAGGCATCCTGTTCTGCCAACGACAGGCAACCTGTTCTGGCAACAAAAAACGAGCAAGCTGTTCTGGCAACAAAAACGGGCATCCTGTTCTGGCAACACCCAGGCCTCCTGTTATGGCAACAAAGATGAGCATCCTGTTCTGGCAACAACAGGCATCCTGTTCTGGCAACAACAGGCATCCTGCTCTGGCAATAACAGGCATCCTGTTCTGGCAACGACAGGCAACCTGTTCTGGCAACAAAAAACGAGCAAGCTGTTCTGGCAACAAAAACGGGCATCCTGTTCTGGCAATAACAGGCATCCTGTTCTGGCAACAACAGGCATCCTGTTCTGACAACAACAGGCATCCTGTTCTGGCAACAACAGGCATCCTGCTCTGGCAACGACAGGCATCCTGTTCTGGCAACGACAGGCAACCTGTTCTGGCAACAAAAAACGAGCAAGCTGTTCTGGCAACAAAAAACGAGCAAGCTGTTCTGGCAACAAAAACGGGCATCCTGTTCTGGCAATAACAGGCATCCTGTTCTGGCAACAACAGGCATCCTGTTCTGGCAACAACAGGCATCCTGTTCTGGCAATAACAGGCATCCTGTTCTGGCAACAAAAACGGGCAACCTGTTCTGGCAACAAAAACGGGCATCCTGTTCTGGCAACAACGGGCATCCTGTTCTGGCAACAAAAACGGGCATCCTGTTCTGGCAATAACGGGCATCCTGTTCTGGCAACAACGGGCATCCTGTTCTGACAACAAAAACGGGCATCCTGTTCTGGCAACAACGGGCATCCTGTTCTGGCAATAACAGGCATCCTGTTCTGGCAATAACAGGCATCCTGTTCTGACAACAAAAACGGGCATCCTGTTCTGGCAACAACGGGCATCCTGTTCTGGCAATAACAGGCATCCTGTTCTGGCAACAAAAACGGGCATCCTGTTCTGGCAACAACGGGCATCCTGTTCTGGCAATAACAGGCATCCTGTTCTGGCAACAAAAACGGGCATCCTGTTCTGACAACAAAAACGGGCATCCTGTTCTGGCAATAACAGGCATCCTGTTCTGGCAATAACAGGCATCCTGTTCTGGCAACAACGGGCATCCTGTTCTGGCAACAAAAACGGGCATCCTGTTCTGACAACAAAAACGGGCATCCTGTTCTGGCAATAACAGGCATCCTGTTCTGGCAATAACAGGCATCCTGTTCTGGCAACAACGGGCATCCTGTTCTGGCAACAAAAACGGGCATCCTGTTCTGACAACAAAAACGGGCATCCTGTTCTGGCAATAACAGGCATCCTGTTCTGGCAATAACAGGCATCCTGTTCTGGCAATAACAGGCATCCTGTTCTGGCAACAAAAACGGGCATCCTGTTCTGACAACAAAAACGGGCATCCTGTTCTGGCAATAACAGGCATCCTGTTCTGACAACAAAAACGGGCATCCTGTTCTGGCAACAAAAACGGGCATCCTGTTCTGGCAATAACAGGCATCCTGTTCTGGCAACAAAAACGGGCATCCTGTTCTGACAACAAAAACGGGCATCCTGTTCTGGCAACAACAACGGGCATCCTGTTCTGACAACAAAAACGGGCATCCTGTTCTGGCAACAAAAACGGGCATCCTGTTCTGGCAACAAAAACGGGCATCCTGTTCTGACAACAAAAACGGGCATCCTGTTCTGGCAACAAAAACGGGCATCCTGTTCTGGCAACAAAAACGGGCATCCTGTTCTGGCAACAAAAACGGGCATCCTGTTCTGGCAACAAAAACGGGCATCCTGTTCTGGCAACAAAAACGGGCATCCTGTTCTGGCAACAAAAACGGGCATCCTGTTCTGGCAACAAAAACGGGCATCCTGTTCTGACAACAACAACGGGCATCCTGTTCTGGCAACAAAAACGGGCATCCTGTTCTGGCAACAAAAACGGGCATCCTGTTCTGACAACAACAACGGGCATCCTGTTCTGGCAACAAAAACGGGCATCCTGTTCTGACAACAACAACGGGCATCCTGTTCTGGCA